>JAETGN010000171.1:0-28888 GCA_017139565.1 Luffa aegyptiaca | reverse complement strand
TCGTTTGAACTCCGATTTGAGCGATTCAAATTGTGTTGGAATTGTCTTTCTGAGCTCTACAATATGAACACTTCAAAAAATTGAAAGTAATAATAAACTAAAGGTTTATTATCATCCAAACATATGGTATGACTGAAGCTCGTAAAGCTAACATTGAGGATGTAAGGAATCAACTGCTAATGATTATTGATTTGTCTCAAAGTTCATGGCTTAGAACTTTTTTTGAGTTGCGAAGAAAATGGTGTCCAACATTCAACAAACAATATTTCTCTGTCAGCTTTGTCAACGCAAAGAATTGAAAGCACGAATAGTGTATTAAAAAATATGACAAGTCTACCTCTCTTACTCAATTTATTATTCGTTATGATAAGGTGTTAGAAAGGATTCATCAATCTGAGTTGATTAAGATTTCAAATGTTGTCAAACTACACCTTGTTGAACAAGTTTGGAGGCATGATCCAACAGCCATCCATAAAATATACTCGTCCTAATTTCAAGAATTTCAAGATGAGTTATTTGAATCATTTCCAGTAGGTATTAAAAGCATAAGTTGTTATAGGTGATTTTGGACCACCTCGATATGCAAGGAGCTGAGGGCAGTGCAATATCAGCCCAACGAGACAACGAGGAAACGGGTCCTGGAGGAAGAACAAGCAAAGGGTCGGGCCAAGGTCGGAGGGATCAGGCCTTGGCCCAACCCATATGGTCGGCCTTGACCGACCACTCGGCCCACTTGCGTGGGTCGAGTCCTTTCGCCTCCGTTTGATCCCTAGTGCCCCTGACTGCCCCGGTTCCACTTGGTTCAACCCGAATCGCCTCCAGATGCCTAAAAACCCTAGAGCAGGAACAGGTATTTAGACCCTTCTTGATCACTGAAGAAGGGATCCCGAACTCTATACTCTGATTCTCCTCTTACTCTTGCTTTTTTGCTTCCCATCGTTCTGCTTGCTGACTTAAGCATCAGAGGCGGTGTGGCAAGCACCACACCGGTGTGCAGGTTTTACTGTCTTGTAGGCCACGCCTTTTCCCCTCAACAAATTTACCGTTGGTGGCACGTGAAGGTCAGGTGAGTTCCTCCTGACCAAATCTAACCATCAACAATTGGCGTCGACTGTGGAGAAGAAAGCTTGCTAGCGAAATTTGCTCATTGGTGGCCTGACAAGTAAGGGGATGGAGAAGGGAAACCGTAATCCAAACTAGAGTATTCAGATGATGACCACCACCCGCGGAGGTCACGAGAAGAAAGTCGAGATCGACCTCGAACCCAATCTCCTCATCCTCGGTCTCCACTGCCCTCATGCCAAGAAAGGCAGGTTGATGTCAAAATTGCTACCCTCGAGAACAAAGTAAGTGCGATGGATCATAACTTGTCCAGGATACTTCATGTCTTGGATAAACCTGGTCCTAGCACTAAAACCAACGATGAGAGGTTGATTAGGGATCCGAGGAAGGGGAAGGAACCAATGGAGTATACTGTAGAGTCAGATACAAGATCGAAAGGAAAGAAGACTAACAACATGACCAGCAAGATCAGGGGGCTGAAGTCTGCAGGTCACACAGTGTTGAGGAGCCTAGAACCAAGCACACTTAAGGGACGCGACTACACAGTCTCAACACCAAGTTACAATCATACCGGGACAGACTTGAGAGATCTGATTAAGGAGAAGCGCAAAAGTGCCAAGGTTGTTGAGGCCGAGGCCAAAACTACCGAAGCTGAAGCCAGGGCTGCCGAGGCCGAGGTCGAGGCTAGATTGACCGAGGCCGAGGCCAACAAGGACAATCTCCTTTGGAAGACTGAGCTTCTGAACACGCTAAAAGAGCTCGGAAATCCTCAGGGAGACCTGTAGAAGTCAAAGGACTCTGGAGAGCATGACTTGGAAGAACTGATTGACCAAGTCGACCCACCCTTCACAGAAGAAGTCATGAAAGTCGAGGTGCCCCAGAAGTTCAAGTTACCTACATTCAAACCGTATGATGGCAAGAAAGACCCCGTACAACATCTAGGCGCCTACAGGAACTGGATGGACTTCCACGGTGTCTCAGATGCAATCAGGTGTCGTGCCTTCTCTTTCACTCTGACAGAATCAGCCAAGCAATGGTTTGAAAGGTTGAAAAGGAGATCCATCAGCTCTTTCAAGGAATTAGCCCGAGATTTCTCGCACAATTTATGGGAGTCAGAGAACAGCGCAAGCCTCACATCAACCTCTTAACTGTAAAACAACAGGCAGGTGAGAGCTTTCACGATTATATAACACATTTTAACGAGGAAGCACTGCAGGTTGAGGGGTACAGTGAGGGAGCAGCCCTAGTAGCCATCACAGCCAGACTGGAAGATGAGAGACTGCTCAATTCAATAGGTAAGAGCCAACGTCGAACCTATGCCGAGTTTGTTTCCAAGGCACAGAAGTATATGAGCGCAGAGAAATTACTGAAATCGAAAAGGTCAGAACGAGAGCACAAGAGACATTCTTCAGTTGATCAGAACAGAAAGAAAGATAAGAGACAAAGAACAGACGATGGTGACCGAGGTCGAGCCGACCATGACCATGGCCGAGGCCGAGCACATCCCTTTGGTAAATTCGAGAAATATACACCAACTGCTGTTCCGCAGGAGCAAGTTCTGATGTAGATTCGAAACACGGGTCTTCTTAAATTCCCAGGGAGGATGAAGTCAAATCCCGATAAAAGAGACAAGAGCCAGTATTATCGTTTCCACCGAGACCATGGGCATTCAACCAGGAATTGTATTCAGTTGAAAGATGAAATTGAGGCACTAATCCAGAATAGGTATCTGAAGAAGTTCGTCACCGAAACCGAGACCGAGGCCGACCAGAGATGGTTGAGGCCGAGGATGACCAAAGATGGATGAGACAAAGACGAACCCCCACGAGAGATCAGGACCATCTTTGGAGGGCTAGCTGGAGAAGGTTCAAGCAGGAAAAGGAAAGCTATGGCCAGGGAAGCAAGGTTCGAACCAGAATATCGAGGTATGTACTCTGTCCATCTAGCAAAGACACACCCCCCTTTGGAGTTCACTGAGGCTGAGGCAGCAAGCATCCATCAGCCACATAATGATGCTCTGGTGGTCACTTTACTGGTAGCCAATGTGATAATCCATCAGATTCTAATTGATGGAGGAAGTTCGGCTGATGTCCTTTCTCTAACGGCCTTTAAGACAATGCAGTTAGAGAGAGAACTCTTAAATCCAAGCCTTACCCAACTTGTAGGGTTTGGAGGATAAAGAGTGACCCCAGAGGGTAGCATAGAACTTCTTGTGACCTTTGGGGCTGGACAGAATGCAGTGACAAAGATAATAAACTTCCTAGTTGTGGATTGCATTTCAGCCTATAATGCAATCCTAGGAAGGCCGACCTTGCATGAAATGAAGGTCATAGCTTCGAATTATCATCAGTTGCTGAAGTTTCCAACTCAGAATGGTGTAGGAGTTGTCAAAGGAGAGCAGAAGACATCAAGGGAGTGTTATTGGACAGCGCTAAAAGAAGTTAAGTCACTGAGGGCTGAGGCCGACCAGGGGATGAGCCAAGGCCGAGCAGAGCACACTTCCACCAACTCTGAATCTGAACTTATGGAGTTTTAGAGCTTCTTATTTATTGCATTTTATCATGTAATTAAACATTGATTGTTTTGTTTCTGCTTCCAGCATAGGTTGAGTACTTTTCATATTTACTTTCATTCAAATGTAAAAGTTCTTTTAATACCAAAGCTCCATCTTTTCACCATTAAAGTTCAGTATTCAGAAGTGTGCACAGGAATATTGATTCAAGCGTCACCTTCAAGCCAGAACCAGTGGAAGTTAGGCGAGCCTGGGCCTCCAGGTCTACCTCGCCTCATCTAGCTTGAGCCCATCACATCATGCGAGCCTGGACCACCGAGTCGACCTCGCCTCATCCAGATTCGAGATTATGCGGGCCTGGACCGTCGAGTTTACCTCGCCTCATTTGGCTTGAGCCCTTCACTTCACGTGAGCCTGGACCCCCGGTCTACCTTGCCTCATCTAGATTCGAGATTATACGAGCCTGGGCCATGGGTCTACCTCACCTCGTCTGGCTTGAGCCCATCACTTCTCGTGAGTCTGGACCCTCGGGTTTACCTCGCCTCATATAGATTCAGGTCTACCAAGCTAAATTAGCTAACACACCGATAGCAATAAATCCGCACATAAGTCAGCATAGAGCAAGGATCGTTACTCTTAAATTGGGCTTACGAAGCTCAACCTATTGCAATAAGTCACACCCGAATCCCAATTCAAGAGTGGGGGTTTAATGTTATAAGTGATTTTGGACCACCTCGATATACAAGGAGCCGAGGTCAAGGCCGACCATTCGGCCCATTTGCGTGGGTCGAGTCCTTCCGCCTCTGTTCGGTCCCCGGTGCCCCTGGCCGTCCAGTTCCACTTGGTTCAGCTCGAATCGCCTCCGAATGCCTAAAAACCCTAGAGCAGGAACTGGTATTTAGACCCTTCTTGATCACTGAAGAAGGGATCCCGAACTCTATACTCCGATTCTCCTTTTACTCATGCTTTTTTTCTTCCCATCATTCTGCTTGCGAAGCATCAGAGGCGGTGTGGCAAGCACCACACCGGTGTGCAGGTTTTACTGCCTTACAGGCCACATCTCCCCCCCCCCCCCCGCGCTCAAACAAATTTACCATTGGTGGCACCTGAAGGTCAAGTGAGTTCCTCCTAACCAAATCTGACCATCAACATAAGTAATGTTGGGAATAATTTCATTTACAAGTTAGTGAAAGATGGTGATGAAAAATAATACTTGGCGAATTTCACACTTTCTGATCAAATTGTCGATTGCACGTGTAAGAAATTTGAATGTATGGGCATCTTATGTTTGCACACATTAAGAGTCCTACTCGATATATCTTACGGAGATGGACAAAATATGCAAAAGATGGATTGGGGAGAAATAATGGTGATGGAGAAGTAGTTAACAGAACAACCAAATGAAATTTTAAAATGAGCCAAGTTATGCAGAAAGTCATTTGCTTTGCTAATCAAGGTGTATTGACAAAAGAAACAACTAAAATGGCTGAAGATATTTTGGATAAAGGCTTGAAAAGTATTGAAAGTATGTTGAGGGCAATGAAAATGGATGATTGTGATGTAGTTAAAGAGGTTGAAACCAATAATATTGTCGATGAAGAGAAAGACATTGAAGGTGACACTCATGAGTTCAAGTCACTTCATATTTTGGATCCTCCACATCGAAGAATGAAAAACAAGTAAGAAATGTTAGAATAAAAAGTCAACTTGAGAAGAATCGCAAGAAAAAGACAGTAGTCATTGAAGATCGACCTACAAAATAGGAATTCATTATGGTTAGTTCGATATATATTTTTTTTATTATTATTCTTGCAACCGTATCAATTGTTTCATGTTCTAAATGATATGTTACGAAGTTAAATTATATTGATTTCTTTGATGTTTCTCTTTTGATGGAAATTCTAAGATGACAAATCTCCTCAGCAAATTCTAATTTTGCATTTGGATGTTCGACTTATCTAGCAAATCACTCTTCAAATATTTCATTTTATAATACTGGTTTTCCAATTGTTCCATTTACCTAGATACTTGTTATATAATCAATATTAGTTTATTTTCAAATAAAGTTGTCATATTTTGAATTAATGTAAATTTGTTATTGATGTTTGATTATTGGATATCTATAGGTATTTTATCCGAATATGATTCCGAACCAACACCCTCCAAATTATAATGGTATCCAATTCACTCAATCAAATACAAATTCAATTTTAGATGGAATGCAAGATGGCTGAAAATCAAATGATTTTGATGCGAAGATATGTTGTAGGAGTAAATTTGCAGTATGATATCAACATTGTTTATTATCTTCTCTTGATATAATTTTTAATTTGAACATTAGAGTTCTTTTCTTTTTCTTTTTTTAATGAATCATAAATTTTATTTATAGTTCTGTTATGCATCAACTTTAATTTTATTTGTCTTATGATACTTATAAGTCCTTAGTGCTTATAGGTAACCAAATGTGTAATGAATAAAAACTCAATTATAATATGATAACGTGGGATAAAAAATTATTTCATTATTTGAAAATAAGGTTACAAATAAAAAGTAAAGATCATAATCACATAATGGATAAAAAATAAAATCTAATAATAATTTTAATCAATGTGAGACAAACCACAATTATTTAGTGTATGTTTGGAATGACTTTCTAAATGGTTAAAAATATTTATTACACTTAGAAACACTTTTTTAGATACATAGAAAGTCATCCTAAATGGACTCTTAATTATTTATACACAATAAAGTTACAAATTGAAAAATAATAATAATTAAAATAAAAAAAATCAATATCCTTCCTTATTTTATTTTTAAGATGTGTAAAATAATTTAAAGTAATAGTGAAAGGAAAAAATAAAAATAAAAATAGAGAAGATGAAGTGTTGAATAAATTTTAACATATTAATGAAGAAAAAAAATGATGATAGAAGATAGAGAGTCAATATTGAAAAGAGATATTAATAATAAATAGGAAAGATTAACTTAGTTTAAAAAAATAGGAAAGATTAAATTTTCTTATAAAAAAAAAAAAGATGAACTTCTTGAACATCTTAAAAAGGGATGAAATGAAAAGTAAATAAATAAAAATAGAAAAGAAGAAAATGATGAGAGTGTTGAATAATCATTGAAATATTAGTGAAAAACAAAAAATAAAAAGTAATTAAAAAAGATAAAAAACCAACATTAATAATTAATAAAGTAGGAGAGAGAAAATATTTTTCATCTTCCATAAACAAATTGATATTTATTTATTTATTTATTTTGATGCAGAGAAGAAGTGAAAATTGATTGACCAAGATAAAAGAAAAAAAAAAGAAAAAAGAATGTATAGATGACTATGAGACTTTCCTATAAAAAAAAAAAGAAAAAAAAAGCCTAGCAGCAACTTAAGTTTGGGGGAAGAGAAGTTAAATTTTCTTTTCCATTTATTGAGAGTCAGGATAGCTTGTGAAAGAGATAGGATATTCTAAACAAAGGCTAGGTGGAATAACAGGCAACGAGAGGTGGGAATGTAGGTGAATGTTTTATCTTGAGGATAGTGAGTGTAGGCCTAGTGTTAGAGGAATTTCGTAATTAACGTAGAGTATTAGGAGTCGAGTTCTTTCCTGAAAGGCGCACTCATAAACTAAACTTACCTATGAGAAACACATCTTTTTCTTTCTTGTTTCTATTATCTTGTTAATATTGCTTGAGAACAAGCAATGACTTAAGTTTGGGGGTGTGATAACGCTCATTTATGTGCGTTATTTAGCCTTAAAAACCTAGGTAATTGTTTGGAAAGCAAAGACTTTGTGTTTACATTCTTATCATTTCAAGTCATTTTAGCAAAAGTTATAGAATCATGAAGAAAATCTTAGAATTATAGAATTTAAGCTTAAAATGTACATAAAGAGATTATTTTTGTAAGAATTTATCCAAGTTAATGCTTTTGTGCAGAAGACTTTGCGAGGAGGATGCACCCGCAAGAGGAGATTAAAGGTAGCGGAGCAAAAGAAGATAAAGTTGAAGAATTCCGCCTGCATCTGGACCTGAAGATGTGGAATATGCGATCAAAATGCGCCCGCAAACCATATAAGGAAAGTAGCCTCATGCTGAAGATAGACTTGTCAAAGCTGTGCATATCAAGAATTGCGTTGGAGATGCGACCGCAACTGGGCTTTACGACAGAATACCGAGATTCGTGGGATCTTCATAGATTCATCCGAAAATCCCCAATTTGGTATCAAATCTCTGAAGATTGTGGATTCTTACCTTCCAAGGCCTTCTCACACTAATCTCGACAGGCAACCTCACCTTCCAAGGTCTATAAAAGGGACCAAGATGCAAGAAGCAAAGAGAGCTTGAAGTTTTCGTCTTTAGGATAGATTATTTTAGTTTTTCTCTTCTCATCTTGTAATCACTCCGAGTTTCGTGTCTTTCAGCCTCTGTCAGCTCTTTCATTCGAACGAAGAAGAAGAGAAAAGTTTGTCTCTACTTGAAAAAGGGTAAAAGCTAGCTAGATAGAGAGAGAGAGATCCTTAATAGAGTCTTGTCTTTACTTTTGTTTAGCATTCTTTTATTTCCAGCAAGTTGTTATTGTTTTTCATTTACTTCTTATTGTAAGTTAAGCTTTTGCACTCATTTCATTCTTTAATATTAATTTTAATTATCTTTTCTCTATGTCCAGTTTACTTTCTTTTATGTTTTGCGATTTATTTTCAGTTATGAGCTAAGCTTCTACTTGGGGGTTCAATTATGTGGATTCCGAGAAAATCCTGCCTATGCAAAAGCAACGTTGCTCCCTCTAGCATTGTTTGTTTTTGTTGAAATTAACGTTTATTGTTAGCTTAAACTGATCACTTAGGTTAGCATAGTTTGTATTTAGCTGATAGCCGAAAGGTTGGAGTTAAAGATGCGGGTTCGTAAAACAATAGTGGAAAAGATCTTAGAAATAGGACTTTGATTTCTTGCATCCTAGAAATAGGACTGGAACCACTAGGGTTTTAAGAATCATGAGCGTTATTCATATAAGTTTCAACTAGCCCTAGAACTAGATGCCTAGTTGGCTTATTCTTCTAAAGGCACCTACAGCGGAGCTGAATAGAAGTTGGACTTAACTCACAATCTAGTTGTCAGGGTAGTTGCGGGCGCAACTGAGAGAGGCTATCTGCATCATGTCTATGTGGGCAACTTAGATAGTGTTTCTTAACCGACTGCATTGCCTGAGTGAATTACGGGCGCATAGGTGGGTGTAACCTAAAGCTCAAGGTTGAAACTATTTGAATTTCCCTGTTTATCTCATAGATTTTATATGTCTTTATTTTCTTGCTCAATTTACTTTTGTCTTAAAACTAAAACCTCAATCAAACTATTTTTCTTGGTTACCAATCTTGGCCGCAAATTTAGAGGTTCCTATTTTTGCAGAATCGTGTGTTAACTTGATTAGTCACCATCTCCCTTGGGTACGATATCCGGAATACTTTCCACTTTATTACTTGATAGTGTATACTTGCACTCGAGCTGGTGTTGCACATCATCAACGCGACCCACGGTTAGCCTCCCCAGGACAAAAGCTGACTAAGTTTATGATATAATGTCATTTAAGACCTTTTTTAGCCTATTTGCGAGAGTCTTAGCAATTAGCTTGTAGATTACATTGCAAAGACTGATAGGTCTGAAATCTTTCATCCTTTTAGGGTGGTTCACTTTGGGAATAAGAGTAATGAACGTTCTGTTTAACGATCCCATGTCTTTTCCTTCATTAAGAACTTCTAAGAAAACTTGGGAGGTGTCATTGCCAATAATCTCCCAATATTTCTAATAAAATTGTTGGGTTTTATGCCCTACAACTCGTAGATAGTAAATGTAACTTTTGACCGAACATTAATAAAATGATGCATTGTTCATTTATATTGTTTGTATTGAGTAATCTTGTCTTATTAACCCTAATCCAATAAACTAAACATCCTAGGTTGATAGTATGAGGCTTGAACTAGTATGTAGGGACATACGGGGATCAATGTTCAAGATTCAGCCTAAAGGGTCTATAGTATAGGGATAAGGCTGGGTACCTTATCCTGGTGGCATTATGGATACAACCCGCTTTGTATTATGATACAAACGTAATGATCCAACGCATTCATGTAGTTGACATGCGAGTGAGGGTATCTTATGCAATGAGTTTGCATAAGATCGGACCGCGAAATAGTTAACCACTAGCTGTAACACCGTTAGTTAGTTTGGTTTCTATTTCACTAGGATGACCTAGGCAACTTGGTCTCAATCCTGAGTGGATTATGGAATCCTGTCCGCGAGGGATTGTCCTTTGATTTGTATGGGTGAGAGTGGTCTGCACGCCGACTCAATAAGCCTACCATTTTGGGGACAAGACCGAGTGGGGAGCTGAGAACATAATCACACTAGAGGGAATTCACTCCTTCCTGACTCTAGGGTAAGTAGAGGTGTGTTCCCTTAAGTGGTGTCTCCGGGTCTTGAACAATTGGCCCTACCCTCTCTATGGCACGAGAGGGACTTCTGTTTCTTGGTTGGACCTCAAACAAGTTGTTCATTAGAGGAGCACTGGGACTTAAGGATAAAGAGGTAGCCTAGGGGTAAAATGGTAATTTGACCTAGTTGGGTACGAACACACGTGAAGGACTGAATTGCTGTTAATGGTCGATATCCGTGGACACAGAAATATATCTGCAGTGAGAAGAATGCAACTATGGTTCTATAGTGGAGTGAACCATAGTTAACGAACATTGATTAACTTGGTTAATGAGTTTAGCCAATTAATATCATATCGTTGGAGCTTATGATCTGTAGGTCCATTAGGTCCCACCGGTAGCTCATTTAGGGCGTTGAGGTAAATTTCTAAGGGAGAATTGTATATTCGAAGGGGTTCGAATATTAAGTTTAAAATATGAATTTGATTCATATTAAAACTATAGGTTATAATTAATGTACATTGGATGCACATTAATACTATAGTTTATTATGAGAGAAATATAATTAAATATATGATATTTAATTATAATATTAATTAATTGATGAATTAATTAATTATTTGTTTTAATTTAATTTAATTAAATTTGATTTAATTGAATTGCATTAAAACTATAGGTTATGTGGAATATTTATATAAATGTGTTTTATATAAATGATAATTAAATTAAATATTAATTTAATTAATTAATATTAATTTTAATTATTAATTAATTTATTTTATCAGTTATGTTAACTGATTAAAAATACGGTCTTCCACTAACCTAGTCTCACGCGTGAAAGGGAGTTATTTTAGGAGTGGGTAGTTCTCATCCGTTGGATAACCACTCACTATTCGATAATCCCTAAGGCACTCACGCAAAAGCTCTCTCTAACTCACTCTCTGCGTTTTTTCCAAGAAAATAGAGACCAAAATTCTCTCCAAAAATCCCTTAGAGTTTTGCTCCCACAAGCATCCTCTTCCTAGTTCCAAGGAGAATACCGGTGCAACTCTTTTGGTGGTGTTCGTGGAGGAAAAATTCAGCAAAGGAGATCAAAGAAGGTTGCTGGAATTTTCTGCAAGATCGTGAAAAAGGTGGTTTTTCGGTCAAGGCTTCCTGCAATAGTAAGTATTCTTGAACCTTGATCATTAGGATCAATATTAGATTAGATCTAAGGGTTTTTTATCCATAAAAAAGCATGTTTTTATAGCCTTTTACAGCGTATTAAGTATATTTTTATTGTTGTATGTTTTTGCGAATTGTATTGGTATTTCAATTAAAAATCAAAGACTACGAGTAGGTCCTGTGATTTTTTCCGCTGCGTAGGGCTTTTATCCCTTCAAAAATAATGTGTGTGCTCTGTCAGGACTCGGAGCTTTGCTAGGGTACAAGCTTTTGATGGTCATCTCCAACTCAGTTTTGCAAAAAGGCTTGTTGTGCTCACTCTTTTCATCCTCTGTTATTTTAGACGTAATGTATTCCAGAGTTCACTCTATAGCATCCGCTTGGGGATTCAAAGATTGGAATAACTTCTTGAAATAAGCTGTAGCAACCCGCCCCAACTCCTCTTCTTCAATGACTTAGATGTCATTTTCATTGACAAGGCTGTCTATCTTGTTTCTCTTCCTCCTATGGCAAGCCAGGGAATGAAACCATTTAGTGTTTCTGTCACCCCAAAGCAACCATTCCTCTCTAGACCTAATACTCCAATATTTTTCCTCTTCTTCAAGAAGATTTGTGAGGTTTATTTCTGCTAAACTCAAGGCATTGACAATATCACTATTCTCCCTCTCGCAAGTAAGTCGTTTAATTTCTTTTTCTTTCTTGAAAATGACATTCTTGATAGAACCCCCCCAATCTTGTTGTGCTCCATTTCTTCAACTTGGCCAAACAACTATCAATTCTTTTGCTGAAATTGAGAACTCTTGTCCAACCCACCTCCTTCCAGTGCTTCTCTATGATCCCCCTGCATTCTTCATGAGCAATCCATCCATCTTCAAACTTAACCGACCTATTATTTCTTCTGGAGTTGGTTTTCGTGGGGAGTTTGACTAACTCCGCAAGAATAGGTCTATGATCGGAGGAATGGTAGTTCAGATGCGTCACATTGATTTTCTGGAATTTTTCTTGCAACTTGACGTTGCCTAAGAACTTGTCCAGCCTTTCTTTAGTGCCTTTGTTCTTGCTGGGGTTCCTTCGTCAGGTGAATTTATAACCCAGTTAACCCAAGTCCACCAAGCTACAGTTGTCAACGACAGTTCTGAAGCCATTCATTTGCTTTTGATACCTCTCAGACCCACCCCTTTTCTCATCGGCAAGGAGGATTTCATTGAAATCTCCTCCAATGATCCATGGAAGATCAACCATATCATCAAGCCTTTCTATGAGTTTTCACGACCCCCCCCCCTTTTGGATGCAATAGAGTTGCCATAAAAACAGGTGAATCTCCACCGACCATCTTTCTCTTTAACGGTAACATTTATGTAGTCTTCAGAATAGGAGTTAATCGATAAATCCACCTCCTCATCCCAAAGAATCATTAGACCCTCGTTTCTGCCTTTACTTGGCATGCTAAAACCTCCCACCAAGTTTAAATCCCTTTTCAACTTAACCTCTACCTCCACCTTACTTTTGGTCTCGCTCAAAAACACCATTTGGGGATTGACACTTCTAACCTCGTGTTAGAGTGCTTGAAACGTCGGTGGACTCCCCAACCCATGAGCGTTCCAACATTTGGGGCTGATTTCCAACCTTCGTCGATATCCCTCTGCCCAAATCGGAGTTTTGGGTAACATCGCTCCTGACCTTCTTGTTTTTTCCTTCCTCCTCTCTGTCCACTGATTTCCTCTTCCCATCTTGCTTCTTTCCAACAGTTTTGTCCTCTGTTCGAATACTTGGCTCTTCTCTGGCTAACCATTTCCATTTCTTTCTAGTAACTCCCGTGCCTTCTTCCACTTTAAAATTTGATTCCCTTTCATCCACCTCGGTTGGCACTACTATTTTGATTTATCCAGTCCCTGAAGGATTTGGAATTCCCTAATTCCGATAAAGCGGAAGTGTAGTTGGGACCGATTCGTAGTTAATTTTGTTTATCCAAAAATACCATTACATTGGCAAAACTTCATAGAACAAATTCTATAGAAACTTAAGGCTAAGCATACAAAATTATTTGATCTAAATCTAATAAGGAGAAGCAAACATACCGTCGTTGTCGTCTCTGAAATATCAAGAACGTCTTTCTTGATTTCATAGGGACCAAGCGTCAACAATTGGGACACCACCAATTGATCTTCCCCGCTATGACTCTGAGATTAGGAACGTAGTTGTGGGACTACCTAATCTTGAATGGGAAAAACTGTAGAGAGAAAATTCTCCCTAGAGTTCTTGGGTTGAGAGAATATGAGAGAGAGGCTAGAGAGAATGCAAGAGCGCATTCTTGTGGCCTTATGTTGTAGTACCTAAACCCTAGGTTTAGTATTCTATTTATAGGAGAAAGGCCATGAATAAAATATTCATTTAAAATAAATTATTTCCATAACTGATTTAATCTTTTCCATAATTAATCAATTCCATAATTGATTAATCTTTTCCATAAATGATTGATCACTTCCATAAGTGATTAAATCATTCCATAAATGATTAATTACTTCCATAAGTGATTAATCATTTTCATAATTGATTAATTTCCAATTAATTAATTCTTTAATTAATTAATCACCAATTAAATATCATATATTTAATTTTAGACCTTCTATTAGTTAATTAATTAATTGCCCAATTAAATATCATATATTTAATTTCAGGCCTTCAATTAATTAATTCTATAATATGAATCAAATTCATATTAAAATTTGAACTCCTTCAAATTCTCTTATATCCTATAAATTTAGTATGAATCAAATTCATATTAATATTTGAACTTCTTCAAATATTTATTTCTCTCATAATAATAAAGTTTAATTTCAAATTAGACTTTACATTTTAATGTATCACTATACATTATATTAATTTGTATCTCATACAATTAACTTAATTCCCAATATGAATTTGAACTATTTAAATTCTCTCAAGATATAATTGTTCCTAATTACTCTTTACGAGCTAGCAGTGGGACCTAATGGACCTACAGATCAGAAGCTCCAATGATATGAGGTTAATCGTTTAAACTCATTAATCAGGTTAACCAATATTCATTAACTGTGGGTCATTCAACTAAAGACCCACAACTGGACTCTTCTCACTGTAGAACATTTCTGTGTCCACGAATATAGACCTATACCGGTAAGTCAATCATTCACGAGTGTCCGTAATCACAGCTGGGTCAAATTACCGTTTTACCCCTGTGTTACATCTGTCTCCTTAAGTACTAGTGCTCCTCTAATGAACAACTTGTTTATGGTCCAACCAATAAACAGAAAGTCTCTCTCGGGCCAGTGAGAGGGCGGGATCCCTTTGTTCAAGTCCCGGAGTCACCACTTAAGGGAACACTCATCTACTTCTCCTAGAAGTGGGAAGGAGTGAATTCTTGTGTTGTCATGTCCCTAGCCTCCCACTCGGTCTTGTCCCCAAAAAGGAAGGCATATTGAGTCGGCGTATTGGCCACTCTCACCCATGCTAATCAAAGGACAATCCTTCATGAGAAGGAGTTCATGATACACTCAGGATTTAGACTGAGTTACCTAGGTCATCCTATTGAAACAGTAACCTAAACTAGTTAACGGTGTTACAACTAATGGTTGACTATTTCGTGGTCCGGTCTTATGCAAACTCATTGCATAGGATACCATGTTTGCATGTCTACTACATGGACGCTTTGGATCAATGTGTCTGTATCAAATACAAAGCGGGTCGTATCTCATAGTGTTACCAGGATAAGGTACCCAACCTTATCCTTGTACTATAGACCTTTTAGGTTGTTACTTAAACATCGATCCTCGTATGTCCCCACATACTAGTTCAAGTTACATACAAACAACCTTGGATCTTAGTTTATTGGATTTGGGTCAAATTGTGCAATATTTAACAATAACACTTTATTGTAGAAACTCAATAACACTTTATTGAAACAAGTATACAATTTGTTTACATTCACTATCTACGAGTTTTAGGGCATAAAACCCAACAGTCCCAACATTCTCTACACTTTCAATATCTTTTTGTTTTCTTCTGTCTTCAGTGGTTTTTAAGATAGGCCCAACTCCGAAGGGTCTGCTGCTTTTTGGTTGGCCCATCCCAATCGAAACTTTCTCCAATCTTCTTTCCTTATCAACGACTATATTCTAACTTTCCATAAACAATTCAATTTCTTTACTTTTTCCTTTTTCCTGGCTTTTATCCTTGTCATGACAGCTTTCCTTTGTGTCAGATTTTTCTGAATTTTTGGCTGATATTGATGTGACCTTCGTTTCCCCCGATTTCCTTTATACTTCATTCTGATTGTCGTGGATGGCGTTCTCCGATGACTCTGCCTTGAAATTGTGTCTTTCGATAGAAGTTTCTGGTGACTTCCTTTCTATCCTTTTCCATTGATCTTCTCTTTCGCTGGGTTTCCATCCTCTTCCGAATCTGCCCCTTCCCCTGCCTCTTGGATTGAATCCCCTACTATCACATTTCCTGTCTTTGGTGATCCCTTTACTGCTGTGAGACTCTCTTAATTCCACTCCGTACATCAACTTGGTTGTGCTTCCTTCACCTTTAATTACACATTCCTGAACAGTGTGTCCCAGCATCCCACAATAATAGCAAGGGAGCTTCTCATAAGTGATTGGAATCCATACTTTCTCCGCCATCGCTCCTGGTTTAATATTGGTGCCTCTTTTAATTGGTTCCCTAATGTCCATTTTAATTCTGAATCTCAAAGTTTCTCCCTTCATTCTCCCATAATCATCAGAGTTGGCCGCTTCAAACATTCCGATTGAGTTCCCTAGCGCTTCGACATACTTCCTGCAAAAGCAAACTCAAGGTAAGTTATGGAAACTGAAAGTGTTAATATCTAAAATACGGAAGCAATTTTGGATCTTAGGCACATAACAAGTTCAATTTGATCAAACATTGCATGCTGTTCATGAGAAGAAAAACAGAGATAGTTTACCAACCTTGCTTAAATGGAGAAATTGGTTGGATTTCCTTCTTGTTTTTCTTCACCAATCAATCACGAACTACCACTAGATCTTCCTTGCTATCCTCAAGCCTTAGGAACAGATCGTGGGATCCTCAAGTGATGGAATTGAAAGGAAAAAGCTTGAAAAACAAGCTTGAGAAGGTGGGGTTTGGTGAGTTTGAGTTTTGTCAGCAACTCAGTAGGTTTCAAGATTGTTTTCTTCAGCAAATTTCATCCCTTATATAGAGAGAACATAGCTGAAATGGAGAAGCCTGAGATTGACAACAATTAACCTCAAATTAGTGGGGATTGAAGTGGCTTAAAAGTGAGGGGAGTGCATGGGTTTAGTCACCATGCACTCCACCTCCAAAAATTCAACATTTTTTAATTTTAATAAATTCAAGAATTATCTTGAATTTATTATTTAATTATTCAATTTGTAATAATCTGAAAAATGTAAAATTGATTTTCAATTTTTCAATTTTAAATTAATTCAAAATTAATTTAAAATAATTATTAATTTAATATCTAATATTAAATTAATATTTTGCCATCAATCTCGAACATTTCCGAAATGTTATTTTCTAATCATGAATCCCTATTCATGTCCATGATATTTAAATCATATTTAAATATTAAATCACACAAACCTGATTTTCATAAAAACCCGACGTATCGATAACGTTATCACCTTTATCTATTTCCCTTAATGCGAACATAAAGTAATTGATATTTTATCCATCATATTGTTCCAAAGGTTAGTCTCGAGCTAGCAATGGGACCTAATGGACCTACAGTTCATGGGCTCCAACGGTACGAGGTTAAACTGGCCAAACTCTTTTAACCTAGCTAACCAACATCTGTTAACTACTGGGACACTCCACTATAGCCTAGTAGTTGAACTCCCCTCACTGCAGATATATTTCTGTCCACTCGATATAACTATGATTAGTAAGTCAATTCTTCACAGGTCGTTCGTTACTATAGATAGGTCAAAAAGTCCGTTTTACCCCTATAGCACATCTTAGTTCCTTAAGTCCACTGGTCCTCTAATGAACAATTTGTTTATGGTCTAACCAATAAACAAGATCCCTCTCGGGCCAATGAGAGGGTGGGGCCCTTGTTCAAGCCTTGGATTCAGCACATAAGGGAACAACCTCTCTACTATCCCTGAATTGGGTAGGAGTGAATTTCGCCTTACTTTACTATGTCCCCAGCTATCCATCTAGTGTTATCCCCAAAATGGTAGGAATATTGAACGGTACATTATGACCACTCTCACCCATGCAGATTAAAGGATAACCTTAAACGAACAGGAGTTCATAGTAAGCTCAGGATTAAGATCGAGTTACCTAGATCATCGTATGAAATAGTCAGTCTCAACAGTAAACGGCATCTTTTACACAGGATGCCCCTACTTGCATATCAATACATGAACGATCCAGGATCACGCCGTTTGCCTCATTTAGAAAAGTAGGCCGCATCCATAGTGTTACCAGAACAAGGTACCCAACCTTATCCATTTACTATAGGCAATTTAGGTTATATACTCAAACTTGATCCTTGTCTATATTTATAATATAGTTCGAGTATCTCATGTTATAACCATGGATGTTTCTATTGGATTATAAGATATAAATAAACAATTTCACTGAATAACATCTTTATTATATAAAGGATAACAAAACTTGAGTTCTAGGACATAAACCCCAACAGAAATGTACCCAAAATGATACATACCTGAACTCAAGGTCCTTCACGCTGTTGTTCCCCTTTGGTTCTGCAGGGATTAAAGCCCTTGCGCAGCGGAAAATTAATCATACCATTAACTCAATTTTTTAATTGGAATAAAAAAACCAGTACGAAGGCAAAATATAGTAAGCATAAACAATTTAATCTACTGCAATAATAAGTCTAAGCATGAGTTTCTATAAATATTAAATCTAAGATTATTTTACATACAGAGTTACAAACCTACGTTGACGGCTCTGAATTCTTCACCAACTCCTTGGGAGGAAAATCTTCTCTGTGCTTCACCTTCTCTTGAAAATCCATAGGGACACCACCACTTGGATGCAACAGTATTCTCACAGGAAAATCTTTGAGGACGAAAGAGGTGGGATCTTTTTTCTTGGAAGGGAAATTCTAAGAAAAATTTCTCTGTGAGAGTTCTGAGAGAAGAGAGAATTTGCTTGAGATCACAGAATGAGGAGATCACCAACAACTGCCTCACACGCCAGATTAGGAGGAAGAAGCCAAAACTGTAGGCAACCACCAGGCGTGTGACTCAATCGGTTAGGGAGAAGGAATTGTGGAAAAGCCTCCACGTATGGTAACTGACCATCTGTTACTGTAATTTAATTTAATAATAATAATTAAATTAAATTTATTTTTATTTAATTAATTAATTAAATACATATTTAATTAACCATTTCATTAAATCATATTTAAATGAACATCTCCCACATAACCTATAGTTTTAATTTAATTAACTTAATTAAATGAAATCTAACCAAATTAAATTAAATTAAAGAATTAATTAATTCACTCATTAATTAATTACTTAATTAAGTATCACATATTTAATTTAACCCTATAATTGAATCATATTCAATTATATTTCTTTATATAACGTATAGTTTAATGTGCATCCAATGTGCATTATTTGTAACCTATAGTTTTAATATGAATCGAATTCATATTAAACTTAATATTTGAACTCCTTCAAACATTTAATTCTCCCATAAATTAGTTTTGAATCAATATTCAAAATAAATTTATATTATATAGTTTAATTAAAATATAAACTTTATATTATAATGTATATCCATACATTATATTATTTCCCGTAGTAAATTTACCTCAATACCCTTTATGAGCTACTAGTGGGACCTAATGAACCTACATATCAGAAGCTCTAACGATATGAGATTAATTGACTAAACTCATTAACCAAGTTAATCAATATTCGTTAACTGTGGGTACACTCCACTATAGACCCACAATTGTACTCTTCTCACTACAGATATATTTATGTTTCCACGGGTATAGACCAATAACAGCAAGTTAGTCCTTCACGAGTGTTCGTAACACTAGCTAGGTCAAATTACCGTTTTACCCTTGGGTTACCTCTACATCCTTAAGTACCAGTGCTCCTCTAATGAACAACATGTTTGAGGTCCAACCATCAAACAGAAACCCCTCTCGGACCAGTGAGAGGGAAGGGCCCTTTGTTCAAGACTCGAATACACCACTTAAGGGAACACTCATCTGCTTCCCCTAAAGTAGGGAAGGAGTGAATTCCATCTTGTGTGATTATGTTCCCAGCTCCCAACTCGGTCTTGTCCCCAAAATGGTAGGTTTATTGAGTCGGCGAACCAGCCACTCTCACCCATACAAATCAAAGGACAATCCCTCGTGAATAGGAGTCCATAACCCACTCAGGATTGAGACTAAGTTGCCTAGGTCATCCTAGTTAAATAGAAACCTAACTAGTCAACGGTATTATAGCTAGCGGTTACTATTTCGCGGTCTGATCTTATGCAAACTGATTGCATAGGATACCCTCACTCGCATGTCCTCTACACGAACGCGTTGGATCATTGCGTTTGTATCAAATACAAAGTGAGCGGTATCCATAGTGTCACCAGGATAAGCTACCAAGTCTTATCCCTATACTATAAACCCTTTAGGCTGTATCTTGAACAATGATCTCCATATGTCCCCACATACAATTCAAGACTCATTCAACAGTCTAGGATGTTAGTTTATTGGATTAGGGTTATTTAGGCAAGACAAACATAATACAAACAATAACACTTTATTAAAAATATATCAACAACATTTTATTAATGAATCAGTCAAATGTTACATTTACTATCTACGAGTTTTAGGGCATAAAACCCAACAGGTTCATCAAACACTGGAATGGCATCATCAAAACTCCAGGGGCCTCCCTTCACCACTCTGTTTTTGTCTTTTTGGGTTTTGAATTTTCACAGATATATGTTCCTCCTTGCCCTTTCTATTTCTACTCTTCTTTCAAGCCCCCATATTTTTGGCATGAATCCTATGAAAAATACCTCTGAAATGATGCACTTAGAAAAGGATCTTGCACATCATTGTGTTATGAAAATCTCTATCCAACTCCTCTATATCGTCATCCTCTATTTCCACCACTCTTCCCTTCTCTGTTTCTATTAGTTTTAAGTTTTCCAGCTGCTCGTGGACTTCTTCAAACCCTGCTGCTACAGTGTTCTCCATTTCCTGCTCCTCAGATGAGCGGTTTCCGTTTTCGATCACCACTAATTCCCTACGAGACGTTTTATCTGTCTCTTTTTTTTCCATATCGCTTTCTCCTCAAGGAGGCAAAAGCTCTAGGACCCGACAGGAAGAGACTTTTCCTATCCCAATATGAATGGACTTAATTTTTCTTGAGGTGGAAAAATTAGATGAAAGGATTTAAATCCAAGTACTTTAGACTTTTTTCTTTGGATTGAACTTTAGTAATTTTTTTTCCTTTTTTGAATTTATAAAAGTATGAGCATGAGAATTCAAACTTTTGACTGGTCGAACGAGAATATATGTTTTAACCAGGCTATGTTTAGGTTTGCGAAACTTTAGTAATTAAACTTTATCAATTTACTAACTTTAATAATTGTTTTTTTTTAATTCAACTTGACTTTAATAATTAAGACTATGGAGGTAGTAAAAAAGAAAATTACGACTATAAATAAATCAAAGATGTTTAGAAGTTAGTGGTATTGCTTATCAAAAAGGAAAAAAAAAAATATAGAAAAACAGTAAAATTTACAAATATGTAAGACTAATGTGATAATACTACACCACAACAACTTTTTGTTTTAAAATATTTGCACACTTCAAACAAAAACTATTTGAGAGAGAATTTTTCGGAATCGTTTTTTTTTTTTTTAATAAAAAAGAATAAAGTTGGGAAGGGAGAGATGAAAGAATTTAGGGACCGTTTGGTGTGTCGGAATTTGATTGGAATGGAATGGAATGTAATTCCCATGGGAATATTTTGTTGGAATCATGATTCCCATGTCTGTGTTTGGTGCATTTGATTTGGGTTGGAATTAATGCAGAGAGAAATAGTGGGACCCACCAAAATTATGAAGAAAAATGGAGAGAAATAGTGAGACCTACCAAAATGTGGTTAAAATAGAAAAAGAAATGGTGGGTCCCATCAAAATTATGAAGAAAAATGGAGAGAGAAATAGTGGGACCCACCAAAATGTGGGAATGGATTGGAATCCACATGTCAACCATTTCATTCCAAACCCACACCATTTCCAGGTCAACCAAACATGGGCATCCCTTTCCAATCCATTCCAACTCATTCCAAACCCGTGGGCCAAACGGCCCCTTAAATCAAAGTACTTTAGATTTTTTTTTCTTTAGACGAACTTTAGTAATTTTTCTCTTTTTCTTTTCTGAATTCATAAATAACAAACTTTTGGTCATTTAGCACAAGTTGTATACCAGTTAAGCTATGCTCATATTTTGGCTAATCTTTGACTTTTGATCGAGCGAGAATATATGATTTTATCGAGCTATCTTCATATTAGTGAAACTTTAATAATTAAGGCCCCGTTTGATAACCATTTAGTTTATGGTTTTTGGTTTTTGAAAATTATGCTTGTTTCTTCCCAATTTCCTTACATGGTTTTCATCTTTGTTAAGGACACATTTGAATTCCTAGCCAAATTCTAAAAACAAAAACAAGTTTTTTAAAACTACTTTTTTTAGTTTTTGAAAACAATGGAAAGATGTAGACAACAAAAAAAACTTGTTAAGGACTTGGTTTTTGAAAACAAGGGAAAGATGTAGACAACAAAACAAAAAAACTTGTGAGGAAAAGTAGTGTTTGTAGGCTTAATTTTCAAAAACAAAAAACGAAATGGTTATCAAACGGGGCCTAAACTTTACCGATTTGTTGACTTTACTAATTAAGGCTATGGATGTAATCAAAAAGAAAATTAAGATTATAAATAACAACTAAATCAAAGATGGCTGCCCAAATTTCAACTAGGGACTTTTAGTGTGTAAGACGAACGTGATAGCGACTCCACCACAAAAAAAAAATATTTAAAAATATGTTGCTGCCCAGGATCGAACTAGGGACCTTTAGTGTGTAAGACTAACGTGATGACCACTACACCACAGCAACTCCTCATGTTCAAACAATTCATACTCGAAACAAGAACTACTCGCACTTTTGTTAGCCAAAGAGAGAATTTTTTGGTTAAGTTTATGAAAGGATTTTAAATCCAAGTACTTTGGACTTTTTTTTTCTCTTTGGACTGAACTTTAATTTAGTAATTTCTTCTCTTTTTTTTTTTGTTTTTTTTTTTTTTTGAATTCATAAAAGTACGAGCACGAGAAGTAAAGCCTTTTAACTTGTTCATCGAGTTAGAATATATGTTTTAATCAAGCTATTTTCATGTTAGCAAAATTTTAGTAATGAAAATTTACGAATGTATTGATTTTACTAATTAAGACTATGGAGGTAGTCAAAAAGAAAATTATGATTATAAATAAATAAAGAAGTTTAAAAGTTGGATATTGCTTACCAAAAAGAAAAAATAATTATAGAAAGTAAAATTTACAAGCATGTTGTTGCTCATGATCAAACTGGGACCTTTAGGGCCCGTTTGGTAACGTTCTCGTTTCTTGTTTCCGTTTCTTCATTTTCAATAAAGAAAAATAGAATTTCATGACCCTAACACCTATACATTCAATAATAATAAACCTATATTCTTATTTATGTTTGGAAAAAATTGGAAACAAGAACAAAAAAGGAGAAACTAGTTTAAGTTGTTCTCAAAAGTTCTATACAAATTTTGGGAGTGTTTCTAAAAAATGAGAAACAAGAAACATACATAGTTATTAAATGCTTAGATTTCTTAATAAAATTAGAAACAAGAAACAAGAAACGAGAATGTTACCAAACGGGCTCTTAGTGTATAAGACTATCGTGATAACCACTACACGACAGCAACTTCGAGTTTTTATTAAAATTTGATAGTGATTAACTATTGCAACTTAAATAATGATCTTACACAACTATTATAGAAATTATAATTAATCAATATTTAAATTAATAAATTATCTTAATTCATTTTTTATTTAGATCAATATTTGATCATGTCAGTCAACAATTATGGCATAAAAATGGTTACATAAAAAAAAATTATATATACCGCATAAGATGGAAATATATTGGTTTGATATTAATCCCCATTATTAAAGTAGAGACTAATGACATCTTTAAGATTTTTTTTTTATTGATGATTAATTTTAAAGATCGAACGTTTCTAAATAACTTAAAAAAAATAAAGATCATTCTCAATTTTTCAATAAATATGTAGGTAATTGTGGACTATTCCAAAATTTAAGGATTTGACGAGGCCAGCACAATATGGACCCAAAGATGCGACCAAGGAAAGACCCCAAAAGAGACAAAGACCGAAGGGATTGGGCATGTCCCGTTGGCCTCACAGCCATGGGAAGTGAGAGATGAAAGGATTTAAATCCAAGTACTTTCAGCCCCGTTTGATAACCATTTGGGTTTTGAAAATTATGTTGTTCTCTCCTAAAATTCCCTACCATGACTTTCATCCTAGTTAAGGTTGCATTTGAATTTTTAGCCAAATTTTTTTTAAAAAAAACAAGTTTTTGAAAACTATTTTTTTTTTCCAAAATTGGACTTGATTTTTGAAAACAATGTAGAAGATTGATACCAAAACCAAAAAACTTATAGGTGGAAATATGTGTGTATAAGCTTAATTTTCAAAAACCAAAAACCAAAAACCAAAGCTCGTTTGATAACCATTTGGTTTTTGAAAATTATGCTTGTTTTCTCCTAAATTTCTTACCATTGTTTTCATTATTGTCAATGACACATTTGAATTCATAGCCAAATTCCAAAAACAAAAGCAAGGTTTTTGGAAACTACTTTTTTTAATTTTCAAAATTTGAATTGGTTTTTGAAAACATGGGAAGATGGTAGAGAACAAAACAAAGAAACTTACTAGTGGAAGTAGTGTTTATAGGCTTAATTTTCAAAAACCAAAAACCAAAAACAAAATGTTTATCAAATGGGGCCTTAGATTTTTTTTTCTTTGAACTGAACTTTAGTAATTTTCCTCTTTTTCTTTTTTGAATTCATAAAAGTCAGCATATTTTTTTTTTCAATAGGTGGGTTGTGGGGTGAGAGATTTGAAGAACAAACTTTTGGTCATTTAGTACAAGTTTTATACCAATTGAGCTTTGTTCACTTTGGCTAATCTTTGACTTTTGATCGACCGAGAATATATGTTTTAATCGAGCTATCTTCAAATTAGCAAAACTTTAATAATTAAACTTTACCAATTTGTTGACTTTACTAATTAAAGCTATGGATGTACTAAGAAAGAAAATGAAGATTATAAATAATAACTAAATCAAAGATGTTGCTGCCTAAGTTTGAAGTAGGGAGTTTTAGTGTGTAAGACGAACTTGATAGCAACTCCACCACAAAAAATATTTGCACTTTTGCTAGCCAAAAAAACAAAAAAAATTGTATAAGCATGAGAATTTGAACCTTTAACCTTTTTGGTGGAGCGAGAATATATGTTTTAATCAAGCCATCTTCAGGTTAGCAAAACTTTAGGAATTAAACTTTACTAATTTCTTGAGACTTTACAAAGTAAGACTATGGATGTGGTCAAAAGGAAAATTAAGATTATAAATAAATCATAGATATTTATAAAGTCAGGTATTGGTTATCAAAAAAAGAAAAAAAAAGTATAGAAAAAAAATATAAGTTACAAATATGTAGCTGTCCAGGATCAAACTGGGGACCTTTAGTGTGTAAGACTAACGTGATAACCACTATACCACAACAACTCTTTGAGCATGAAAATTCAAACCTTCCACCATTTTTGTGGAGCAAGAATATATGTTTTAATGCTGCCCAGGATTGAACTAGGGATCTTTAGTGTGTAAGACTAACGGGATAACCACTACACCACAGCAACTCTTTGAGCATGATAATTCAAACTTTCTACCATTTTTGTGGAGCGAGAATATATGTTTTAATCAAGCTATCTTCAGTTGTTGAGACTTTACAAAGTAAGACTATGGATGTAGTCTAAAGGAAAATTAAGATTATAAATATATAAATAAAAAATAAAAGTTACAAACATGTTGCTGCCCAGGATCGAACTGGGGACTTTTAGTGTGTAAGACTAACGTGATAACCACTACACCACAGCAACTCCATGTATCAAAATAATTCATACCCAAATACCAAATACTTTGCACTTTTGTTATCCACAAAGAGAATTTTTTTGGTTAAGTTTATGAAAGGATTTAAATCCAAGTACTTCAGAATTTTTTCTCCCTCTTTGGACTGAACTTTAATTTAGTAATTTCTTCTTTGTTTTTTTTTTTTTATTTCATAAAAGTATGAGCATGAGAATTTAAATCTTTTAACTTATTGATCGAGTTAGAATATATGTTTTAATCAAGCTATTTTCATGTTAGCCAAACTTTAGTAATTAAAATTTACCAATTTATTGACTTTACTAATTAAGACTATAGATGTAGTCAAAAAGAAAATTATGATTATAAATAAATAAAGAAGTTTACAAGTTGGATATTTCTTACCAAAAAGCAAAAATAATTATACAAAGTAAAATTTACAAACATGTTGCTGTCCAGGATCAAATTGGAGACTTTTAGTGTAAATAAATAAAGAAGTTTACAAGTTGGATATTTCTTACCAAAAAGCAAAAATAATTATACAAAGTAAAATTTACAAACATGTTGCTGTCCAAGATCAAATTGGAGACTTTTAGTGTAAATAAATAAAGAAGTTTACAAGTTGGATATTTCTTACCAAAAAGCAAAAATAATTATACAAAGTAAAATTTACAAACATGTTGCTGTCCAGGATCAAATTGGAGACTTTTAGTGTAAATAAATAAAGAAGTTTACAAGTTGGATATTACTTACCAAAAAGCAAAAATAATTATAGAAAGTAAAATTTACAAATATGTTGTTGTCCAGGATCAAACTGGGAACTTTTAGTGTATAAAACTAACATGATAACCACTACACCACAACAACTTTGAGTTTTTATTAGAATTTTATAGTGATTAACTATTGCAACTCAAATAACAATCTTACACAGTTATTTTAGAAATTATAATTAATCAATATTTAAATTAATAAATGATCTTAAAGTTTTTTAAATAATAAATGATTTTTTTTTTTTTGACAAGAAATAATAAATGATCTTAATTGATGAGTATTTAGATCAATATTTGATCATGTCAGTCAACAATTATGGCATAAAATGGTTACATCAAAATATATATATATATATATATATATATATATACACCGATTAAGATGGAAAAATATTGATTGGATATTAATCATCATTATCAAAGTAGAGACTAATGACATCTTTAAGATTTTTTTTTATTGATGATTAATTTTATAAGATTCAACGTTTCTAAATAACTTAAAAAAACAAAGCTCATTCTCAAATTTTCTGTAAATATATTATTATAAGTAATTCTGGACCATTCCGAAATTTTAAGGATTTGATGAGGCCAGCATAGCACGAACCCGAGGATACGACAAAAGAGAGACCCCGAAAGAGACAAGGACCGAAGGCCCAATCCCCTTGTCCTCAGCCTTGGACCGAGGCCGAGGCCGACCCTCGGCCCACTCCCCTGAGTGGAGGTTTTTTCCTTTTGCTCGGTTCCTGGTGTCCTTGGCTAGTCCGATTCGACCTAGTTCAGCCCGATTCTGTTTTCAGACGCCTAAAAACCCTTAAAAACAGTAGAATGTTGATAGCGAACATAGCTAGCTAGTTTTCCCTAATTAATTTAGCTAGTCTTTTATAATTTATTGGCCAAAATTATGCATTTATGTGTTGTATTTGTAGGAAATATAGTTTTGAGCCAATTGGATGTTCGGTATGCGAAAAGAAGCCGAAGAATGAAAAGAATCAAAGTTGGAAGATTGAAGATAGGCCCATTCTTAGACCAGCGTTGAGACACTGCTCGCTGGGCGTCTCGACGCTGGCATTCAATATTTGGCGTTCGCGCGAAAAAAAAAAAATAAAAAAAAATAAAAATCATAGCATCGCGACGCTCTCGGATTTTTCTCCAGATTCGCGGTATTGCGAACGCTGTCCCGAATTTTTGCCTTATTTAAGGAATGCGATTAGGTCTTTGGAGGAGACTTTTTGGGTGACTTTGGAGCCGTAAAACAGAGAGAAAGGCTGCTGTGAAGGCTGAAGCAAGTGGAGAAAAGTGGATTTCAAGGCTTTGTTCGTGGAGATCGTGACAGGGACGTTCAGTCTCGGCCTACTTAGCGTTTACTTCTATTTTCCCTTTTCTTTAGTAGTTTTTATGGCTTATTTAGACTTAGTTTATATTGTAACGCGGATTATGTGTAGCTAAGTTTATTTCTTAGGGATTGATGTAGCCGTTGGGCACTTTATGGATTGAATTTATGGATTGTTGTTATTGATTCATTTATGTATATTGTATGTTTAATGCTTTCAATTTATCGGCCATGAATTGAATGTTGATTGTGATTAAATCTAACTCGGGAGAGAGGATTTAGCTTAGAACTCATTGTGCATAACTAGGATTTAGCTAGAAATCGGGAGATAATAGTTAAAATCACTTTACTAAAATCCAATCCAGAAGACGACACTCGATTTCAAAATCACTTTACTATTACTTGACACGCTGCGCTTGCGGTATGGAAAATTCCACTCAAGTTTTTGGCGCCGTTGCCGAGGATTGGCATATTTAGTCAATTTTAATATCGTAGAAAAATTGTCCGGTCTTAGTTTGGGGTGTATTTTATTTTTTGTTATTTTTGTTATTTTTGTTTTTAGGTAGATTGCATTTTTTTTCCTTTATTGTGTTTCTTTTCATATTTATATTTTTCCATATTTGTTTGAATTTTCCATAGAAAGAATTTTCCTTTTTAGTTTTTTCCTTTGTAGATTAGTTTTTCTTATTTGCTAGTTTCTTTATTTGTTTTTGCCATATTTGTTTTTGCTTTCCTTATTTGTTTATCTTTCCTTTTGTAGATTATATTTTCCTTATTTGGATTTAGTTTTTTTCTTTTTCTAGTTCCTTTCCTAATTTAGTTTCTTTCCTTTTCTTTTATTTTCTTTTTTAGGTTAGTGTAGTTGGTGCATGCGAAATGTTAGGGAGTTGGCCTTAGTTCCCTTTGACCCAAAGATTGAAAGAACTTTTAATAGACTTCGAAGGGAAAGTAAAGTTAATCATATACAAATGGCCAATCCTAACCCCGAGGAGCCTAAGCCTATTAGAGACTACTTTCAGCCGGTCTTTCAGGAGCAACAATCGGGGATTGTCTATGCCCCGATCAATGCTAATAATTTCGAGCTGAAAACAGGTCTCATTCAAATGGCTCGAGACTGTGCCTATAGAGGGTCGCCCACCGAGGATCCAAATTCTCATCTGAAATCCTTCCTAGACATCTGCGGGACGGTAAAGTTAAATGGTGTTTCTGAAGATGCCATTCGCTTACGTTTATTTCCTTTTTGGTTGCAGGACAAAGCGAGGGATTAGTTGCAATCGATTCCACCTGGGAGCATTACTATTTGAGATGCTTTGGTCCAGACGTTTTTAAAGAAATTCTTTCCTCCTGCTAAGACGATCAAGCTAAGGACTGAGATTGGGA
>JAETGN010000170.1:0-21105 GCA_017139565.1 Luffa aegyptiaca | reverse complement strand
CGGTTGAGTGCGGCGGCGGCGTCGACGTCGGCGGTGAGCTGCAGGCGGCGACGAGGTTGCAGGCGGAGAGAGAGGGCTTTGAGGGAGAGAGTCCGAATGAGGGGGCTGTGAGAGAGAGAAGGAGACGAGAGGGAGAGAGAGTATCGGGTGAGAGAGAGATGTGATCTTTTTTTTTTTTTTTAAACCCCCC
Organism: Luffa aegyptiaca; assembly: GCA_017139565.1. NCBI lineage: Eukaryota > Viridiplantae > Streptophyta > Magnoliopsida > Cucurbitales > Cucurbitaceae > Luffa > Luffa aegyptiaca. The sequence goes on along the minus strand of JAETGN010000170.1, from coordinate 20,915 downwards.
TTTGACCGAAAATGTGGGGGGAAACCCACTCCCCCTTTGACCGGCTGAAAAGCCAACTCCCCTCCCCCTTTTTTTTTCTTTTAATAAAAAAAACTGACTGCTACAGACATAGTACCAAAAGTTCATAATCTCAAAATGCTCTGACAAATACGTGTAATCCATATTACAAAAGTCAAAATGAAAATAAAAACCAATACATAATTTCAAACACATTACAATGTGTACACACGTGGTTTAAAAGATAGAGATGGATATGTCCTCCCATAAATATGTTGGTGTGTCGTCATTGCATTCACCTATAAAAAAAAAAAAAAAAAAAAATAAGTTTATAAGATTAATGTAACACCCTCAGATCTTTAAGCCTATTCTAGAGACATTACTAAATCATCTATCTTAAAACTAATCAGATGCTCCAAAAATTTCGACAACATAAGGACATACATAGAGCTAACCAAAATTTTTTTAACCACTTGTTAACACAGAATAACACTTCTAAAACTTCATATTACAACTTGACGATTGAAAACCTAAAAGTGGTTGAAACACAATCATTTTACAGGAAAACATTGCAAGTTTATTCTCATAAAAAGTTAAGCAACCAACAACTAATGAATAAATTCACAGTCACTTTTCCTTGATAAAAAAGATGCTACTAAATTGTATCACATGGCACAGAGAAAAGACTAAAAAAAAAATAAATAAAAGGAAAGCTTGACTCTAGGATTTCCAACGATATAACCTATTAATCCATTTTCCTTAACGTACAATTCGACAAAGAGAACTCATTGAACTTGCTTGTAAATGAAATATAATCTCCATCAATGAGCAGCAGAAAAAAAAAAATCAATTTTGTTATTCTGGAATATAATCTCCACTAATAGGAGGAATTTGCTTCATGAAGCTGGCTGATCATAGACGTCGATGAGTCTTTTCATCCCCACTGGAAATCGAAGGGTTAGACTACCTAATTAGACATAAAAATGAAGTTAAAGAAAGAAAACCATGTGAGTTTTAAATAAAGGTAATTAGTTATCTTTCTTTCAAAAAAAGCATGTGCCCGCCCCTAAGGCAGGAATAATTAGTTATCACCTTGACAAATGAGACGCATGGTAGGCAAAGTATGCAAAAGTTAACTTGCAATCTCTAACACAATTTTTCCAATGATGAAATAAATTATAACTATGTACATAGAAAGACACCAATCAAGGTCCAAGTTTTCAGACAAATAAAATCCTATAAAAATTAAAAGGAAAGAAAGATTACCAAAAAGGACCGTGATTATGGTGATGGCTTGGACTAGGTGGAAGATGGACATGGTCAATAATGATCCCTGGCTCATGAACTTTTGCTTCCTCTACATATTCAACTGCTGTTGAACCCAACACAAACTCCAAAAAATGGTGGTCACCTTTGCGACAACGCAATAAAATAGCTGGCTCTTTCAGTCGAAGCAAGCTCTATAAAATAAGAAACAAACTTGAGCCTTTGTTATTGCTGAGACTGAGTACCTGAATTTCTAAGAAATTTAATGTGAGAATGATCAGTAAAGATATGGGTGGGTGATATAAAGTACTAATTTGAGAAAGTAGATCTATGTAATATTTGATATAGGTTCGTTCACTCATGAGCCAAAGATCCACTATATTGGAGCCTTTGTTAAGTTTCTTGAGATATGAAATCTTGATGGCTGAAAGTTCAGCTTCTAGTTTCTTTACATTTCGGACAACACCCTGCAACTTGCTCGATAATTCTTCCAAACTGAAACAATTTGGTGCAAATGCTGATGAGGTGCCCTCATATTTGGTATTTATGAAGAAAGATGGGGAAATGTAATTGATTATGACAATGATGTGGTACATCAATAAAAAGAAGAGAACACAATTTGAATAAAAATGGTCATATTTGAATCCCCCACCCCAAATGTTGTTGAACTCAAAAAAACCTATTAAGCAAAGAAGAGAACACAATTTGAATAAAAATGACCGTATTAAATCAATGATAATGGAATAAGATATAAGTTTGGAAACAACAACATGGGAAGTCACAAAGGAAAATAATAAGTACAAACTACAATGTATCGAACAGATCATCACACTATCACTCCTTGTACATGCAATTATGTTCCAAACATGTTACCACAATTTTTTAATGATAGTAATTGGACAAAACTAACAACCCCTACTTTCTAATGGTCAAGAAAATGATTAGTCACAAAGAAGAAAAAGAATGCAATTAGTGATAAGTCCGAAAGAAGTAAAAGGAATGCACTTTAGTTACACAAAACTTTTTATAGGAGCTAAAAAAACACTCTAGACATTCACTATACTTATTGTGCAAAGTGGCACCTTTGAGGTCAACTAAAAAATAACGATACTTCATTGTTTGAACAACCAGGGGAAGGTAATTGAACTCAAACTAAAAAAAAGTATAATGAGAAAAAACAAGAAAAAATTGCCCCCAAGTCTTATAATCATTTCTCAACCAAATTCCAACAAGTCGTTAGAAAACATCAACAAGGGAGAGAAACTTAGCCCTCCTAAAACCTTTTGATCCCTCCTTAAAATACACCATAATAATAAAACAAGAAAGCAAGTCTTGCAACCGATAAAATTTACACCAAAAGATAACACATATGTGCTTACTTTAATTTGGTAAACGTGCTTAATTTTGAGAAAAAACAACATTTCTTTTTCTTAAGAGATTTTTCCCATATAAGAGTAATGGAAGGGAAAAAGGAAAAGTTGGAAAAGAGAACAATCAAAGGTAGAAGCATAAGATCAAAACTTATAACAAACATTAAGCAACTAAATTTAACCAAGTTTGGTAAGTAACTAATGATTAAGAAACATAACAGTTACCCACATAGAAACAACTCACCCCTCATTGTTCCAAAAATTTATGAACAAAACAACCAAAATAATCAATGACTACCATAACTGCAGGATAGCCACATACCACTTTTACTATTATCTATAAATAGTTTTCAAAACAAACGACCTTAACATCAAAACAAATAAGTAAGTTCATAACAACAAAACTTATATTAACTTAACTAAACTTAATGAGCATAACATCACAATCAATTTAACTTAAACTTATCAACATAACCTTAAAAAAACTTATCATAAAAATGAATACTAACACATCAAATTAAAATAAACCACTAAACTTATCAAAATATGAACATAAACAAGTAGATCAACTTTCATACTCTTCTACATCTCTTAGCTCTCACCCACCCCATCCCCTACACTCAAAACAATCAAAACCACTAAACTTGACTAACTCATCCAAACTTTTAGGCTCAAAAGTTATCCCATTTGCAATTAGAAAACAATCCCAATATTCTACAATATTTGATATTGGAAAAACTCTAAGATATTAATATTCAAAGTATATGGTCACTATAGTTTAAACCCGTACCTCAAAGACATAATGGTTTGTTTAAAACTACATCACATTATGATTACCTTATCAAAGATGGGAATTCAGCTTGGAACCTTGTGTTGTAAGTTAAACATGTTCTAATTAATTAAGTGCATAAGTTATATAAGTTATTAGTAAATTAATAAGTAAGTTTTGTAAGTTTAAATTGTTGGAGGTTAAGTTTAACATTCATATTAGAAGGGAGTTTTATGTTCATGAAGTTAAGATGGGATGGGAGTTTTAGATCTAAACTTTTCCATGTAATCCTATAAATAGGATAGTTTTAGAATGTGTTGAAGCAAGTGTGTGGAGAAGAAAACACAAAAGAGTTAGAGAGAAAAAGTGTGAACCAAGTTTCTAGTTTTCTTGAAGAGTTTTTTGTTCAATACAAGTGAATTGTTTCTTCTCAAATATTTTTTATTTGATTCTAATTTGTGAGTGTCCATCACACGCTTCCAACAAAGTGGTATCAGAGCTTGAGTTTGAGAAAAGGAAAATTTGTTTTGCAAATGGCAAACAACAATTTGGTTCCTTTCCAAGTGCCTCGACTTACTAAGGAAAATTTTAGCAGTTGGTGTATTCGTATGAAAGCTCTACTTGGTTCACAAGATGCATGGGAAATTGTTGATAGAGGCTATGAAGAACCGGAAAATGATGTGGCTTTGAATCAAGCCCAACGAGAAGCTTTGCAAAATACAAGAAAGAAAGATCAAAAGGCTCTCACCATTATTCATCAAGCAAATGATGATACAAATTTTGAGAAAATTTCTGGAGCAACTACTGCGAGGCAAGCATGGCAAATTTTGGAGAATACTTATAAAGGAGTAGATCGAGTCAAGAAGGTTCGCCTCCAAAAATTAAGAGGTGACTATGAAGCATTACATATGAAGGAGTCTGAATCAATTTCAGATTATACTTCTAGATTGCTTGCAGTGGTAAATGAAATGAAGAGGTATGGTGAGACATTAAATGATGAGCAAGTAGTTGAAAAGATACTTCGCTCATTGGATGAAAAATTCAATTTCATCGTTGTAGCTATTGAAGAATCGAAGGATTTGAGCACAATGTCCATTGATCAACTTACGGGTACTTTGCAAGCCCATGAAGAGAAGCTTCTCAAGAAAAGTAAACAAACAACTGAGCAACTTTTTCAATCAAAGTTGCAGTTGAGAGATAAAGAAGATAGCCAAGAAAAAAACAATCGAGGTCGAGGACGTGGTAACAATCGTGGACGTGGTCGAGGTCGAGGAAATGACGGACAAAGGAAATTTGATGAGAGTAATTCATACTCTAATTCATCAAGAGGTCGTGGAAGACAAAATAATTCAAGGCCATATGGAGGAAGATCAAATAATGATCGGAGGTATGATAAAAGTCAAATTGAATGTTACAATTGTCATAAATTTGGTCATTATTCCTGGGAATGCAGACATAAAGTTGAAGAAAATGCCAACTATGCTGAACAAGACGTTAAAAGCAGTGAGTCGTCTTTGCTTCTAGCATGCAAAGGTGAAGAGACATGTGAAAACAATTCGTGGTATCTTGACAGCGGTGCCAGCAATCACATGTGTGGAAGTAAATCAATGTTCGTGGAACTTGATGAATCGGTTGGCGGAAATATTACATTTGGTGATAATACAAAAATTCCTGTTAAAGGAAAAGGTAAAATTTTGATAAACTTGAAGAATGGGAAGCATGAGTTTATCTCTAATGTCTACTATGTGCCAGATATGAAGAACAATATTTTGAGTTTGGGACAACTCTTAGAGAAAGGCTATAATATTTTGATGAAGGATTATAGTCTTTCAATAAGAGATCATCGTGATAATATGATTGCTAGAGTGCAAATGACGAAGAACAGAATGTTTTTGTTAAATATTCAAACAGATGTTGCAAAATGTTTGAAGTCGTGTTTGAAAGATCCGTCTTGGATTTGGCACTTGAGATTTGGGCATTTGAACTTCGATGGCTTGAGATTATTAGCTAAGAAGAACATGGTGAAAGGATTGCCATATGTCAAGCATCCGGATCAATTTTGTGAAGGTTGTCTTTATGGCAAGCAATCAAGAAAGAGTTTTCCACAAGAATCTTCTTCAAGAGCAAGGAGACCATTAGAGCTTGTCCACACTGATCTTTGTGGACCGATAAAGCCAAGTTCTTTTGGTAAGAATAATTTTTTCTTATTATTTATTGATGATTTCAGTCGAAAAACTTGGGTTTATTTTGTTAAGAAGAAATCAGAGGTATTCGGCATGTTCAAGAGATTTAAAGCTCTTGTCGAAAAGGAAAGTGGTTATTACATAAATGCATTGAGATCAGACAGAGGAGGAGAATTCACTTCAAATGAATTCAAAAAATTTTGCATAGAAAATGGAATTCGTCGACCTATGACAGTTCCATATACTCCACAACAAAATGGTGTTGTTGAGAGGAAGAATAGAACTATACTCAATATGGCTCGAAGCATGTTGAAGAGTAAGAAGATGCCAGAAGAGTTTTGGGCACAAGCGGTTGAATGTGCAGTGTATTTGTCTAATCGTTCCCCCACTAGAAGCCTGTGGAACAAAACTCCTCAACAAGCATGGACTGGAAGAAGGCCATCTATTTCTCATTTGAGAGTATTTGGGAGCATTGCTTATGCACATGTACCAGATCAAACGCGAAGTAAGCTCGATGATAAAAGTGAGAAACTTATTTTCATTGGCTATGATGCAAGCTCAAAAGGCTACAAGCTTTATAATCCAACCACAGAAAAGACGGTGGTAAGTAGAGATGTTGTGTTTGATGAGGAAGCTTCATGGAATTGGAATGATGAACCCAAAGATTATAAGTTCCTACTTTTTCCTGAAGATGATGATGAAACTGGTGATGTGGTTGTTTCTCCATCAACACCACCTCCATCGCCGGTCAATCCAGAACAGACTACACCTTCATCATCAACAGCAAGTTCAAGTGAAGGGCCTCATCGCATGAGAAGTTTACGAGACATATATGATGAAACAGAAGAGTTAAGTCAAAGTTTTGGTGATCTTACTCTTTTTTGTCTTTTTGGTGACAGTGAACCATTAAATTTTGAAGAAGCTTCACAAGATGAAAATTGGAAGACTGCTATGAATGAAGAGATAAAAGCCATAAAGAAGAATGATACATGGGAGCTTTCTACTCTTCCAAGTGGAAAGAAAGCAGTAGGTGTCAAATGGGTGTTCAAGATAAAAAGAAATGAAAAAGGAGAAGTGGAGAGACACAAAGCGAGATTAGTTGCAAAAGGCTATTCTCAAAGAAGAGGCATTGATTATGATGAAGTATTTGCTCCTGTTGCTCGCTTGGAGACCATAAGGTTGTTAATTGCACTTGCTGCTCAGAATAGATGGAAGATTTTTCAAATGGATGTCAAATCGGCATTCTTGAACGGATATCTTGAAGAAGAAGTCTACTTGGAACAACCACTTGGTTATGCAGTGAAAGGTCATGAAGATAAAGTCTTGAAGTTAAAAAAGGCTTTGTATGGATTGAAGCAGGCGCCAAGAATGTGGAATAGCAGAATTAACAAATATTTCCTTGACAATGGGTATTTGAGATGCCCTCATGAACATTCTCTTTATATGAAGACTAATGGTCATGGAAATATTTTGTTAGTTTGTCTCTATGTGAATGACTTAATTTTTACAGGAAATTGTCCAAGTATGTTTGAAGATCTCAAGAAGGCAATGACTCAAGAATTTGAAATGACAGATATTGGGCTCATGTCATATTATCTTGGCATCGAAGTGAAGCAGTCGAAGGAAGGTATTTTCATTTCTCAAGAACGATATACTAAAGAAATTCTTGAGAAATTTAAGATGTTTAATTCTAAACCTGTCACAACTCCGATGGAAACTGGGACAAAACTGTCCAAATATGAAGATGGAGATGTTGTAGATCCTTCGTATTTCAAAAGCTTGATTGGAAGCTTGAGGTATTTAACTTGCACAAGACCAGATATTTTGTTGAGTGTTGGATTGGTGAGTCGGTTTATGGAATCTCCTACAACTACTCATTTGAAAGTGGCAAAGAGAATTCTTCGTTACCTCAAAGGTACGCTTGACTATGGATTATTTTATTCATCGTCTAAAGAATTCAAGCTTGAAGGTTATTGTGATAGTGATTGGGCTGGAGATCTTAATGATCGGAAGAGTACAAGTGGATATGTTTTCTTTGTTGGCAATACATCTTTTACTTGGAGTTCTAAGAAGCAACCTATCGTAACATTATCTACTTGTGAGGCAGAGTATGTTGCTGCAGCATCATGTGTTTGTCATGCAGTCTGGTTGAGAAATTTGCTTAAGACAGTTGGAATTTTGCAAGAAGATGCAACTGTGATCCATGTGGATAATAAGTCAACAATTGCTCTAGCCAAGAATCCAGTGTTTCATGATCGTAGTAAGCACATTGATACAAGATTTCACTTTATCAGAGATTGCATTTCAAGAAAGGAGATTCAAGTAGAATATGTGAAGACAGAAGATCAAATTGCAGATATTTTCACAAAGCCACTTAAGGTCGATGTGTTTAGCAAGTTAAGAACTTTGCTCGGAGTTTTGAGAAAAACATGTTTAAGGGGGGATGTTGTAAGTTAAACATGTTCTAATTAATTAAGTGCATAAGTTATATAAGTTATTAGTAAATTAATAAGTAAGTTTTGTAAGTTTAAATTGTTGGAGGTTAAGTTTAACATTCATATTAGAAGGGAGTTTTATGTTCATGAAGTTAAGATGGGATGGGAGTTTTAGATCTAAACTTTTCCATGTAATCCTATAAATAGGATAGTTTTAGAATGTGTTGAAGCAAGTGTGTGGAGAAGAAAACACAAAAGAGTTAGAGAGAAAAAGTGTGAACCAAGTTTCTAGTTTTCTTGAAGAGTTTTTTGTTCAATACAAGTGAATTGTTTCTTCTCAAATATTTTTTATTTGATTCTAATTTGTGAGTGTCCATCACACGCTTCCAACACCTTGTGCATACAGTTTCTTGAATCTCCTCATTTCTTTATGGCTCTTGTGTTGCAAACTGATTGCAAGGAAATGTCAATATCTCGAAACCTGCCCAAATATGTATTGTTTAAACTAGCCAGAGCTTTTTTTTTTTTTTTTTTTTTTTTTTTGGAGAAGAAACTAGCCAGAGTCTTGAAATATAGAACTTCTTGAGTTTTGATATTGCCATGAAACAATGCCTGACCTTGATTCTTGTATTTTTCATACAATACATTCAACTCCTTGTAGTTTGACTGCATTAAACCACCGCAAAACAACAAAGATCTTGAGAAGAAAGATTAATAATATAGCACAACCAAGTTTTCTTGACATTTTTCTCTCTCTCTTCGACCCATTTGCTTTTTTTTTTTTCTAACTTCGTATCATGGTTATCAAAAGGTAGAATATTTCACTCTAAATAACTTCAAATTTTACATAGTCTAAGCACCTGTGACCAATTACAAAGTGGATGACGATGTCTTTTTTTTCGAGCTTCTTTTCTTTTATCACCTATTTGTAAACAGAGTCGAAGTGGAAAATTTATAACAGAGATATAGAGAACCAAAGGAAAAGATCTGAACAAGAAGGTGATAGATAGCCAAACCTTGAGGCATCCAAGTAGCACAGGTCTCGATGTTTCCGACTACTAAATGCAGTATTAATACCTACGACCATTAGATATTTTTTTTATTTACTGATTCAGAAAGCTTAACATTTTCCATCAATGGAGAACCGTTTAGAATAGAATCCTGAGAAGCCCTTGTAGCAGCTAATTCCATCTCCAAACTTGAAATTGTTTTATCTAGAGTCCTGCATTTTGTACCAGCAAGTCTTGGAAACTTCTCCTAGAATGTTTTTGGACTCATTGTTTCCATCTTTATGAAGAAAGAGGCATTAACTTATCAAACAACAGTAAAATAAGAGCACTTTTAATTTGCTAACTAATGCTAAAAAGAATAGAGTTATCAAAACCTTTCTTTCCTTCTTCAAAAGGTTCAATTATAGAAAACTAAAAATAAAATCATGTATTAATGCAATTTTAGTGAAGATAACTCACAGTTGATGTGTTGTACCCTCTCAAACCATTTTTAACTTTTCTTCTTCAGAACCCATTGACCCTCCTAGCATATTTTCAACTTCAGGCATAGCCCACATTCTATTTTCCCAAAATCCATCTACAAAATCATCACATATTCACAACACAATAAAGCAGATGGGAAAAAAAGGAAAAAAAAAAAAAACCCAGTTGATCCAATTACAGAAGCAATCATTGCCATCCAATTACTTTTCAGAACATCACAGAAAATACTCCTTTTGTTTTCAAGGTTTTCCATTAAAAAGGAAACAACTAACTGAAAACCCAAAACCCCTTTTGCAAAATCAATCTACCCCATAAAAAATTTCCCCTGAGAGAACACAAAGAATTAAATAAGAACAACAATCAAGTGGTAAGGAATTGAGAGAAATGAGACCTATTAGAGAATAACATTCCAGCACAGAAGCACAGAAGCATCCAATACAAAACAGAAAAGTCCATTTCCAAGAAACAGAGCTCCACGTACTTGGGTCAAATCCTCCTCTGCTCTTCCACGACATAATCTTCCCTTTTCCCCCTTATTATTCTTCAAACACAACTAAAATCCAGCCACCATTAGCAAGCCCCAAGTCAACCCAATAGTCCAAATTCAACTTTATACAAATATGCAAGTGAAAATATTAAAACAAAAAAGAATATCAATTTTACTACTGTATCAATTCTAGGAAATTTAAAACTCTATAGCAAAGACATGTGGTAGTAAATAAGTGGACTGACATTTGATACTTCAAAAAAATATAAAAAAAATACCTGGAGTCATTCCTAGCTCAAACATTTTGCCAAGAACTTTTTTTACACAATAAGCCATTGATCGAACCAACTTTGCGATAGTGGCCCACCCCATCTATGATAAGAATATTGTTATTCATAATGCAACGATTGGAAATTATAAGTAAGAGTTTTATCAATAGAAGTAAAATATATGAGCTAATAAACATGACACATTTAAGCCACTCATTACCCATATCTTATTGACCTTATAAGTGGAAGTTTCCAAAGGAAAATGCAGCCAACTACAATTGCAATCAGCCAGTCCTACTCAACAGCAACAATATTTCAATGATTTGAACAAATCAACTACAATTCAGCTAACAACTAATTCAGATCGGTAAAAGGTTAATGGATTTGCCTAAGTTTAAGGCACTCCCCTCTTGGAAATATTGCTATCAATACCTAATTAGTCCATAAATTAAGGAGGAATAATATGATAAATTATCAGTCCAAAACAATCTGACCTGCTTACCGATTAAATGAATTCTTTTCCTTTTATTCTAGTTCTGTTTATTCTTTGTATTGACTATTATTTTGATTATGTTGGGAGTGCGTCCAAAGTCCCACATCGGCTAGATAAGGGGATGATCATGGATATATAAGGGAGGACTAGTATCTCCATTGGTATGAGGCCTTTTGGGGTGATCCAAAAGCAAAGCCATGAGGGTGTATCCACAAAGTGGACAATATCATACCATTATGGAGATATGTGTGTGTCCGGTAGTCTCTTACAAGTGGTATCAGAGCCATGCCCCGGGAGTAGCCATGTCGGGTGGAATCCTCGGGTGTCGAACAAAGAAGTTGTGAGCCTTAATAATCATGGGGAGATCCGTGGTTGAGCTCTGGGTAGGTGGGTATACTCCGGAGAAGAGGAGTCGTCCTAGATAAGAGTGAAAAAATGACGATTCCACTCATCTTCCCACGTCTCTCCCAATTTCTCTTTCCTCTCTCCTATCTTCCATCAATCCAAATGCTCACTCTCCCAACTAAAAATAGATACAAATATTATAAATATGTTTTTATTATAAAACGTGAAGAGCAATAAAACAACTAAGAGAGAATTTGAGAGAGCAAAGTAGAAAGAAAAGAGAGCTAATGCTTTTTCATTCAAGTGTGTTTTCCATACCTCATACAACCCCTATTTATACTAATGCAATGGGGTAGGTTACAAGCTTCAAAATACTCAAAATAGAAGAGGGTGAGAGTCTCTTGGCTATTCCTAAGGGAGTGGGAGAGTCATGGGGAAGAATGACTACAATCACGGGTTGACTAAAACTAATGGGGTAATATGGATATCTAATACATACCAAGGTATATTTACAACAGATATCTAATATATACCAATGTATATTTACAACACTCCCCCTTAGATATCCATTGTATATAAAATATATGCCTCGTTAAAACCTTACTGGGAAAAACCCAATGGGAAAAAACCCTAGTGAAGGAAAAAGAGTACATTATATTTATATACATTAACAACTGTCTCATTAAAAACCTTGTTAGGAAAACCCAATGGGAAAAACCATAGTGAAGGGAGAAAGAGTGCAGTATATTTACTCCCCATCATGAAAACATCATTTGAGATCTCTGAGTCGTCGCATTCCAATGTTGTGCACCAACTTCTCGAAGGTTGCAGTAGGTAATGCCTTCGTAAATAGATCTACCAAATTGTCTTTTGAAGAAATTTGTTGAACAGTGATATCACCATTTTCTTCAAGATCGTGAGTGTAGAAGAGCTTTGGTGAGATGTGCTTCGTTCTATCTCCTTTAATGTATCCTCCTTTGATTTGGGCTATACATGTTGTATTGTCTTCATATAACGTTGTTGGACAACCTTTGTTAGAGGACAATCCACATGTTTCACGGACGTGTTGAGTCATTGATCTTAGCCATACACATTCTCGACTAGCCTCATGAATTGCCAGGATCTCAGCATGGTTTGAGGAAGTAGCTGTTATTGTCTGCTTCATAGATCGTCATGATATAGCAGTTCCTCCATATGTAAATAAATAACCTGTTTGAGATCTAGCTTTATGTGGGTCAGATAAATAACCTGCATCTGCATAACCAACTAGATCAAAGTTTGATTTATTAGAATAAAATAAACCCATATCAATTGTCCCTCGAAGATAACGGATGATGTGTTTAACTCCATTCCAATGTCTTTTTGTTGGAGAAAAACTATATCTAGCTAATAAATTTATTGAAAATGTTATATCAGGTCGTGTATTATTAGCAAGATACATAAGTGCACCAATTGCACTAAGATATGGTACTTCAGGACCAAAAAGCTCTTCATTATCTTCTCGAGGTCGGAAGATGTCTTTCTTTACATCGAGTGAACGAACTACCATTGGAATGTTCAATGGATGTGCTTTGTCCATGTAAAATCTCTTTAATATCTTTTTTGTATAAGTTGATTGTTGAATAAATATTCCATCTGCTAGATGCTTAATTTGTAAGTCAAGGCAAAACTTTGTTTTCCCGAGATCTTTCATCTCAAATTCTTTCTTAAGATATACTATTGCCTTTGGAAGCTCTTCAGGAGTTCCAATTATATTCAAATCATCAACATATACAGTAATGATAGCAAATCCTGACTGTGATTTCTTTATAAAAACACATGGACAAATTGGGTTATTTTGATACCCTTCTTTCAATAAATATTCACTCAGGCGATTATACCACATTCGTCCTGATTGTTTTAATCCATATAAAGATCTCTGTAATTTGATCGAATATAATTTTCTAGGATTTGAATTATATGACTCTGGTATTTTTAATCCTTCAGGATTTTCATATAAATATCATTATCAAGAGATCCATATAAATATGCTGTAACTACATCCATGAGATGCATGTCAAGCTTTGTATACACAGTCAAGCCAATTAAATATCTCAATGTTATTGCATCCACCACAGGAGAATATGTCTCCTCATAATCAATACCAGCCCTTTGCGAGAATCCTTGTGCAACAAGTCTCGCTTTATATCTTGTGACCTCATTCTTTTAATTTCTTTTTCTTACAAATACTCATTTGTATCCCACAGGCTTGACATCTTCTGGTGTCTGGACTACTGGTCCGAAAACCTCACGTTTTGAAAGTGAGTTTAATTCTATTTGGATTGCTTCTTTCCACTTAAGCCAACCATTTCTATGTCGACATTCTTCAACAGATTTTGGTTCATAATCATCATTTTCAGAAATGATGTCGCAAGCAACATTATACGCAAAAATGTTATCAACAACTATATTGTTTCGGTTCCATCTTTTTCCATTCATTACATAATTTATCGAAATTTCATTATTATCCTCAGGTATTTCACCTTCTTCGATATTATTATGAGTAGTCACATTCAGGATTTCTTCTGGAATATCCACATTATCAATTACGTCATTTTGATTATTGACTACTTTTCTTTTTCGAGGATTTTTATCTTTGGAACCCATTGGTCTACCACGCTTTTGGCGTGTCGCAGAATCATTAGTTATGGTAACTTGCTGTGTCGGGATATCAATTTTTGATGGTGTATTTGCAGCTGGTATATGTGACTTGGTCACTTTCTTAGCATCAGTAAATGCATCTGGCATTTGATTTGCAATATTTTGCAAATGAATTATCTTTTGAACTTCTAGTTCACATTGGTTTGTACGGGGATCTAAATGAGACAATGACGTTGCATTCCATGTAATTTGATTTTCCAACTTCTTAATCTCTCCCCCTAATGTTGGAAAATTTGTCTCATTAAAATGACAATCAGCAAATCGTGCAATAAATACATCACCCGTCAGGGGTTCAAGATATCTAATAATTGATGGGGAATCAAATCCAACATATATTCCTAGCCTCCTTTGAGGACCCATCTTAGTACGTTTTGGTGGAGCAATTGGAACATATACTGTACTTCCAAAAGTTCGTAAGCGAGATATATTTGGCTGCTAGCCACACTACTACAAAAATCACTTTTAATGACGGGCATTGCCCGTCATTAAAGACTTTTCATGACGGGCGGCGTCCGTCGTCTATACGAGTGTCGTCGTACCTTTTTATGACGGACGACTTTTAATGACGGGCAATGCCCGTCATTAAAAGCTGTCCGTCATAAAAAGGTACAATGACGGACGTTTTTCATGACGGGCAATGCCAGTCATTAAAAGTCGTCCGTCATGAAAAGTCCGTCATTAAAGGTTATTTTCCAACTGAGGACATTTTTAATGACGGGCATTGCCCGTCATTAAAAGGCGTCCGTCATTGAAAGGGTATTTTCCAACAAAATGTCCGTCATTAAAGGTGTTCGTCATTAAATGTCCGTCATTAAATATCTTTTTTAATGACAGACATTGCCCGTCATCATTTTGTTCATAATTTAATAAAATAAATTATTGGTTGTCCGGTGGCATACGAACAATATTTTCTTCATTTGTCAACCTGTAAAGAAAGTAATCTTAATCTTAAATGTGCAAAATTGTATTGAAATCAAATATTTGTCAAATTTCATTTCAATAAACCAATGAACCAAATTTGTTCATACAATTTTTATTCATATAAGTTTGATACATGAATAAGTTTGATACATGAATAAAATTACAAACACTTACACTTAAAAGCCTCAAAATTACTAAACACCTATGATTAAAAGTTTAACCTACGCCAAAAAACAAAAAATCTCGTACATGCCACTTTCATTCTTGTCACCATAATCTTGCTCGTACATCAAACTTGAAGAACCTAAGAAAAACAAATTGTAATTAGGTTCGATACAACGCCAAAACAAGAACTCACATAACAAACATACGTCCATCAACTCGAAGAACTTCCAAATTTAAGTCCATACCTCTTGCTTCAAAGAATTATGCACTTCTATCTTTGGTGATGAGTTTTTCTTATTCAACCAAGAAGATGCCAACTGCTTCCCCCATCTATTGCCCACATATCACTTCCAGTACTAAAAACCCCTCCCTTTGTGAGTTTGATATGTTTGATTTGTTCACGAAATGTTGGAGGTAATGTGACTACATATGACTAGAGACATATGTAGAACCCAACTAGAGACATTACTAAAGCATCTATCTTAATTTTAACCAATTGCTCTAGAAATTTCGACAGCATAACGACATACATATGACTAACCCAAAAACTTTTAAACCTGATAAACAAGAGAAACACACTTCTATATGAAAAAAATAACCCAACTACAGCCTCACAAGACTTTAGATTCACAACAAGACCCCAAATATCCTAAAACTAAGTTGCAAATTTAATGTGCCACAAATAGAAAAAATGAGGCTCACTTGAACTTGAATCCATACATTCAGCAGATACAATAATCAGAACACAAAGGCTAGCCATAGGCTCTCGAATGGTAGATGCAGACAAAAGAGAATGAAACTTATTAAAACCAACTGCCCTTATTTCTCGACAAAGAGAAGAGGTTTGTCATAAAAACAATATGCGCATAACATATCTCCAAATAAGGTTAAACTTAAGATCATCAACAACAAGCAGATCGTAGAAGCATCTTCACTGAGTCCCATTCCCAACTCCTCATACAATATCAATAATAATCCTTCCATGCAGTCTCTCTTTCAAGTTTCATTAAACTACTAGAAAATACCTATTTACATTCCATTGTAATACTAATAAAATTGGCACAAGGAATAGTGTATTCACTGCTTACAATAATTGATAGTCAGACCCAGAAAATAACTATAGATATAAGAAAGGAATAAAATTAGAAGGCAGAATATCATCCCAATTTTAGAGAAATGCAATCCCACTCTCTTTCAGTGCAAATATGATACAATCCATCACTTATTTGAATGACATCTTTGTCAACAATTTCATGACAGTAAAAACAAATAAGTCTCAAATTACAGTACCAACAAAACTATGAAACTCACCCCCCTCTCACTTAGATCTTCACGTGCCACCTCAAGACTTCACTCAATACTTGCCTCAAGTCTACCATTAAATCTCTTCTAGTGACACCATTTATAAGCACTCCTCTCATAGGCACTCTCTTCCTAATTCCTTTTTAAAAAAAAAAAAAAAGAAATAAAGAAATAAAACTTTTCATTGAAAAATTAAAAAGAGACTAATGCTCAAGGGATACAAACTCCACAAGGAAGTGAAAACATAAGACAATAAATAAAAGAAAACACAAAGGGAAAATGAAAGCATTCAAAATAAATGGAAAATCAGCATAGGGCTTGGAGAAAGAACAACATGATGAAACTTGAAATCTACTGATCAAACCATGGGAGAAACTAATCTTCAAAGAATCTTTAAATCCTATCCAACCACAATGCTTTCCATTCTGAGATGAAGTCTTCATCTTCTTCAAAGAAAATAAACTTCTTATATAAGATTCTACTTCTTGCCAAGATATTGAATCAAGACAAGATACTGAAAAATTCAAGATATATGATCAATCACTTAAAGAAGCATACTTCAAAGTACAAAAATTCAAGATATATGATCAATCATTTATTGCCCTTTCTTTATTTATTTGTTTTTATTTTTATATTTTAAGAAATAAATTATATTGAGTACAAGCACAAAATATAACAGTATCCATACATCAAAAAAAGTGTGTTTGTTGGCATTAAATATTCAATTCTCGTAGAATAAGGAAAAGAGAAACAAGAACAAAAACAAAAACAAAGCAGAGGAACCCATAAAGATGTAAGAGAGACAGAATTATGCAGGCACTAAATGCGGCTCGTAAAAGCACGGCTTGAAAACTCATTTTACTACTTTCTTTCAAAACACCATAAGATTAGCATAAATGCATAACTTCAAATAATCATTTATTCTTTATATGCCTCCCAGAACTTCCAACTTTCTAAATAAAAATGGTTGATGTCAAAAGACTTAACCCATAAAAATCCAAGCACTGATAAAGTTATCCAGCAGAAGAAAGAATCTGAAAAGAAAATCTCTAACAAAATGCATAATGGAATCAACATGCTCACAGTAAATGAATAAAAAGGCACTGCATTGACATAACTACAAAATTCTAATTAAACCACAAAATCAAAATTCTCATTAAACCACAAAATAAAAAACCAAATCATTATATACCAGTTGATCGTGAGATATTGAAGCTTTCGGTGTACTGGCAACATTACCCGCATTTTGCATTATTTCCCAACAACGAACCTATATAAGCCATTAAACATGTAATTAATTATAGAATAACTCGCAAACATCGAATGCTACACATCAATTTCACATTCTCTTAACTGATTTTCTTAACATCCAAAATAGCAATTAAAAATAGTGAGCAGACCTTCCTTAATATCATAAAAATCATCTTGAAACTGCATAAATAGGCAAGTAAAAGCACAAAAAAATGTGAAAACAAAAGAGGCAGAAAAGAAAAGGACCTGATTATCCCATCAAGTGGCAACCAAGTGTTGGCCTTCGCACTAAAACTAAGGCTCGACACAAAATCTCTCGAAGGTTAAGCAACCTAAAATCAGATATTCAGAAGGCAACACAACATTCAAGTTTAAACTCGTGGTCACCACACTTCATCGTCTCTCCCAACGTCGCCACCTTCCGG
Organism: Luffa aegyptiaca; assembly: GCA_017139565.1. Lineage (NCBI taxonomy): Eukaryota > Viridiplantae > Streptophyta > Magnoliopsida > Cucurbitales > Cucurbitaceae > Luffa > Luffa aegyptiaca. The sequence continues at coordinate 3,044 of JAETGN010000170.1, read as the reverse complement.
CTTCGAAAAAATGCTACCCACGAAGGTAGAGTTGCAACATCGATGAGAGTGAGAGAGAGAAGAAGTGCAACACTGATACCTAGAGCTTTGAGTGAAGAGATAAATGAAGAGTAAAGTAAGAAGAGGATTTACCAAAGGGCTCGGTGAAAAAATCGAGCTTGAGATGGCGATTGACATTACTGAGAGCTGTGAGGCGACGCTCTATCCTCTTTCGCAAAGCAAGAAGAAGAAGAAAGAAAGTGAAGGGTTTTTAAATGGATTGTGAGGCGGTGAATATAACCAATCGCGAGATTGAAAGGAACTAGGGACCTGGTGGATTGAATCTGTGATATTGTTGCCCTTGACCAAGCTGACGATTTTGCAACCAAAGATTGAAGAGGACGATGTTGATTTCTTGTTCGACGATGAGAGTGAGAGAGAAGAGATTTGGGGAGAGAGAGTACTAAGTAGAGAGTGAGTGAGAAGAGATTCAGGGAGAGACATTGAAGGGATTGAGGGCTGAAAAATGTAAAGGTAAAGTTATCTTTGATGGCGGGCTTTGACCGCCGTTAAAGCCCATTTACAACGTCGGTCTCTTAATTTCAACTTTTTCCGAAAATTTCAGCGCGTTTTTTTTCGTCCGTCATTATTTCTCCGCGTTTTTTTTTATTGACCATCATTAAAAGCCTATTTTGTAGTAGTGCCATAAGCTAATTGTATTGGGGAGTATTTATGATAGGTTGTTGGCCTAATGCGTATAAGCGATGCAGCATGTAAAATTGCATGACTCCATACAGATATTGGAAGCCTTGCTCTCATAAGCATTGGTCTAGCAATTAATTGCAGACGTTTTATAAATGATTCAGTTAGACCATTTTGTGTATGAACATGAGCTACACGATGTTCAACACTTATCCCAATTGACATACAATAATTATTAAATGATTGGAATGTAAACTCACCAGCATTATCAAGACGAATTTTCTTAATTACATAATCAGGAAATTGTGCTCTTAATTTGATTATTTGAGCGAATAATCTTGCAAATGCAAGGTTTCGACTTGATAATAAACACACATGTGACCATCTACTGGATGCATCAATTAGAACCATAAAATATCTAAATGGTCCACTTGGTGGATTTATAGGTCCTCATATATCACCATGAATTCGTTCTAAAAATGCGAGGGATTCAGTCCCAACTTTAGCTGGTGAGGATCTAATAATTAATTTTCCTTTAGAGCAAGCAACACATGACAATTCAGTAGTGTAACAACCCAATAAAAAAAAAAAAAAAAGGGAAATGGGGGGACTTTTTACCCCAAAATTTCGTTAAAGGACAAAAAAAGGGGGGGGGGGGCAATCTCTCTCTCCCTCTCACGTTCAATCTCTCCCTCACAGCCCCTCTCCCTCTCTGCAACCTCTCTGCTGCACGCCCACGCTGACGCCGCCTCTCCGACCGCCGCAGCATGCCACGACGCCAGCGCCGCCCTCCTCCGGTGACGCGCGATACCCACGGCGGCAGCCTCGTTGTTGTTCGAATTAGGTGAGCGTTCATGGTTACATCTTGCGAAAATCTCTCCTCCTTCGTCGATCTCTCACTCCCAATCCCTCCCTTCTCTGTTTTTTTTTATTTAGCAGCGTGAGGGTGGTTGTGAGTAGCCTCGTTTTCCGGCAGCAGTACTGCAGACGCGGACAGCAGCGAGGAGGGACTGTTTTCTACATTTTTCGAGTGTTTTAGGTGAGTTCTCGCAGTGGGTAAGTTGGTTTGAGGCTTATGTGGGTTATTTCTTGCTTTTAAACGATTACCCATTCACTTTTTCTCCCGTTCAGCAAGCGTACCCATTCAATTTCGACGATTCGAGCAATGGGTCTTTGAGTTTGAGCATGTTTGTACAATTCCAGCTTTGGGTAGGAGCAATTAAATCAATCTTTGGTTGATTAAAGTGTTTTAGAGAAGTACCCATTAATATTAGCCATTGATTTCAAGGTACCCACAACGTTTGAAGGTCCAATCGTCGAGTTGGAGCGATTTTAGAAGTTGGACAGCAAGCTTCGACTTGGTTTGTGTAAGTTTTCGCCTCCTTAAATCAAGTTGTTCATGAAAATAATTATGAGAATTAGATGTCCCTAATTCTAAGGCCACTCTTGTGATTTTAGATGGAGTTGCTTGTGTCATGAGCGACGTCGCATTGAATTAGTTGGTTTGTGCATAAATCAAGTATCTTCTTGCACTAATGTAAGTAACCTTACTACTTGGAAAGCCTTGGCTAGGCTAAGCTATTTATTATGATTTGTTACATGCTTTGAATAACACAGAGCGGGAGACATTGATCATGTATGGTTTGAGTTATGAGATGTTGGATTATGTGTGTTCTGGTGTTATTGAACATCCCGATTATGTGCATTTGTCTGAATGGTATACTCTGAATATAGTGTTGGTTCAAAAGTATCAAACGCTTAGATTATGAGAAATGTTCTAGTTGTGTTGAACACTTTGTCTGCTTTATGTTTAGAATGCTCTGGTTGGATAAGTTTTATATGCTCTGAATGCTCTGAATGCTCTGAATGCTCTGGATGCTCTATGTTGGGGACGATAGGATGTTTTATATGGTTGAGTCGTGGATGCGAGACCTAACTCGCTTTGTTTTGGAAGTTCGGGGTCTATTCTATTAATCCGAAGTGTTTGTGGAAATTTGTAGTTGGGCAGTTTGAATATAGAAGTGTATTCTCTTGTTCGCAGGTGATAAGAAAATTTTGGGTCAGTTATACGTATGTCGTTATGCTGCCGAATTTTCGGTAGCATTACAGTTAATAACGAGGCTAAGTTTAGTAATGACACTTGGATTATGGTATGCTGAATTGGGTCGTGGCTGTTTAGACTATACATATGTCTTTTCTATTTAGTGTTTGGACGTTATGATATATGTGCTTGAACGAGATGAAAGGCGAGGTAGTTAGTACATGTGAAATTAGCCCTTCAGAGATCTTTATGGGAAAGAAACTTGATGGCTAGGTTGCAAATTAAATCAGACTTTGTTAACAGGGGCCCTAGTACGAAATGA
>JAETGN010000169.1:0-15391 GCA_017139565.1 Luffa aegyptiaca | reverse complement strand
GAACCAAAGTTTCGCCCAATGAGAGTTTTTCATCTAGTTGGCCGAAGTTGGTCCAAACTTGCTCCGTTTGAGTTTCGAGAGAGTTTGGAACTCAAAGTTCGTCCGAATGAGAGTTCTTTAGGTGGTTTGGACGACACATGGTCCAAACCTTACTTCCTTTGAAGTTTTTGAGAGCTCGGAACCCAAAGTTCGTCCCAATGAGAGTTTTTCATCTAGTTTGGACGAAGTTGGTCCAAACTTTGCTCCGTTTGAGTTTCGAGAGAGTTTGGAACTCAAAGTTCGTCCGAATGAGAGTTCTTTAGGTTTTTGGACGACACATGGTCCAAACCTTACTTCCTTTAAGTTTTTGAGAGCTCGGAACCCAAAGTTCGTCCCAATGAGAGTTTTTCATCTAGTTTGGACGAAGTTGGTCCAAACTTTGCTCCGTTTGAGTTTCGAGAGAGTTTGGAACTCAAAGTTCGTCCGAATGAGAGTTCTTTAGGTGGTTTGGACGACACATGGTCCAAACTTACTTCCTTTAAGTTTTTGAGAGCTCGGAACCCAAAGTTCGTCCCAATGAGAGTTTTTCATCTAGTTTGGACGAAGTTGGTCCAAACTTTGCTCCGTTTGAGTTTCGAGAGAGTTTGGAACTCAAAGTTCGTCCGAATGAGAGTTCTTTAGGTTTTTTGGACGACACATGGTCCAAACCTTACTTCCTTTAAGTTTTTGAGAGCTCGGAACCCAAAGTTCGTCCAATGAGAGTTTTTCATCTAGTTTGGACGAAGTTGGTCCAAACTTTGCTCCGTTTGAGTTTCGAGAGAGTTTGGAACTCAAAGTTCGTCCGAATGAGAGTTCTTTAGGTGTTTTGGACGACACATGGTCCAAACCTTACTTCCTTTAAGTTTTTGAGAGCTCGGAACCCAAAGTTCGTCCCAATGAGAGTTTTTCATCTAGTTTGGACGAAGTTGGTCCAAACTTTGCTCCGTTTGAGTTTCGAGAGAGTTTGGAACTCAAAGTTCGTCCGAATGAGAGTTCTTTAGGTGTTTTGGACGACACATGGTCCAAACCTTACTTCCTTTAAGTTTTTGAGAGCTCGGAACCCAAAGTTCGTCCCAATGAGAGTTTTTCATCTAGTTTGGACGAAGTTGGTCCAAACTTTGCTCCGTTTGAGTTTCGAGAGAGTTTGGAACTCAAAGTTCGTCCGAATGAGAGTTCTTTAGGTTTTTTGGACGACACATGGTCCAAACCTTACTTCCTTTAAGTTTTTGAGAGCTCGGAACCCAAAGTTCGTCCCAATGAGAGTTTTTCATCTAGTTTGGACGAAGTTGGTCCAAACTTTGCTCCGTTTGAGTTTCGAGAGAGTTTGGAACTCAAAGTTCGTCCGAATGAGAGTTCTTTAGGTGGTTTGGACGACACATGGTCCAAACTTACTTCCTTTAAGTTTTTGAGAGCTCGGAACCCAAAGTTCGTCCCAATGAGAGTTTTTCATCTAGTTTGGACGAAGTTGGTCCAAACTTTGCTCCGTTTGAGTTTCGAGAGAGTTTGGAACTCAAAGTTCGTCCGAATGAGAGTTCTTTAGGTGGTTTGGACGACACATGGTCCAAACTTTACTTCCTTTAAGTTTTTGAGAGCTCGGAACCCAAAGTTCGTCCCAATGAGAGTTTTTCATCTAGTTTGGACGAAGTTGGTCCAAACATTGCTCCGTTTGAGTTTCGAGAGAGTTTGGAACTCAAAGTTCGTCCGAATGAGAGTTCTTTAGGTGGTTTGGACGACACATGGTCCAAACCTTACTTCCTTTAAGTTTTTGAGAGCTCGGAACCCAAAGTTCGTCCCAATGAGAGTTTTTCATCTAGTTTGGACGAAGTTGGTCCAAACTTTGCTCCGTTTGAGTTTCGAGAGAGTTTGGAACTCAAAGTTCGTCCGAATGAGAGTTCTTTAGGTTTTTTGGACGACACATGGTCCAAACCTTACTTCCTTTAAGTTTTTGAGAGCTCGGAACCCAAAGTTCGTCCCAATGAGAGTTTTTCATCTAGTTTGGACGAAGTTGGTCCAAACTTTGCTCCGTTTGAGTTTCGAGAGAGTTTGGAACTCAAAGTTCGTCCGAATGAGAGTTCTTTAGGTTTTTGGACGACACATGGTCCAAACCTTACTTCCTTTAAGTTTTTGAGAGCTCGGAACCCAAAGTTCGTCCCAATGAGAGTTTTTCATCTAGTTTGGACGAAGTTGGTCCAAACTTTGCTCCGTTTGAGTTTCGAGAGAGTTTGGAACTCAAAGTTCGTCCGAATGAGAGTTCTTTAGGTTTTTTGGACGACACATGGTCCAAACCTTACTTCCTTTAAGTTTTTGAGAGCTCGGAACCCAAAGTTCGTCCCAATGAGAGTTTTTCATCTAGTTTGGACGAAGTTGGTCCAAACTTTGCTCCGTTTGAGTTTCGAGAGAGTTTGGAACTCAAAGTTCGTCCGAATGAGAGTTCTTTAGGTGGTTTGGACGACACATGGTCCAAACTTTACTTCCTTTAAGTTTTTGAGAGCTCGGAACCCAAAGTTCGTCCCAATGAGAGTTTTTCATCTAGTTTGGACGAAGTCGGTCCAAACTTTGCTCCGTTTGAGTTTCGAGAGAGTTTGGAACTCAAAGTTCGTCCGAATGAGAGTTCTTTAGGTGTTTGGACGACACATGGTCCAAACCTTACTTCCTTTAAGTTTTTGAGAGCTCGGAACCCAAAGTTCGTCCCAATGAGAGTTTTCATCTAGTTTGGACGAAGTTGGTCCAAACTTTGCTCCGTTTGAGTTTCGAGAGAGTTTGGAACTCAAAGTTCGTCCGAATGAGAGTTCTTTAGGTTTTTGGACGACACATGGTCCAAACCTTACTTCCTTTAAGTTTTTGAGAGCTCGGAACCCAAAGTTCGTCCCAATGAGAGTTTTTCATCTAGTTTGGACGAAGTTGGTCCAAACTTTGCTCCGTTTGAGTTTCGAGAGAGTTTGGAACTCAAAGTTCGTCCGAATGAGAGTTCTTTAGGTGTTTTGGACGACACATGGTCCAAACCTTACTTCCTTTAAGTTTTTGAGAGCTCGGAACCCAAAGTTCGTCCCAATGAGAGTTTTTCATCTAGTTTGGACGAAGTTGGTCCAAACTTTGCTCCGTTTGAGTTTCGAGAGAGTTTGGAACTCAAAGTTCGTCCGAATGAGAGTTCTTTAGGTTTTTGGACGACACATGGTCCAAACCTTACTTCCTTTAAGTTTTTGAGAGCTCGGAACCCAAAGTTCGTCCCAATGAGAGTTTTTCATCTAGTTTGGACGAAGTTGGTCCAAACTTTGCTCCGTTTGAGTTTCGAGAGAGTTTGGAACTCAAAGTTCGTCCGAATGAGAGTTCTTTAGGTTTTTGGACGACACATGGTCCAAACCTTACTTCCTTTAAGTTTTTGAGAGCTCGGAACCCAAAGTTCGTCCCAATGAGAGTTTTTCATCTAGTTTGGACGAAGTTGGTCCAAACTTTGCTCCGTTTGAGTTTCGAGAGAGTTTGGAACTCAAAGTTCGTCCGAATGAGAGTTCTTTAGGTGTTTTGGACGACACATGGTCCAAACCTTACTTCCTTTAAGTTTTTGAGAGCTCGGAACCCAAAGTTCGTCCCAATGAGAGTTTTTCATCTAGTTTGGACGAAGTTGGTCCAAACTTTGCTCCGTTTGAGTTTCGAGAGAGTTTGGAACTCAAAGTTCGTCCGAATGAGAGTTCTTTAGGTTTTTTGGACGACACATGGTCCAAACCTTACTTCCTTTAAGTTTTTGAGAGCTCGGAACCCAAAGTTCGTCCCAATGAGAGTTTTTCATCTAGTTTGGACGAAGTTGGTCCAAACTTTGCTCCGTTTGAGTTTCGAGAGAGTTTGGAACTCAAAGTTCGTCCGAATGAGAGTTCTTTAGGTTTTTGGACGACACATGGTCCAAACCTTACTTCCTTTAAGTTTTTGAGAGCTCGGAACCCAAAGTTCGTCCCAATGAGAGTTTTTCATCTAGTTTGGACGAAGTTGGTCCAAACTTTGCTCCGTTTGAGTTTCGAGAGAGTTTGGAACTCAAAGTTCGTCCGAATGAGAGTTCTTTAGGTGGTTTGGACGACACATGGTCCAAACTTTACTTCCTTTAAGTTTTTGAGAGCTCGGAACCCAAAGTTCGTCCCAATGAGAGTTTTTCATCTAGTTTGGACGAAGTTGGTCCAAACTTTGCTCCGTTTGAGTTTCGAGAGAGTTTGGAACTCAAAGTTCGTCCGAATGAGAGTTCTTTAGGTTTTTTGGACGACACATGGTCCAAACCTTACTTCCTTTAAGTTTTTGAGAGCTCGGAACCCAAAGTTCGTCCCAATGAGAGTTTTTCATCTAGTTTGGACGAAGTTGGTCCAAACTTTGCTCCGTTTGAGTTTCGAGAGAGTTTGGAACTCAAAGTTCGTCCGAATGAGAGTTCTTTAGGTTTTTGGACGACACATGGTCCAAACCTTACTTCCTTTAAGTTTTTGAGAGCTCGGAACCCAAAGTTCGTCCCAATGAGAGTTTTTCATCTAGTTTGGACGAAGTTGGTCCAAACTTTGCTCCGTTTGAGTTTCGAGAGAGTTTGGAACTCAAAGTTCGTCCGAATGAGAGTTCTTTAGGTGTTTTGGACGACACATGGTCCAAACCTTACTTCCTTTAAGTTTTTGAGAGCTCGGAACCCAAAGTTCGTCCCAATGAGAGTTTTTCATCTAGTTTGGACGAAGTTGGTCCAAACTTTGCTCCGTTTGAGTTTCGAGAGAGTTTGGAACTCAAAGTTCGTCCGAATGAGAGTTCTTTAGGTTTTTTGGACGACACATGGTCCAAACCTTACTTCCTTTAAGTTTTTGAGAGCTCGGAACCCAAAGTTCGTCCCAATGAGAGTTTTTCATCTAGTTTGGACGAAGTTGGTCCAAACTTTGCTCCGTTTGAGTTTCGAGAGAGTTTGGAACTCAAAGTTCGTCCGAATGAGAGTTCTTTAGGTGTTTTGGACGACACATGGTCCAAACCTTACTTCCTTTAAGTTTTTGAGAGCTCGGAACCCAAAGTTCGTCCCAATGAGAGTTTTTCATCTAGTTTGGACGAAGTCGGTCCAAACTTTGCTCCGTTTGAGTTTCGAGAGAGTTTGGAACTCAAAGTTCGTCCGAATGAGAGTTCTTTAGGTTTTTTGGACGACACATGGTCCAAACCTTACTTCCTTTAAGTTTTTGAGAGCTCGGAACCCAAAGTTCGTCCCAATGAGAGTTTTTCATCTAGTTTGGACGAAGTTGGTCCAAACTTTGCTCCGTTTGAGTTTCGAGAGAGTTTGGAACTCAAAGTTCGTCCGAATGAGAGTTCTTTAGGTGTTTTGGACGACACATGGTCCAAACCTTACTTCCTTTAAGTTTTTGAGAGCTCGGAACCCAAAGTTCGTCCCAATGAGAGTTTTTCATCTAGTTTGGACGAAGTTGGTCCAAACTTTGCTCCGTTTGAGTTTCGAGAGAGTTTGGAACTCAAAGTTCGTCCGAATGAGAGTTCTTTAGGTGTTTGGACGACACATGGTCCAAACCTTACTTCCTTTAAGTTTTTGAGAGCTCGGAACCCAAAGTTCGTCCCAATGAGAGTTTTTCATCTAGTTTGGACGAAGTTGGTCCAAACTTTGCTCCGTTTGAGTTTCGAGAGAGTTTGGAACTCAAAGTTCGTCCGAATGAGAGTTCTTTAGGTTTTTGGACGACACATGGTCCAAACCTTACTTCCTTTAAGTTTTTGAGAGCTCGGAACCCAAAGTTCGTCCCAATGAGAGTTTTTCATCTAGTTTGGACGAAGTTCGGTCCAAACTTTGCTCCGTTTGAGTTTCGAGAGAGTTTGGAACTCAAAGTTCGTCCGAATGAGAGTTCTTTAGGTTTTTTGGACGACACATGGTCCAAACCTTACTTCCTTTAAGTTTTTGAGAGCTCGGAACCCAAAGTTCGTCCCAATGAGAGTTTTTCATCTAGTTTGGACGAAGTTGGTCCAAACTTTGCTCCGTTTGAGTTTCGAGAGAGTTTGGAACTCAAAGTTCGTCCGAATGAGAGTTCTTTAGGTGTTTTGGACGACACATGGTCCAAACCTTACTTCCTTTAAGTTTTTGAGAGCTCGGAACCCAAAGTTCGTCCCAATGAGAGTTTTTCATCTAGTTTGGACGAAGTTGGTCCAAACTTTGCTCCGTTTGAGTTTCGAGAGAGTTTGGAACTCAAAGTTCGTCCGAATGAGAGTTCTTTAGGTTTTTGGACGACACATGGTCCAAACCTTACTTCCTTTAAGTTTTTGAGAGCTCGGAACCCAAAGTTCGTCCCAATGAGAGTTTTTCATCTAGTTTGGACGAAGTTGGTCCAAACTTTGCTCCGTTTGAGTTTCGAGAGAGTTTGGAACTCAAAGTTCGTCCGAATGAGAGTTCTTTAGGTTTTTTGGACGACACATGGTCCAAACCTTACTTCCTTTAAGTTTTTGAGAGCTCGGAACCCAAAGTTCGTCCCAATGAGAGTTTTTCATCTAGTTTGGACGAAGTTGGTCCAAACTTTGCTCCGTTTGAGTTTCGAGAGAGTTTGGAACTCAAAGTTCGTCCGAATGAGAGTTCTTTAGGTGTTTTGGACGACACATGGTCCAAACCTTACTTCCTTTAAGTTTTTGAGAGCTCGGAACCCAAAGTTCGTCCCAATGAGAGTTTTTCATCTAGTTTGGACGAAGTTGGTCCAAACTTTGCTCCGTTTGAGTTTCGAGAGAGTTTGGAACTCAAAGTTCGTCCGAATGAGAGTTCTTTAGGTGTTTTGGACGACACATGGTCCAAACCTTACTTCCTTTAAGTTTTTGAGAGCTCGGAACCCAAAGTTCGTCCCAATGAGAGTTTTTCATCTAGTTTGGACGAAGTTGGTCCAAACTTGCTCCGTTTGAGTTTCGAGAGAGTTTGGAACTCAAAGTTCGTCCGAATGAGAGTTCTTTAGGTGGTTTGGACGACACATGGTCCAAACTTACTTCCTTTAAGTTTTTGAGAGCTCGGAACCCAAAGTTCGTCCCAATGAGAGTTTTTCATCTAGTTTGGACGAAGTTGGTCCAAACTTTGCTCCGTTTGAGTTTCGAGAGAGTTTGGAACTCAAAGTTCGTCCGAATGAGAGTTCTTTAGGTTTTTGGACGACACATGGTCCAAACCTTACTTCCTTTAAGTTTTTGAGAGCTCGGAACCCAAAGTTCGTCCCAATGAGAGTTTTTCATCTAGTTTGGACGAAGTTGGTCCAAACTTTGCTCCGTTTGAGTTTCGAGAGAGTTGGAACTCAAAGTTCGTCCGAATGAGAGTTCTTTAGGTTTTTTGGACGACACATGGTCCAAACCTTACTTCCTTTAAGTTTTTGAGAGCTCGGAACCCAAAGTTCGTCCCAATGAGAGTTTTTCATCTAGTTTGGACGAAGTTGGTCCAAACTTTGCTCCGTTTGAGTTTCGAGAGAGTTTGGAACTCAAAGTTCGTCCGAATGAGAGTTCTTTAGGTGTTTTGGACGACACATGGTCCAAACCTTACTTCCTTTAAGTTTTTGAGAGCTCGGAACCCAAAGTTCGTCCCAATGAGAGTTTTTCATCTAGTTTGGACGAAGTTGGTCCAAACTTTGCTCCGTTTGAGTTTCGAGAGAGTTTGGAACTCAAAGTTCGTCCGAATGAGAGTTCTTTAGGTGTTTTGGACGACACATGGTCCAAACCTTACTTCCTTTAAGTTTTTGAGAGCTCGGAACCCAAAGTTCGTCCCAATGAGAGTTTTTCATCTAGTTTGGACGAAGTTGGTCCAAACTTTGCTCCGTTTGAGTTTCGAGAGAGTTTGGAACTCAAAGTTCGTCCGAATGAGAGTTCTTTAGGTGTTTTGGACGACACATGGTCCAAACCTTACTTCCTTTAAGTTTTGAGAGCTCGGAACCCAAAGTTCGTCCCAATGAGAGTTTTTCATCTAGTTTGGACGAAGTTGGTCCAAACTTTGCTCCGTTTGAGTTTCGAGAGAGTTTGGAACTCAAAGTTCGTCCGAATGAGAGTTCTTTAGGTTTTTTGGACGACACATGGTCCAAACCTTACTTCCTTTAAGTTTTTGAGAGCTCGGAACCCAAAGTTCGTCCCAATGAGAGTTTTTCATCTAGTTTGGACGAAGTTGGTCCAAACTTTGCTCCGTTTGAGTTTCGAGAGAGTTTGGAACTCAAAGTTCGTCCGAATGAGAGTTCTTTAGGTTTTTTGGACGACACATGGTCCAAACCTTACTTCCTTTAAGTTTTTGAGAGCTCGGAACCCAAAGTTCGTCCCAATGAGAGTTTTTCATCTAGTTTGGACGAAGTTGGTCCAAACTTTGCTCCGTTTGAGTTTCGAGAGAGTTTGGAACTCAAAGTTCGTCCGAATGAGAGTTCTTTAGGTTTTTTGGACGACACATGGTCCAAACCTTACTTCCTTTAAGTTTTTGAGAGCTCGGAACCCAAAGTTCGTCCCAATGAGAGTTTTTCATCTAGTTTGGACGAAGTTGGTCCAAACTTTGCTCCGTTTGAGTTTCGAGAGAGTTTGGAACTCAAAGTTCGTCCGAATGAGAGTTCTTTAGGTTTTTTGGACGACACATGGTCCAAACCTTACTTCCTTTAAGTTTTTGAGAGCTCGGAACCCAAAGTTCGTCCCAATGAGAGTTTTTCATCTAGTTTGGACGAAGTTGGTCCAAACTTTGCTCCGTTTGAGTTTCGAGAGAGTTTGGAACTCAAAGTTCGTCCGAATGAGAGTTCTTTAGGTGTTTTGGACGACACATGGTCCAAACCTTACTTCCTTTAAGTTTTTGAGAGCTCGGAACCCAAAGTTCGTCCCAATGAGAGTTTTTCATCTAGTTTGGACGAAGTTGGTCCAAACTTTGCTCCGTTTGAGTTTCGAGAGAGTTTGGAACTCAAAGTTCGTCCGAATGAGAGTTCTTTAGGTGTTTGGACGACACATGGTCCAAACTTACTTCCTTTAAGTTTTTGAGAGCTCGGAACCCAAAGTTCGTCCCAATGAGAGTTTTTCATCTAGTTTGGACGAAGTTGGTCCAAACTTTGCTCCGTTTGAGTTTCGAGAGAGTTTGGAACTCAAAGTTCGTCCGAATGAGAGTTCTTTAGGTTGTTTGGACGACACATGGTCCAAACCTTACTTCCTTTAAGTTTTTGAGAGCTCGGAACCCAAAGTTCGTCCCAATGAGAGTTTTTCATCTAGTTTGGACGAAGTTGGTCCAAACTTTGCTCCGTTTGAGTTTCGAGAGAGTTTGGAACTCAAAGTTCGTCCGAATGAGAGTTCTTTAGGTGTTTTGGACGACACATGGTCCAAACCTTACTTCCTTTAAGTTTTTGAGAGCTCGGAACCCAAAGTTCGTCCCAATGAGAGTTTTTCATCTAGTTTGGACGAAGTTGGTCCAAACTTTGCTCCGTTTGAGTTTCGAGAGAGTTTGGAACTCAAAGTTCGTCCGAATGAGAGTTCTTTAGGTTTTTTGGACGACACATGGTCCAAACCTTACTTCCTTTAAGTTTTTGAGAGCTCGGAACCCAAAGTTCGTCCCAATGAGAGTTTTTCATCTAGTTTGGACGAAGTTGGTCCAAACTTTGCTCCGTTTGAGTTTCGAGAGAGTTTGGAACTCAAAGTTCGTCCGAATGAGAGTTCTTTAGGTTTTTGGACGACACATGGTCCAAACCTTACTTCCTTTAAGTTTTTGAGAGCTCGGAACCCAAAGTTCGTCCCAATGAGAGTTTTTCATCTAGTTTGGACGAAGTTGGTCCAAACTTTGCTCCGTTTGAGTTTCGAGAGAGTTTGGAACTCAAAGTTCGTCCGAATGAGAGTTCTTTAGGTTTTTTGGACGACACATGGTCCAAACCTTACTTCCTTTAAGTTTTTGAGAGCTCGGAACCCAAAGTTCGTCCCAATGAGAGTTTTTCATCTAGTTTGGACGAAGTTGGTCCAAACTTTGCTCCGTTTGAGTTTCGAGAGAGTTTGGAACTCAAAGTTCGTCCGAATGAGAGTTCTTTAGGTGGTTTGGACGACACATGGTCCAAACTTTACTTCCTTTAAGTTTTTGAGAGCTCGGAACCCAAAGTTCGTCCCAATGAGAGTTTTTCATCTAGTTTGGACGAAGTTGGTCCAAACTTTGCTCCGTTTGAGTTTCGAGAGAGTTTGGAACTCAAAGTTCGTCCGAATGAGAGTTCTTTAGGTTTTTTGGACGACACATGGTCCAAACCTTACTTCCTTTAAGTTTTTGAGAGCTCGGAACCCAAAGTTCGTCCCAATGAGAGTTTTTCATCTAGTTTGGACGAAGTTGGTCCAAACTTTGCTCCGTTTGAGTTTCGAGAGAGTTTGGAACTCAAAGTTCGTCCGAATGAGAGTTCTTTAGGTGTTTTGGACGACACATGGTCCAAACCTTACTTCCTTTAAGTTTTTGAGAGCTCGGAACCCAAAGTTCGTCCCAATGAGAGTTTTTCATCTAGTTTGGACGAAGTTGGTCCAAACTTTGCTCCGTTTGAGTTTCGAGAGAGTTTGGAACTCAAAGTTCGTCCGAATGAGAGTTCTTTAGGTTTTTTGGACGACACATGGTCCAAACCTTACTTCCTTTAAGTTTTTGAGAGCTCGGAACCCAAAGTTCGTCCCAATGAGAGTTTTTCATCTAGTTTGGACGAAGTTGGTCCAAACTTTGCTCCGTTTGAGTTTCGAGAGAGTTTGGAACTCAAAGTTCGTCCGAATGAGAGTTCTTTAGGTTTTTTGGACGACACATGGTCCAAACCTTACTTCCTTTAAGTTTTTGAGAGCTCGGAACCCAAAGTTCGTCCCAATGAGAGTTTTTCATCTAGTTTGGACGAAGTTGGTCCAAACTTTGCTCCGTTTGAGTTTCGAGAGAGTTTGGAACTCAAAGTTCGTCCGAATGAGAGTTCTTTAGGTTTTTGGACGACACATGGTCCAAACCTTACTTCCTTTAAGTTTTTGAGAGCTCGGAACCCAAAGTTCGTCCCAATGAGAGTTTTTCATCTAGTTTGGACGAAGTTGGTCCAAACTTTGCTCCGTTTGAGTTTCGAGAGAGTTTGGAACTCAAAGTTCGTCCGAATGAGAGTTCTTTAGGTGTTTGGACGACACATGGTCCAAACCTTACTTCCTTTAAGTTTTTGAGAGCTCGGAACCCAAAGTTCGTCCCAATGAGAGTTTTTCATCTAGTTTGGACGAAGTTGGTCCAAACTTTGCTCCGTTTGAGTTTCGAGAGAGTTTGGAACTCAAAGTTCGTCCGAATGAGAGTTCTTTAGGTGTTTTGGACGACACATGGTCCAAACCTTACTTCCTTTAAGTTTTTGAGAGCTCGGAACCCAAAGTTCGTCCCAATGAGAGTTTTTCATCTAGTTTGGACGAAGTTGGTCCAAACTTTGCTCCGTTTGAGTTTCGAGAGAGTTTGGAACTCAAAGTTCGTCCGAATGAGAGTTCTTTAGGTGTTTTGGACGACACATGGTCCAAACCTTACTTCCTTTAAGTTTTTGAGAGCTCGGAACCCAAAGTTCGTCCCAATGAGAGTTTTTCATCTAGTTTGGACGAAGTTGGTCCAAACTTTGCTCCGTTTGAGTTTCGAGAGAGTTTGGAACTCAAAGTTCGTCCGAATGAGAGTTCTTTAGGTTTTTTGGACGACACATGGTCCAAACCTTACTTCCTTTAAGTTTTTGAGAGCTCGGAACCCAAAGTTCGTCCCAATGAGAGTTTTTCATCTAGTTTGGACGAAGTTGGTCCAAACTTTGCTCCGTTTGAGTTTCGAGAGAGTTTGGAACTCAAAGTTCGTCCGAATGAGAGTTCTTTAGGTGTTTTGGACGACACATGGTCCAAACCTTACTTCCTTTAAGTTTTTGAGAGCTCGGAACCCAAAGTTCGTCCCAATGAGAGTTTTTCATCTAGTTTGGACGAAGTTGGTCCAAACTTTGCTCCGTTTGAGTTTCGAGAGAGTTTGGAACTCAAAGTTCGTCCGAATGAGAGTTCTTTAGGTGTTTTGGACGACACATGGTCCAAACCTTACTTCCTTTAAGTTTTTGAGAGCTCGGAACCCAAAGTTCGTCCCAATGAGAGTTTTTCATCTAGTTTGGACGAAGTTGGTCCAAACTTTGCTCCGTTTGAGTTTCGAGAGAGTTTGGAACTCAAAGTTCGTCCGAATGAGAGTTCTTTAGGTTTTTTGGACGACACATGGTCCAAACCTTACTTCCTTTAAGTTTTTGAGAGCTCGGAACCCAAAGTTCGTCCCAATGAGAGTTTTTCATCTAGTTTGGACGAAGTTGGTCCAAACTTTGCTCCGTTTGAGTTTCGAGAGAGTTTGGAACTCAAAGTTCGTCCGAATGAGAGTTCTTTAGGTGTTTTGGACGACACATGGTCCAAACCTTACTTCCTTTAAGTTTTTGAGAGCTCGGAACCCAAAGTTCGTCCCAATGAGAGTTTTTCATCTAGTTTGGACGAAGTTGGTCCAAACTTTGCTCCGTTTGAGTTTCGAGAGAGTTTGGAACTCAAAGTTCGTCCGAATGAGAGTTCTTTAGGTTTTTGGACGACACATGGTCCAAACCTTACTTCCTTTAAGTTTTTGAGAGCTCGGAACCCAAAGTTCGTCCCAATGAGAGTTTTTCATCTAGTTTGGACGAAGTTGGTCCAAACTTTGCTCCGTTTGAGTTTCGAGAGAGTTTGGAACTCAAAGTTCGTCCGAATGAGAGTTCTTTAGGTGTTTTGGACGACACATGGTCCAAACCTTACTTCCTTTAAGTTTTGAGAGCTCGGAACCCAAAGTTCGTCCCAATGAGAGTTTTTCATCTAGTTTGGACGAAGTTGGTCCAAACTTTGCTCCGTTTGAGTTTCGAGAGAGTTTGGAACTCAAAGTTCGTCCGAATGAGAGTTCTTTAGGTGGTTTGGACGACACATGGTCCAAACTTTACTTCCTTTAAGTTTTTGAGAGCTCGGAACCCAAAGTTCGTCCCAATGAGAGTTTTTCATCTAGTTTGGACGAAGTTGGTCCAAACTTTGCTCCGTTTGAGTTTCGAGAGAGTTTGGAACTCAAAGTTCGTCCGAATGAGAGTTCTTTAGGTTTTTTGGACGACACATGGTCCAAACCTTACTTCCTTTAAGTTTTTGAGAGCTCGGAACCCAAAGTTCGTCCCAATGAGAGTTTTTCATCTAGTTTGGACGAAGTTGGTCCAAACTTTGCTCCGTTTGAGTTTCGAGAGAGTTTGGAACTCAAAGTTCGTCCGAATGAGAGTTCTTTAGGTTTTTTGGACGACACATGGTCCAAACCTTACTTCCTTTAAGTTTTTGAGAGCTCGGAACCCAAAGTTCGTCCCAATGAGAGTTTTTCATCTAGTTTGGACGAAGTTGGTCCAAACTTTGCTCCGTTTGAGTTTCGAGAGAGTTTGGAACTCAAAGTTCGTCCGAATGAGAGTTCTTTAGGTGGTTTGGACGACACATGGTCCAAACTTTACTTCCTTTAAGTTTTTGAGAGCTCGGAACCCAAAGTTCGTCCCAATGAGAGTTTTTCATCTAGTTTGGACGAAGTTGGTCCAAACTTTGCTCCGTTTGAGTTTCGAGAGAGTTTGGAACTCAAAGTTCGTCCGAATGAGAGTTCTTAGGTGGTTTGGACGACACATGGTCCAAACCTTTACTTCCTTTAAGTTTTTGAGAGCTCGGAACCCAAAGTTCGTCCCAATGAGAGTTTTTCATCTAGTTTGGACGAAGTTGGTCCAAACTTTGCTCCGTTTGAGTTTCGAGAGAGTTTGGAACTCAAAGTTCGTCCGAATGAGAGTTCTTTAGGTTTTTGGACGACACATGGTCCAAACCTTACTTCCTTTAAGTTTTTGAGAGCTCGGAACCCAAAGTTCGTCCCAATGAGAGTTTTTCATCTAGTTTGGACGAAGTTGGTCCAAACTTTGCTCCGTTTGAGTTTCGAGAGAGTTTGGAACTCAAAGTTCGTCCGAATGAGAGTTCTTTAGGTTTTTTGGACGACACATGGTCCAAACCTTACTTCCTTTAAGTTTTTGAGAGCTCGGAACCCAAAGTTCGTCCCAATGAGAGTTTTTCATCTAGTTTGGACGAAGTTGGTCCAAACTTTGCTCCGTTTGAGTTTCGAGAGAGTTTGGAACTCAAAGTTCGTCCGAATGAGAGTTCTTTAGGTGGTTTGGACGACACATGGTCCAAACTTTACTTCCTTTAAGTTTTTGAGAGCTCGGAACCCAAAGTTCGTCCCAATGAGAGTTTTTCATCTAGTTTGGACGAAGTTGGTCCAAACTTTGCTCCGTTTGAGTTTCGAGAGAGTTTGGAACTCAAAGTTCGTCCGAATGAGAGTTCTTTAGGTTTTTTGGACGACACATGGTCCAAACCTTACTTCCTTTAAGTTTTTGAGAGCTCGGAACCCAAAGTTCGTCCCAATGAGAGTTTTTCATCTAGTTTGGACGAAGTTGGTCCAAACTTTGCTCCGTTTGAGTTTCGAGAGAGTTTGGAACTCAAAGTTCGTCCGAATGAGAGTTCTTTAGGTGTTTGGACGACACATGGTCCAAACCTTTACTTCCTTTAAGTTTTTGAGAGCTCGGAACCCAAAGTTCGTCCCAATGAGAGTTTTTCATCTAGTTTGGACGAAGTCTGGTCCAAACTTTGCTCCGTTTGAGTTTCGAGAGAGTTTGGAACTCAAAGTTCGTCCGAATGAGAGTTCTTAGGTGGTTTGGACGACACATGGTCCAAACCTTACTTCCTTTAAGTTTTTGAGAGCTCGGAACCCAAAGTTCGTCCCAATGAGAGTTTTTCATCTAGTTTGGACGAAGTTGGTCCAAACTTTGCTCCGTTTGAGTTTCGAGAGAGTTTGGAACTCAAAGTTCGTCCGAATGAGAGTTCTTTAGGTTTTTTGGACGACACATGGTCCAAACCTTACTTCCTTTAAGTTTTTGAGAGCTCGGAACCCAAAGTTCGTCCCAATGAGAGTTTTTCATCTAGTTTGGACGAAGTTGGTCCAAACTTTGCTCCGTTTGAGTTTCGAGAGAGTTTGGAACTCAAAGTTCGTCCGAATGAGAGTTCTTTAGGTGGTTTGGACGACACATGGTCCAAACTTTACTTCCTTTAAGTTTTTGAGAGCTCGGAACCCAAAGTTCGTCCCAATGAGAGTTTTTCATCTAGTTTGGACGAAGTCGGTCCAAACTTTGCTCCGTTTGAGTTTCGAGAGAGTTTGGAACTCAAAGTTCGTCCGAATGAGAGTTCTTAAGGTTTTTTGGACGACACATGGTCCAAACCTTACTTCCTTTAAGTTTTTGAGAGCTCGGAACCCAAAGTTCGTCCCAATGAGATTTTTCATCTAGTTTGGACGAAGTTGGTCCAAACTTGCTCCGTTTGAGTTTCGAGAGATTTGGAACTCATAGTTCGTCCGAATGAGAGTTCTTTA
>JAETGN010000167.1:52500-53553 GCA_017139565.1 Luffa aegyptiaca | reverse complement strand
GAGTCGCCGCCACGCCCTGCCCACCAGTCCCTGTGCGCACCACGCCCTGCCCACCAGCCCCTGTGCGCGCCACTTCCTGCCCACCACCCAGCCCTTTGTACGTGCCATGACGCTCCACCAGACCCTCATATTCACGTAACCATGCCCCACCATCCCACCATGTGCTACCACCGCGCCCCACTAGGCCCCCATGTGCCCACAACATGCCCCGCCATGCCCTCATAGCGCATGTGCCATGCTCCCACCCTTGCTTGTGAGTGTGGCAAGTCCCATCATCCCCCTCTCCTTGTTCGCCGAGCCCTATACCATCACCCTTGCCCATGTGCCACGACACCCAACCTCACCATATGCACGCCCATACCCCCACCATCGCCCTTGCCCATGCGCCACGACACCTACCCTTACTACATGCACGCAATACCCTCACAAACACCTACAACTTGAGATAAATGCAATTAAGCATTGACAATGGTCTTGGTCTTGTATTAATAAAGGCAAGGTTTAACCTTGGAGGTTAGCTTGACGTGCAGAGCCATGGAGGTTAGTGGTTTGCCTCACCATGTGCCCGCCCCCCCAACCCCCCCCCCCCCCACCAAACTGTCGCGAGTCTTAGACAACATCAGAGAAACATTTTTTTTAAAGCATCATCTCAAATTCAATGGACAAGATGAGAATGTTGATACTAGAGTAAGTTCTTATTTGGCCTTGGTGTGGGAGTATCGTGGTGTAGCATAGTCTAGGAACGTAGGACGACAACACCAAGTCACCCCATCTTGTGCGTGTCATACATCCAACATCCATTGTAGACAAACACTATAATGCGAAATAATGATGTCCAATTTGTTCTTTTGAAACTAAGAACAATGTAATAATGGATTCAACAAATCAATAGAATCTTTGCACAAAGTATGTAGGTACAATGACACCAAGACACCCATCTTGCACGTGTCGTGACACCCAACACCAATGACACATGAAAGTAAATGTACAATGCTTGTATTGTTGTGTTTTTTTGGAAATAAACAATACAAAAGAATGATGCCCACAAAATAA
>JAETGN010000167.1:0-42500 GCA_017139565.1 Luffa aegyptiaca | reverse complement strand
TAATAGATGAAGCAGTAACCAAAGAGAAAACCTGTAGAGAAGAAAGAACCTCAAAAGTTAGTAACCACTTCAGAGGAAAGCAAGACAGCACGTTAGTAAGCCAACCTCACGAAGCTGGCGCTGAGCTGCTTGGAATCCACGGGCGGGGTCGTTGAAGCCAGATGAAATCTTGAGCCAAAGCATCAGCCTCACTCCCCACTGCAGAATACCCTCCCGGTAGATCGAATACTGGAACTCCCAACTCCCTACCGCTAGGGGCGGGGGGAACCGGGGGGCGACGATTGCGGGTGGATCTGCGCAGGCCGCGGCAGAAGACCGTGGAGGGACATCCGACTCATCCTCAGTGACTATGGTGACGTCAGGACGGGAGGAACCAGCTTCATTAACAGCTTTCTTCCCCTTCTTGCGTTCCCCAAAAATGGAGCGGGGCGCCATGGCTGCTGCAACGAAGGAGAGAGTTGGTATATTAAGACAGTCAAGAAATTGAGTAAAAGTAAGAGCCTCTAGAGATTGAGAGGTTTGCCTGATCGAGGACGAGCAAGGCCGACTGACAGTAAATTTTCCTGCTTGACAAGGTCAGGACCAAAACGATGAACGAGATCGATCTCCTGGATGATTTCCCCAAACTCTCGTGCCTCAGCGGAGCGCCGCACCCTTCTCTGAACTGTACAAGGGACAACAAAAACAGTGAGTTAGAAGAATCGACAAAAACCCAAAGACAAACAACTCAACTTACCATACTCTCCAAAAACTGTCGGAACATCAAAAGGATTATAATTCGGCCCGCTCTCCCGCCAATTTCCACTCACAAAAAACCAATTTTTTAGCCAATCTTTAACAAAAGTCGGGTTATGTACTATGACCCCTTTCCTAGCACTTATGTAGTAAAACAAGTGTCCTATGTTAGGATTACGATTAATAGAATGAAGAGAAAAGAAAATATCGGTGGACATGGAAGCCCCTTGTTTGCACCAAGCCCATAAAACAATACAGCCGATTAGGTGGCTCCACCCGTTAGGTACTATTTGGGCAGGAGCCAGACCCGTAAGAACAAGAAAGTGTTGAAGAATGAGAGGAAGCGGGAGGCGAACGCCAAATTTGAACATAGCAGGATAAAAAGCAACTTCACCCTCTAGAGGATGAGCGAAACTCTCTTGAGGACCGGGAACCCTTAAGTGCACATCTTCGGGAATGTCATACTCACACCGCATACGCTCAAGTTGAGCAGCGGTTACTGAGGATGACAAAGCCAAAGGATGAGCGGAGGGCCCAAAGTCACTATCCTCCGAGAAGGAGGAATCATCGTCGTAACCAGAACTGTAAGACGCCTCCTCAGGGTAAAATTCACCTGGAGAGGAAGTGGTACCATCGCTGTCCATAATGCAAGAATGAAGGAGAAAGGAAAAACTACCTTGAAAATGAGAGCTATAAAAAAAAGGATGGAGGCAAGGGATAGTGGTCCAAACAAAGTGAGAAAGGGGGCTATTTATAGGACAAAATGGAGGGAAATCTCGGGGAAAATTCAAAAAAATAAAAAAAAAAAATAGAGGAGATGATGGGACAAGCCAAAGCTAGGCCTAGCCTGCTCGGCCTCGGCCAATGGCCGAGGCCGAGCGCGCCTGCTGCGACTGCAGCAGGCGCACAGTCACGCCAGGCAGGCGCCTGGCGTGACATGACCGAGGCTGGAACGCCTCGGTCACGCGCCGAGCTAGGCCTGCTGGCAGGCCTAGCCTGCTCGGCCTCGGCCAATGGCCGAGGCCGAGCGCGCCTGCTGCGACTGCAGCAGGCGCACAGTCACGCCAGGCAGACGCCTGCCGTGACATGACCGAGGCTGGAGCGCCTCGGTCCAGCTTTCATATTTTGTCTTTTTCTCCTTGGCTCCACATGCCAAATATGCTCTAACGGGATTCCAATGCCCCTAGTCCTGAACTTAGTTATCAGCCAACTATAAAGTTCCCTTTTTGGAATTAATGGCAATAGCTCAAACATGATAGTTGTGCCCACAACTCCCAAATGGTTGGTCCTCGTTGATAACGGAAGGCAGGAAAAATGTTTTCTCATCCTATTTACGTATCTTTTATTTCCCACTGTATTTATGCATCTTTTGTTGCAGATGAAATTCCCAAAATATTGCTACTCTCCATTGAAAATTAGTAAAGGCCCAATAACTCCAATGGAGAGTGGGGGCTTAATGTTATAGGGAAAATTGTCCAATTGAGTTTTATGCAGAATAAGGCCCAAACTGGCCTGGTCCGTAATCAGAAGAGGTTAAACCGACGAAGCGGAGGGTCAGAACTCCCTCCGACCCACAACAACTCCCCTCGGCCTCGGCCCAAGGGAGAGGCCGAGGAGGAGGTCGGCCTCGGCCCACAGCCGAGGCCGACCAGGGCCAAAGGCCCAAGATGACCAAGAGGTTGGCAGCTGTGCAAACCCTAACGGGAGCTTATAAAAGAGGAGACAATGCACATACTCAGGTACGCCGAAAACTTCACCCAAAAGTACATTCTGCATGCTTCCTGATCAAAGCTAACTTAGGCATCGGAGCTTGTGTGGTTGACACCACACCGGTGTGTAGCGTTTGTCTGTTTTGCAGGTCACGTTTCTCCCGCTCATCTACAAATTCACTGCTGTCAGTCACGTAGAGCGAGGGATCGATTCCTGAGCGAAATCTGACCATCAACAATAATAATAAATTAGGCTAATCTGTCTATTTAATTAAATTTGTTATAATTTTCAATTATCACGTGAAAATCAACAGAAAAAAACAAACTGTGAGGATATCTCATGAAAATCATTGAAAATGAGTGAAAAATAAAATTCAAATCAAAGGACTATGTGTTTAAAATTATTATTTTGATAATTACCACTTTAAAGTTTAATCTATATATTTAGGATGAATTTCAATTTTATGGTTAACAGCTTATTTATTTAGTTCCTCCAATGCGAGGTTGACTTTTCAACACTGAACTATATTCTAATTAGTTGTTTGGCTTAGTATTTGGTTAATATTTAATATTTGTATATACGGCTTGAAATTTTTATTTTTTATTCTAAAAACATTAATGACTGGAGTTTGTTTTTGTAAAAATTTAAAATAATAATAATAATAAAAAAAAAAAAGTTAGTAAGAAAAATAATATTATAAATAGTGATAGGGATTGGGAGGCTTGACCCAATGGGTCGGTGTATTGGGTTGTGTTGATGCTTTCTAAGGAGCTTATCATATTCCTCTTTCCTCCACTCATTATTTTGTATTATTTTATTTTTTGTAACTTCTAAAATATATTATTATTATTATTATTATTATTTTTCTTTCTTGTGGATTGAATTGCCTATGCATCACTTGAAACCGACCATGCATTTTTAAACCACAATAATTTCAATCATGTCAAATGTTTTTTTTATTTTTCCAAAAGTTTTCTTTTTCCTTGAATTCAACTATAGTAAAGGTGATAATCAGATTATGCACCTTAAAAACAAAAAAAAATTATCAACTTTTGAAATGATGATAGATGTTTGTACTTAATCATGTTTGGATCAGTGTTCAAGTTTTTCAGTAGAATCAGGAGTGAAATATCGAACCATCGACTTCTATGATAATAATTGATCTGATTATTGTTTTTTTTGAGGTGAATTAACGTTGAAGTTAATGTTAGTTTTAGGAGAATATATGTATTGATTTTTTTTTTCTCTCGTTACTTTCTTCCTGTCAAAATTATCTTATAAGGTAGAATACAAAAATAGCCTAATATTTTTAAATGCATGATGTTTAAATTATTTCAGTAGTCATACAACAAAATAAATCACTTATCAAAAGTTGAGTTGATTTTGGAGTTTAGGTAAGCAAATAACTTTGTACTTTACATATGATTTTAAAGTATTAAGAGGAATAAATATTTTGTCTTTGAATTTGGTTATTTATGTATTTTTTATACCAGAAAATAAATAGAAATTCCTTTTATTCTGGGCCTTGGACAGATCCAACATGAATACAGGCCACGGCCCATAGTTTACTCAAGCCCAGATTCAGAAAAGCCCCAATACAATTTTATTTTTAATTAATTATTAATATATTTTGAAAATTGTGGAAGAAGAAGAACAGAGCAATTTCCCGCCTTTGAGTTCTCTTCTCTTACATCTTGTCTGTTCGAGAGACCAAGCTTCTTCAAATATTTTTCACTTCGAAATTTTCCCAGAAACAACTCTCTGAAAATCCAGAGTTCTAGGGTTTCAATCTCCGAATCCGATTCACTAACGTCTTCACAACCCTACTAACAATCTCCGTTAGGGATTCTTCAGAATACACCCAAACCCCTCGTTTTCTTTTTCGAATTTCAGTTTGTCACCCTTACCAGTAACCGCGGCAACAGTTCTTTTCCAGGTCAATTTGAAATTTGAGCTTCTTTGACCTGCAGTTGTAGGCTTCCCAGTATCTGGGAACGATGCACATCAAGGAAATTTGTCTGGAGGGGTTCAAATCCTACGCGACGAGGACCGTTGTCCCGGGTTTCGACCCTCACTTCAATGCGATTACTGGGCTGAACGGTTCTGGAAAGTCCAACATTCTTGATTCGATTTGCTTTGTTCTGGGGATTACCAATTTGCAGCAGGTTAGAGCTTCGAATCTTCAGGAGCTAGTGTACAAGCAGGGGCAAGCGGGGATTACCAAAGCAACCGTGTCTATTGTGTTCGATAATTCTGAGAGGAATCGGAGTCCACTTGGGTATGAGGATCATCAGGAGATTACAGTGACGAGACAGGTGTTGGAACTTTTTAGCTGCCCTCTATGCTGAATTGATTTACATTTACTCATGGCAGATTAGTCAATTTTTTTTATTATTATTTTTTTTTATTTTAATTTTTTGGTTAAAATATGATTGAATTTTATCTTTGTGGCTAGTCGATTTTCCGTTACCATTGCTTAAGTTTAGTAGTGGACCGTAAACGTAATGTCAATCAGTGTCTGCAACGTCTTAATAATTTGCTGCACAGGTGATGCGGTTCATATTTTTCCTTAGAATTTCTCATTAACTTGCTCAACCAAGCTGAAAATTATAGTTATTAGTAATTTTACAGAATTGACGGGAATGCATATAGAACTCCGGGTCAAAGTAAATTCATAACTTGCACTCTCATTGCGTGGTTATAGACTAGTAGATGGTCGGACATCTTTTGTTTTTTTATTTTATTTTCTTCTTTTAGGTTAGTTTATTGTTAATGATGCTATCTCCTTTGAAGCTAAGACGACTTTGCTTCACATACAATCTCTAAAACTCTTTCAAGTTTTAGATTTTCTTTTTCCGTTTGTATTTCGCTTTGGAGGGACATTTATGCATTTACTTTTCAAAACCATAGGAAGCATTGGACTTAGGATTTGGAATCTAAAAAATTTCCACCGATAAATTTTAAGGAAAGGGAAGTGCTCTTTTGACAATTGCGTGTCATATGGTTAACATTTGCACGTTTGGGGTAGAGGATGGCAAATCACCATACAAATTTAGTTTCCTGTGTTTCTAGAATGTAAGGAGAAAAACGTGATTCTTCCCTCAATCAATGGCTCTTCTTTTTCAAATTATCAAATTTGATGTTTGAAGCTAATTTAGCCCATTTTACAGATTGTGGTTGGAGGGCGGAACAAGTATCTGATCAATGGGAAGCTTGCGCAGCCTAGTCAAGTTCAAAATCTTTTCCACTCTGTGCAGCTTAATGTTAATAATCCACATTTTCTAATTATGCAAGGCCGCATCACCAAGGTTTTAAATATGAAACCGCCAGAAATTTTATCTATGCTTGAGGAGGCTGCTGGGACAAGAATGTACGAGACAAAGAAAGAGGCTGCTTTAAAAACGCTTGATAAGAAGCAAAATAAGGTAGATGAGATCAACAATCTTCTTGACCAGGAGATACTGCCTGCTCTAGAGAAATTGAGGAAAGAACGAATACAGTACATGCAATGGTCTAATGGCAATGCTGACTTGGATAGGCTTAAGAGGTTTTGCATAGCTTATGAATACGTGCAGGCTGAGAACGTAAGGGATAATGCAGTCAGTCAGGTAGAACAAATGAAGGCAAAGATTTCTGAGATTGATGATGGTACAGTAAGGATGCAGTTGGAAATAAAGGATTTGGAAACAAAAATTAACACTCTGACTGCAGAAAAGGAAGCCAGTATGGGGGGTGAAGTAAAAACTTTGACAGAGAAAGTAGATCTGCTATCTGAAGATCTAATTAGGGAAACGAATGTACTGGAGAACAAAGAAGACACTCTCAAGGGTGAAAAGGAAAATGCTGAAAAGGTTTTTGGCTTATAATCTCAAACATGATTTTATATGCCCCATCAAGCTTCACCAACTTGATTGCAATTCTTATTATCTTTAGTTCTTATAGAATTTCAAAATTTTGGCTCATTATTCAGATAAACTTTTTCTAATTTCTAAATGTGGGCGTTGTCAGATGATTAATAATATAGAAGATTCAAAGAACTCTGCGGAAGAGAGAGCCTCTGCTGTTAGAAAGGCTGAAGAAGGGGCATCTGATCTAAGAAAATCAGTTGAAAAGCTGTCTAAGAACTTGGAAGATTACGAGAAAGAATATCAGGTAACCAATTGGTTATGTGTTGATTGCACTATTACACTGCCTTTCTTGCAACATCTCTCAATAATAGATTGAGTTTGAAATTTGAATGTATGATTGTAAAAAATAACTTGTACAGGGAGTATTAGCTGGCAAGGGAAGTGGAGATGAGGAGAAATGTCTTGAAGATCAACTAGGCGATGCTAAAGTAGCTGTTGGAAGTGCTGAAACAGAACTAAAACAATTGAAAACAAAAATAAGCCATTGTGAAAAAGAACTTAAGGAGAAAACTAAGCAATTATTGTCAAAGCGTGAAGAAGCTATTTCTGTAGAGAATGAGTTAAGTGCTAAAAGAAAAGATGTAGAAAATGTCAAGCTTGCATTGGAGTCTCTTCCATATAAAGAGGGCCATTTAGAAGCTTTACAAAAGGTCAGTGTCATTTCTTTCGATTCTCTGTACTAATTAATCAATGTATCAATATTCATTTGATCGATCATCCTGTTAACCTATATCTTTATACAGGAACGTGCATTTGAAATAGAGAAAGTACAGAAGTTAAAAGATGAGATACGCAACCTTTCAGCACAATTAGCTAGTGTTGAATTCAAATACCGTGATCCTGTCAAAAATTTTGATAGGTCGAAGGTGAAGGGAGTAGTCACAAAACTTATCAAAGTAAAGGATAGTTCTGCAATGACCGCCTTAGAGGTAGCTTGTTATAAATCTTTGCATTGATAAATATCCACTAGATTATGTGCTCTTACACTAAGTGAATATACAGGTCACTGCCGGTGGAAAAATGTTTAATATAGTTGTAGACAATGAAAATACTGGAAAGCAATTGCTTCAGAATGGTGATCTTCGGAGGAGAGTAACAATTATACCATTGAACAAGATACAATCCAATCCCGTTCCCCCAAGAATTCAACATGCTGCTGTCAAATTGGTTGGTTATTTAATTAAGTTCTTTTCATAATTAGTAGGCATTGTAAATTTGTCCATTTGGATGATTTTTTTTTTTATCATTACCTTTTTAGGTTGGGAAGGAGAACGCAGAACTTGCACTTTCTTTAGTTGGGTATGACGAAGAATTGAAGGTATGCTTGTAATTTGCCTTTTTATTGGATGAGACTTCTTCTTGCTCTCCGTGTTTATAGGTTTAAGTTGTTGACATATGGTGCTGTTTCTTTGCTATGAGATCTTGATGAATGAGAGGAAGAGATTATTTAATAGATTGTTGGAAAATAAAGGGAATTTTATGCAGTTGAAGTTTGATTTAGCAACCTGGTTGTGGTTGTTTGTAATAGTAATGGCCATTTCAAGTTTGTATTAGAACATTTTTCCTTCTTATAGCAAGACGAGCATGAATGGACGGTTTCAATTTTTATTTTGGTTGGTTAGGGAACTTTTGTTTTCTCAATGCGAATAACATGTTTCTGTAAATTGGTGGACATTGCAGAGTGCAATGGAATATGTATTTGGTTCAACCTTTGTTTGCAAAAATATTGATGCTGCAAAAGAGGTATGTCAATTTAGTGTCCATGTCTAGAGCAATGACATGTTACAGAAAATAATAAGTTCGCTCAGTGTAGCCTTTCTGTTATTGATCAATCTACAGGTTGCTTTTAATAGAGAAGTTCACACCCCAAGTGTTACTCTTGAAGGTGACATTTTTCAGCCGAGTGGTCTATTGACTGGAGGAAGTCGCAAGTATACCTCTAAAACTCTCGTTTCTCTTTCTAGATTTAGTATGGGCAATTGGGCATTAATGATTATAGATATGCAAAACAAACAGGTGTTTCTTGCATACTTAAAAATCTTTTGATTAAGTCTAAAGAACACCTTATGCTCTCAATATGGGCAAATTATTCAATGAGGCCGCCATAATTGGGCTGTCTCCTTAAAACCGTCGGATGGAGATCTTCAAATTTATCTGCCCTTAATAACCTTTAGATTCAAAATTGAGGTATTTTTACAATTTTTACAATTTCTTACATCCAACGATGCAAAATTACCAGTCTCATTGTACTAGCTTCATCGAATAATTTCCTTTCAGTATGAGTATACGTTGATACTAGTGAATGAAAATAGCTAATTTGCTTTCAAGCTTTTATTGCTAAGATGCCTTCAAGTTTTGAATTCAGCTTGTCAGATATTAAGCAGTGATCTTTCTTGGCAGGGGTGGTGGTCAATTGTTGAAGCAGCTTCATGATTTGGCTGGGATGGAAGCTGAACTTTCCGTACATCAGAAAAAATTATCTGACATTGAAGCAAAGGTAGGCAATGCAGTTTCTCTCGACTCTCATGGAAAGTGAGAAACATAATCAAGCCAGTTAGCAGGAGATTTCTGCACTATCTTTCTGAAGTTTATTGGTTGCGGTTTATACTGTTTCTTGGTTTTTTAAACTATAATGCCTACGGGATATACATGGCTTTGTTTCATGATACACAGACTGAGGAATTTCTTGATGTAAACAAACAAATATAGAATGCTTGATCTCTCTCTCTCTCTCTCTCCCTTGTGTGTGTGTATATTATTTTATACAGCATGACATGACATATAGTGTCAACTGTCAAAATTGAATTGGTCTGTTGATGATGCTCTTTTGAATTTTGAGGCAAGGTGGAAAGGGTTTGGCAAGCATGCTCTAAGTCTCTTTTAAATTTCATGCTGTATGAGCATGACATGACATATAGTGTCAACTGTCAAAATCGAATTGATGTCTGTTGATGATGCTCTTTTGAATTTGGAGGCAAGGTGGAAAGGGTTTGGCAAGCATGTTCTAAGTCATGTTCTAAGCAGTTATAGAAGTCCTTGGTTGAGTTTTAGCAAGCTTCAAACATTGGAAATTTTGATAAGTGGAATACTTTTCTTTTAAGTTTATGGTTGAAACTTTCATCTTCCAACTTCTAAAATGCTATAGCCTTTAACTTCTTTTCTTTATGTTGATATGACCAATAGCTTTCTTCTTCTATAATGTGATGATTGTCATGTGTTAGTAATTTTTCTCTCAAATTTGATCTTCTTGCTCGGGTGTTTCGGTCAGCTACCTATTTCAAAATTCTTATGTTTATTTGTTTTTAATAAGTTGTTTTCATATTTCAGATATCAGAGATCCTTCCACTTCAAAAAAAGTTTGCGGACTTAAAGGCACAATTAGAGCTTAAAATGTATGATCTCTCATTATTTCAGACAAGGGCAGAGCAAAATGAGCATCATAAGGTTTTTTCACTTGTGAACTCTTTAGATAAGTTTAATGTTGGGACTTTTGTTTAGTTTATAATTTGATGCTTGAATTTTCTTATCTTCAACTTAATTTGTTTTGGTTTTTCATTCTGTTCTCTTGGTATCTTTTAAGCTTGGTGAATTGGTGAAGAGGATTGAGCAGGAGCTTGAAGAAGCAAAAGCTACTGCTAAAGGAAAGGAACTTGAATATAAGGATTGTGTAAATGCTGTGTCATTGCTTGAAAAATCAATCAAAGAACATGACAATAGTCGAGAAGGAAGGCTGAAAGACCTTGAGCAAAAGATTAAGGCGACAAAATCTAAACTTCAGTCATGTTTAAAGGATTTGAAGGTATGCGGTTTCAGTAGAAATTACCAATATATCGTTTCCTTACTTTCTCATTGAGAATTGATACTTGAAAAAGTATCGTGTAGAATGCATGCCTTATGTACGTAATTCTTTTATTTAAATGTTGCGTTCACGTCGTCAAGCACAGTTTAACTTTCACAAGACAGGTTACCAAATTGAATAAACATTTAGAAAAACACAAATATTACTGGAAAATAAAGTATCTGCTCATTGCTAGAGTCGATGCCTATGTAATATGGGAACTGTTATGAGGAAGCCACCCACCTCGTAATTCTTTTCTTCTGGTGGTTCCATGATAGCTAATTGTTAAATCATATTCTGATAAATTACAATAATTGTGCTATCGGTTTGTTAGCATGGTGTCCAACCTGTACTCCTCTTTAACACGTGCTTTTACTTGCTTGTAGGGGCATGAAAATGAAAGGGAGAAGCTTGTCATGGAAATGGAAGCTGTTGTACAAGAGAAGGCATCACTAGAGGCTCAATTAGTTGGGTTGAAAACACAAATTAACAGTCTAACCTCAGAACTAGAAGAACAGAAGGCCAAGGTAAAAGAAAGATCTTTAGCTCATTCAAGTTGTAGACTAATTATCATTCACTGATTCAATCCATTGTAGGTATTTTCCATAAAAAGTAATAATGAGCAGGCTCGGGCTGAGCTCAACACGGTTCGTTTGAAGATGAAAGAATGTGATTCCCAAATCAGTTGCATGGTCAAAGAGCAACAAGAACTTCAACATAAACTTAGTGAAATGAGTATTGAGAGGAAGAAAATGGAAAATGAGGTAATATACTTATATCTGTTCTTTCTGAGGTAATTGACACTATCAACAACTTCTATTTTTATGTTAGGTAAAACGACTGGATATGGAAAAGAAAGATTGTTCTGTTAGGGTAGACAAACTGGTTGAGAAACACGCTTGGATTGCATCTGAGAAACAATTATTTGGAAGAAGTGGGACTGATTATGATTTTGAATCACGTGATCCCCGTAAAGCTATTGAAGAACTTGAAAGATTGCAGGCTCAACAATCCAAGTGAGTGGCTATGGCTTAGAAATTCAAGTTTCAAATATAATTATTTCTATTGACTATTCTAATTTTTTGGGCATATTGGGCATGCTTTTGCAATTATGCAATACCCATCTTCGTAAATGCTCAACTGACTGTCGTACACTGTGAAAGATTATGCTATAAGTGTTTCCACCCTACCCTCACCCCTCTAAACTCTTCTCTTTACATATGAAGCCTTGAGAAAAGGGTGAACAAGAAAGTAATGGCTATGTTTGAGAAAGCAGAGGATGAGTACAATGATCTAATGTCAAAGAAAAACATCATCGAGGTTAGTTTTGTCAACTATTCGTTGTTCATAAAAATGATGCGCACATTTCCTTGTCTTCATTTTACTAACTAAACTCTCTCTTTTCTAGAACGATAAGTCTAAAATAAAGAAGGTGATCGAAGAATTAGATGAGAAAAAAAAGGAAACCTTGAAAGTTACTTGGGTGAAAGTTAACAGGTGAGTAGTTTCGTGTAGATCGTTTGCCCTCTCATTTTAGTTCGACAGTTCGTTCATGTCCATTTTTTTCCCGTTGTCCTTGACTGAAATAAGTGAACTGAGCATCCTGTTTGATATTATCTTTATCCAGTGACTTCGGTTCCATCTTTTCTACATTACTCCCTGGGACCACGGCTAAATTAGAGCCTCCTGAAGGTTGCAGCTTCTTAGATGGTCTTGAAGTACGAGTGGCATTTGGTGGTGTTTGGAAGCAGTCGTTATCAGAATTAAGTGGAGGTCAACGATCTTTGTTGGCACTTTCTCTAATCTTAGCATTGCTTCTCTTCAAACCAGCTCCACTTTATATATTGGATGAGGTTTGTGCGATTTTCTTGGCTGTAGTTCTTGGTAAACACATTGTGAAATTTGATTAAGATATTATGTCTTTTATTGGAGATCATGGTAGTGAAATTTGATGGAGACTAACTCCAGTTTATTTACTGGATGATTTATGCCTCTTTTAGCACCTTTCCTTGATCTTGTTTCGAGTCTAATTAGAATTTTATCCTGGGTTTTGTGTCCTTTCCTTTCCTTTCTTTGCTGCTCTCACTTTTATCCCCTCTTTTTTCTTGGGGTTTGGGAAGGGGTGCTCATATGTTCAATATCTCATTCAGCTGCACTGAAGTCAAAAGGGAAAAGGGAAAGAGATGGTCAAAGGAAAGTACTCCGTGGACAATTGGAAGGCATGGGGTGGAACTAATGTGATAATACCAATGTTTTTTTTATAGCATAGCTGGAAACTGGAAAGTGTCACGATATATTGTTAAAATCATGGATGAATCAATGGGCTAATAGGAAGTAGAGAATATTGCTCTTGATGTTTCTTCAGTTATAATATCCACTTGTCATTTGCTTTCTCTGCTGGCAATGACATGCATGGATGGCTACACATTATGTGGAAATGATCTACTATCTTTTTATAGTCTAGTGGTTGTCTCACATGGTGGAACTTTCCAGCTAAAGGTCTTCTAAATCAATCATTATGAAATTGAGTTTATCATTATTGAGGATTTATGGACTATGTATGAGCTTGTGTCGCTGTTTGAGTGAGGGTTGATCTTTCTATATTCATAAATCTTTTTCACATTTTATGATAAGACATTCTTTCTGATTGTTCACAATTCTTTTCCCCATTTTATGCTAAAACGTTCTAGTTGTCCAACGTTAATATTTGCAAGCCAGAAAATTTTATTCATAGCATCTCTTTTGGTTTAATTTGTTTTACTCACTTCTGTCACTATAAATATTGAAGGACAGCGAGTCCTAAAATGGATATGGAGGCATCTTACTGTGTTCCTTGTTTTTCAGGTTGATGCAACTCTTGATCTAAGCCACACACAGAACATTGGGAGGATGATCAAAGCTCACTTCCCACATTCCCAGGTTTCTTTCATTTGCTTGATATTCATGCCTTTCTTTTCTTGAAATATGTTTTCCATATGGTTGCATTTCAGAATGAAGGCTTATAGGTTTTCTAGCCCATGCAACAATCAAAATATTGTGAGATTTAAGATAGGATGGCTTCTGATGCATGAAATATTCTTGAAAGACAAGATTCATTGCTATGAACTATCCGCTCATTTATATCCAAGCAGACAATTGTTATGCTTTATACTTCTCATTTTTTATTTTATTTATTTATTATTATTATTATTTTTTTATCTTACAGTTTATCGTGGTTTCACTCAAAGAAGGCATGTTTAACAATGCCAATGTACTTTTCCGGACCAAATTTGTAGATGGTGTTTCCACTGTTCAGAGAACTGTTACCTCTAAGCAAAATAAATGATCCTCGTAGCTGTACAAGGTTTTAGTCCCTTCTTTTATTTCATTTTTTGTGGAAGTAATTATTTTGAGGTTATCTTGGTTTTCTAGTGCCATCATTTTAGTCTTTAGTTTAATTTTCTCAACAAATCTTTTGACATTCCACTAAATATTCTAAAAATTGCATTATCTTGTTTTGTGTTTCTAGTCGTTCTAAGTTTGCGATAGTCTTTCATTTTCACAAATGATCCTTTTTCTTATTCGTCTTTTCATATCCGTGTTTTCGTCCAAAATCAATGCTGTTTTAGCTATTCATCAATGTAGTCGGTTGAATCAACATCACTATAGATAAGGTTGAGAAAATAGTGTCTGCAGTTAATATCATGATGTCAAAATAAAGGTCTGCTTTTTGTAAGATGGAGAGAAGTTATTATTTGAATGAGTCATGAAGCTCCCTAAATGTTATTATTCTAAACTTGCTGCATAAACCATCATTCTATCTAACATAGAACTAACATCAGTTTCTGCAAATTTGCTTCTGTTTGTTCAGATGGAAGTGTGAAGCTATGGGCTCAGAGTTTTGTGTGCAAGTCCAGCCAGTGAATGTGATTAGGGATGTTGATGTGTATTGTAAATGTTATACGTTAAGTTATTTCCAGTTAGTATATGTGTTATGTACAAAATCTTGTAATTCAAGTGTAACATCAAAATTTCTAGTAGTTGGAGAACAACATTGGCTCTGCCATTGATTCAATTTGTCCCAAAGTGCCATTGTTAGTTCAACATGCAGAAAAACCAATCCATTGTCATTAATTTGGTTTCATGATCACTTGGGAGATTTCTTTTTGATAAAAAGGGAGTTTAAACAGCAACCTTTTCACGCACCGGAAAAGAAATTAATCTATAAAATTAGCTTATGAAAGTACTTCAGGAGTATATGGAATAAGTTTCAAAACAACAAACCACCTCCTAATTTGCAAATCAACTCTGAGTGATTCTACACAAATTCTATATGATGAAGGAGTAGTTTCATCGGTCCCTCTCATTACAGACCACCTCCTAATTTTCCATGGATTAGCCAATCAACCCGAATAAAGAAGTTTAAACGAGGAGAAATGGGTCAGGAAGTACATTTTTCTCCCACATCGAAAGAAAGTGCAGCTACTGTCTTTTATATGATCTAAAGTGGGAGACAAACCATTGCCGAGCTTGGTAACACGGGCTTGTGACCCAAGTGGGGGCTTTAATGTGGTTGAAGATCGGTTCTTCCTATCGGGGCCGGGTCTTGGGAGTGGTCTTACTGGCTCACCCATTTCAAGGAGGGAGCTGGGCCTTGTGGCCTGAGCGGAAGCCCAGACTGCATTGCCTATAGATTGGAGGGCACAGCGTGAGGCTGGTCACAGAGCAGCGTTACCTCCTCCTCTCTCCAGTGAAAGGATAATGGGCCGGTTCTCCCAAGGCCCAAATGCGCCCCATGGGAATCTCTCGATCCGACAACCACTTTTTTTTTTTTTTTTTACATTCTATTCCTCATACAACAAGAACATTTATAGAGGTATACTTTGGGAATGAATAGTAATAAAGTCTTTGATTATGTACAATTTTGTTTGATGAGATAGAAGTGATTTTGTACAAGTTTTAGTTAGTGTGGAGCAATTTGTTGAATAACTCGAAAATTATTATTGAAGGACATGTAAGAAAAGAATGATGAACACAAACGGTAGATTTTGACCTTATGACATATATATATATATATATATATATGTATATATATATATATTTTGAGAACCAACGAATACATCAGGACAAAACACTAAAACTCATTACATAAAGCCCTAGAATCCGCATCAGCGCTCCTCAACTCAGCCAAGCAGCAACCTTCGACAGCCAACGACACCTCCTCCAGCCAAGTTCCTTCCAGCTGCTGCCTTAACGCTGTCCTTGCTACCTCGTGCGCTAGCTTATTTCTAGCTCGACAGCACCAGCCGATCGAGCAAAACCTCAACCTGCTGGCAATGCTCCTAATTTCCTCAACCAGAAAACCCATCTCCGAGAGGTTTCTCTGCGTCGAACTGATCTGCTTCACCACACTTGCCGAATCTGATTCTGCCATCACCTGCGAGAAGCCAGCTTCAACCACTGCAACCAGTCCTTCGCGAACCGCCATCGCCTCCAATACCTCCACATCAATCACAAAATCAACCAACCTCTCGGAGGTAAGCATCACTTCCCCTCTTTTGTTTCTGACAACTGCACCAATACTGCTGCGATTGAGATTCTTGTTCACTGCCACATCTGTATTTAATTTGTAATTAGGAAACGCAGGTGGGTTCCAAACCTTAGATTCAGAATCACCCCCTCCCAACAGCTCCACCCTTCCTGCGTTGAAAGGCCCTGAAATGGGATAGATAATCAGAAACCCATCGCCATTCATTCTCTCAGTTCTCACCTAGCACTGATTCCCCAAACAACTCCTTGTTCCTCATGTTCCACACCCACCAACACATTACCACAAACTCTTCAAAGTCCTCCCTCAACATTTCTTTCTAACACCACCACAACAAATCCGTCGGACTCCCAATCCCCAAGGGCCCAGGCCGAGGAAAGAAAGGAGAATCTCTCCAAAAAAGCTTCGATCCTTTACAATCCCAATTAGCATGGAAAGTCGATTCCTCAACCCTCTTACAGCGAGCGCACCCCCTTTGCACCTCCACCCTCTCTTCCTCAGATTGCTTTCAGTAGGGAGGAACTCGTGGAACAATCTCCACACAAATATCTTCACTTTACTTGGAATTTAGCATGCCCAAACAAACTTCCACCATTTCTGAATCTCCTCCGAATTAGAGCTACTGACCTCCTCTCTAAGCACACAGGCCATCTTGTACCCACTCCTAACAGAGTATCTCCCATCCTTCTCATAGTGCCACATAATCTTATCCGAATGTCTCACCCTAGGCCTCAGAATACCCAGGATAGCCATAGCATCCTCCTCCCCAAACATTACCCGAATAAGGTCTTCATTCCACAAACCATCGGGTTCAACAAACTGCCAACCATCACATCAGGATGGATAGCATTCTTATGGATAATTTGCAGAGAAGGGGGCCTAGGAACCCAATTATCATGCGCAATCCTAATAGAATTTCCATCTCCCACTCTCCATTTAACCTCCACCTCTAACAAACTCCTTTCCCACAACAAACTTTTCCATATATAGGAGCTATTGCTCTTTGGCTTAGCATCCAAAAAAGAAACTTGATTGAAGTATTTCCCTTTAAGGACCCTCGCCAATAAAGAATCCGGCTTTTCAATCAATCTCCAGCCATGTTTCGCTAATAATGCTTTATTAAAAAGTTCAAGATCTCGAAAGGCCAGACCTCCATGAAATTTAGAAACACATACCTTCCTCCACGATGCCCAGTGCACCTTCCTTTTCCCCTCCTCAGATCCCCACCAAAACCTGGCCATCATACTATTACACTCCTTAACCAACACCTTCGGAAGCTTAAAACATGACATAGTATAAATAGGAATGACCTATAACACTGCCTTAATCAGGATCTCCTTCCCTCCTACAGAAAAGCATGTGTGTTTCCACCTCTGGATTTGGGACCAAATTCGATTCCTTGTTTGTCTTAGAGCCTCCATCCTCCCACCAAAAAAACCCACAGGCAGCCCTAGATACCTCTCATGCGATCCCACCAGATTCACCTGAAGAAGATTAGCAATACTCATTCTTATATCATCTCTAACGTTAGGACTCAGATAAATCCCTGACTTACCATAATTAATCTCCTGTCCAGTAATAACTGAGTAAGTCCTCAGCGCGTTCAACACCATTCTAGCTTCCTGCAGATCTGCCTTAAAGAACAAGAGACAATCATCAACAAAGAACAAGTGAGATATAGGGGGACGACCACGAGCTATTCAGACACCAGTCAACTTCCTATCCTCCTCCAGCCATGACAACATTCTAGACAAACCTTCAGCACAAAACAAAAATAAGTAAGGAGAGATTGGGTCACCTTGGCGAAGCCCCCTGGATGGAACAACTCTTCCTCTCCTTTTCCCATTCATCATAAATGAGTAAGATACTGTTTTAACACATCCCATAATCAGGTCTACCACCTTTCTAACAATGCCTAGAGCCAACATAAACTTTGGATGACATATTTTTAGTATTCTCTAAAATCAAAGATTTATTCCTTCATCCTCAAACCTATTTCTAAGTTTTTCCAAATTCCTTAATTACCCCCCCCCCCCCCCCATTTGATTTTTTTTCTTCTTTCTATTCAACAATTTGTTGAAGTAGAGATTTGAACATTTCTAACCTTCTATCCTTTTGATACAATGTCTTAACTAATTGAGTTATGTTCATATTGATCATAATTTTCAAATTTGATTCTCTATTGTTATTAATATCTTCAAACACATTTGAGAGACTTGCATATCTATAAATAAGCACAAGCTTCTAATGTTTACATTTCACACTTGTAGATTTTTATAATCTATATTCTGTTTGTAAATTTATAATTTACATTAAAGAAAGATAGCAGAGATAGACACTGAGAGAGCGGAAAGAGAGAGACATGGAGGGAATGAATAGCCAAGATAGTGAGAAAGGTTACTTTAATTTTGAAATATTCATCTCCAAAAAAAAATATCATTAGAAAATAATAGAAAGAAAAAAAAATATGACGAAACAAAAACACAAGTTCTAACTTAAAAATCATTAAGCCAACAAGAGTATGACTAACTGACATAAAATTGTACTAATGACTAGAAGGCCTATGGTTCGAATCCCCCATCCCCACGTATAAAAGACTTAAAAATCATTAAAATTTCTTTACTCTGTCAATTACCACCTATGCTCACGGGGGGAAGACAAAATATCTATGAAAATGAACTCTTTTTTTTTTTTTTTTTTTTTTTTTTTTTGAAAGGGAATGAAAATGAACCTTATTAGCATTTATTATTTGACTCTCCATGTTGGAAAATATCAAAGATCAATGGGCCCATGACAGAAAATTGGCCTGAAATTAAACCCAACAAAGTCTTTAACACTTCAAATTTGCCGACTTGTTTGACTCTTTTAATTCCACAGATTTTGATGGAAGAAAACGAGTGATGATTAAGAGAGTGAATTAGGGATCAGCTCTTAAATATCCACAAGTTAAAGGTTTAATTTTCAATTTGCCTATAAATAAACAGATAAAATTAGCCCTTCAGCCACCTCTGTGCTCCAAAAAATGGTGTCCCTCAAAATTTCCACTGTGTTGAAACTTGTAGTTTGCTTTGTTTTGCTTCTCATTGCCTCTCCCATTTTTGCAATCGACAATGCTCCTCGTACTCGTAAGTTGTCCTTTCCATTATTGTTTAATGTCTTTCATCCCACCTCCTCATTCATTTTTGTTTCATATATATATGTTTAGGAAGTTTGAGTTTTACATATAAAGTTTGAATTTTTATAAATTTGTGTACTCTATATTTGGTTTATGAGTTTGTTATTTGAAGAATACTAAATATAGGTTATACAAATCTACAAGTGTCAAATGTAAACGGTGGAAGCTTGAATTCTACTTATTTATAGATGCAAGTCTTTCTAAATGTGTATGGAGATATGAGGAACCATAAAGAAAATCAATTTCAAAATTGAACATAGCTCAATTGGTGAACACATTGTATCTTCGACCAAAATGTTTGGGAGGTTCGAATCTATATCCCTACAAATTGTTGAACTCAAAGAACTTAAACTGTGAAAAACGAAGGAAAAACATGTGGTTCGAATCTCTATATCCCAAGCAAAATGAATTTTATTATAACAATAATGTGTGGTTTTAATTTTGCTTTTCGGAAAAAACATACCGGTATGTAGGGATTTCCTTACATACCATCATAAAAATCTTGACAACTAGGAGAGATAAAAAAGTTTTATCATTTTCTTCCTTCCCCTTTCTTAATTGTCAAGATTTTAATGAGATTCCTACCGTATGTAAACATACCGGTATGTCGTGCTTCTTAGCGCGCTTTAATGCCCACTTGGCCCCATCGGTCCAGATCTCATTCTGCAGGAGGACAAACTCATCAGTCTTTTTGTACGCCTCGGCCAAGTACTCTGCGTCGGCGAGGTGGGCCTTTGCCTCGGCAAGCTGGACCTTGGTCCTGCTGAGTTCTGCCCTGTTGAGCTCTAAGTCCACCTTCACGTCCGCCAGGAGCCTATTCGCGCGGTCTAGGCTCTCCTGGGCTTGAGCAAGCTCGGAGCGGGGCACATAATGCCTTTGCAGGTCATTGATCCTGTTGGCCATGCTAATAGATGAAGCAGTAACCAAAGAGAAAACCTGTAGAGAAGAAAGAACCTCAAAAGTTAGTAACCACTTCAGAGGAAAGCAAGACAGCACGTTAGTAAGCCAACCTCACGAAGCTGGCGCTGAGCTGCTTGGAATCCACGGGCGGGGTCGTTGAAGCCAGATTCGCCGTCCGGCTGGTGAGAGTGTAATCCTTGCCAGCAGATGAAATCTTGAGCCAAAGCATCAGCCTCACTCCCCGCTGCAGAATACCCTCCCGGTAGATCGAATACTGGAACTCCCAACTCCCTACCGCTAGGGGCGGGGGGAACCGGGGGGCGACGATTGCGGGTGGATCTGCGCAGGCCGCGGCAGAAGACCGTGGAGGGACATCCGACTCATCCTCAGTGACTATGGTGACGTCAGGACGGGAGGAACCAGCTTCATTAACAGCTTTCTTCCCCTTCTTGCGTTCCCCAAAAATGGAGCGGGGCGCCATGGCTGCTGCAACGAAGGAGAGAGTTGGTATATTAAGACAGCCAAGAAATTGAGTAAAAGTAAGAGCCTCTAGAGATTGAGAGGTTTGCCTAATCGAGGACGAGCAAGGCCGACTGACAGTAAATTTTCCTGCTTGACAAGGTCAGGACCAAAACGATGAACGAGATCGATCTCCTGGATGATTTCCCCAAACTCTCGTGCCTCAGCGGAGCGCCGCACCCTTCTCTGAACTGTACAAGGGACAACAAAAACAGTGAGTTAGAAGAATCGACAAAAACCCAAAGACAAACAACTCAACTTACCATACTCTCCAAAAACTGTCGGAACATCAAAAGGATTATAATTCGGCCCGCTCTCCCGCCAATTTCCACTCACAAAAAACCAATTTTTTAGCCAATCTTTAACAAAAGTCGGGTTATGTACTATGACCCCTTTCCTAGCACTTATGTAGTAAAACAAGTGTCCTATGTTAGGATTACGATTAATAGAATGAAGAGAAAAGAAAATATCGGTGGACATGGAAGCCCCTTGTTTGCACCAAGCCCATAAAACAATACAGCCGATTAGGTGGCTCCACCCGTTAGGTACTATTTGGGCAGGAGCCAGACCCGTAAGAACAAGAAAGTGTTGAAGAATGAGAGGAAGCGGGAGGCGAACGCCAAATTTGAACATAGCAGGATAAAAAGCAACTTCACCCTCTAGAGGATGAGCGAAACTCTCTTGAGGACCGGGAACCCTTAAGTGCACATCTTCGGGAATGTCATACTCACACCGCATACGCTCAAGTTGAGCAGCGGTTACTGAGGATGACAAAGCCAAAGGATGAGCGGAGGGCCCAAAGTCACTATCCTCCGAGAAGGAGGAATCATCGTCGTAACCAGAACTGTAAGACGCCTCCTCAGGGTAAAATTCACCTGGAGAGGAAGTGGTACCATCGCTGTCCATAATGCAAGAATGAAGGAGAAAGGAAAAACTACCTTGAAAATGAGAGCTATAAAAAAAAGGATGGAGGCAAGGGATAGTGGTCCAAACAAAGTGAGAAAGGGGGCTATTTATAGGACAAAATGGAGGGAAATCTCGGGGAAAATTCAAAAAAAAAAAAAAAAAAAAAAAATAGAGGAGATGATGGGACAAGCCAAAGCTAGGCCTGCTCGGCCTCGGCCAATGGCCGAGGCCGAGCGCGCCTGCTGCGACTGCAGCAGGCGCACAGTCACGCCAGGCAGGCGCCTGGCGTGACATGACCGAGGCTGGAACGCCTCGGTCACGCGCCGAGCTAGGCTTGCCACGGCAGGCCTAGCCTATTGGCCGAGGCCGAGCGCGCCTGCTGCGACTGCAGCAGGCGCACAGTCACGCCAGGCAGACGCCTGGCGTGACATGACCGAGGCTGGAGCGCCTCGGTCCAGCTTTCATATTTTGTCTTTTTCTCCTTGGCTCCACATGCCAAATATGCTCTAACGGGATTCCAATGCCCCTAGTCCTGAACTTAGTTATCAGCCAACTATAAAGTTCCCTTTTTGGAATTAATGGCAATAGCTCAAACATGATAGTTGTGCCCACAACTCCCAAATGGTTGGTCCTCGTTGATAACGGAAGGCAGGAAAAATGTTTTCTCATCCTATTTACGTATCTTTTATTTCCCACTGTATTTATGCATCTTTTGTTGCAGATGAAATTCC
Source organism: Luffa aegyptiaca (assembly GCA_017139565.1). Classification (NCBI taxonomy): domain Eukaryota; kingdom Viridiplantae; phylum Streptophyta; class Magnoliopsida; order Cucurbitales; family Cucurbitaceae; genus Luffa; species Luffa aegyptiaca. The sequence continues at coordinate 20,551 of JAETGN010000167.1, read as the reverse complement.
CAAAATATTGCTACTCTCCATTGAAAATTAGTAAAGGCCCAATAACTCCAATGGAGAGTGGGGGCTTAATGTTATAGGGAAAATTGTCCAATTGAGTTTTATGCAGAATAAGGCCCAAACTGGCCTGGTCCGTAATCAGAAGAGGTTAAACCGACGAAGCGGAGGGTCAGAACTCCCTCCGACCCACAACAACTCCCCTCGGCCTCGGCCCAAGGGAGAGGCCGAGGAGGAGGTCGGCCTCGGCCCACAGCCGAGGCCGACCAGGGCCAAAGGCCCAAGATGACCAAGAGGTTGGCAGCTGTGCAAACCCTAACGGGAGCTTATAAAAGAGGAGACAATGCACATACTCAGGTACGCCGAAAACTTCACCCAAAAGTACATTCTGCATGCTTCCTGATCAAAGCTAACTTAGGCATCGGAGCTTGTGTGGTTGACACCACACCGGTGTGTAGCATTTGTCTGTTTTGCAGGTCACGTTTCTCCCGCTCATCTACAAATTCACTGCTGTCAGTCACGTAGAGCGAGGGATCGATTCCTGAGCGAAATCTGACCATCAACAATAATAATAAATTAGGCTAATCTGTCTATTTAATTAAATTTGTTATAATTTTCAATTATCACGTGAAAATCAACAGAAAAAAACAAACTGTGAGGATATCTCATGAAAATCATTGAAAATGAGTGAAAAATAAAATTCAAATCAAAGGACTATGTGTTTAAAATTATTATTTTGATAATTACCACTTTAAAGTTTAATCTATATATTTAGGATGAATTTCAATTTTATGGTTAACAGCTTATTTATTTAGTTCCTCCAATGCGAGGTTGACTTTTCAACACTGAACTATATTCTAATTAGTTGTTTGGCTTAGTATTTGGTTAATATTTAATATTTGTATATACGGCTTGAAATTTTTATTTTTTATTCTAAAAACATTAATGACTGGAGTTTGTTTTTGTAAAAATTTAAAATAATAATAATAATAAAAAAAAAAAGTTAGTAAGAAAAATAATATTATAAATAGTGATAGGGATTGGGAGGCTTGACCCAATGGGTCGGTGTATTGGGTTGTGTTGATGCTTTCTAAGGAGCTTATCATATTCCTCTTTCCTCCACTCATTATTTTGTATTATTTTATTTTTTGTAACTTCTAAAATATATTATTATTATTATTATTATTATTTTTCTTTCTTGTGGATTGAATTGCCTATGCATCACTTGAAACCGACCATGCATTTTTAAACCACAATAATTTCAATCATGTCAAATGTTTTTTTTATTTTTCCAAAAGTTTTCTTTTTCCTTGAATTCAACTATAGTAAAGGTGATAATCAGATTATGCACCTTAAAAACAAAAAAAAATTATCAACTTTTGAAATGATGATAGATGTTTGTACTTAATCATGTTTGGATCAGTGTTCAAGTTTTTCAGTAGAATCAGGAGTGAAATATCGAACCATCGACTTCTATGATAATAATTGATCTGATTATTGTTTTTTTTGAGGTGAATTAACGTTGAAGTTAATGTTAGTTTTAGGAGAATATATGTATTGATTTTTTTCTTCTCTCGTTACTTTCTTCCTGTCAAAATTATCTTATAAGGTAGAATACAAAAATAGCCTAATATTTTTAAATGCATGATGTTTAAATTATTTCAGTAGTCATACAACAAAATAAATCATTTATCAAAAGTTGAGTTGATTTTGGAGTTTAGGTAAGCAAATAACTTTGTACTTTACATATGATTTTAAAGTATTAAGAGGAATAAATATTTTGTCTTTGAATTTGGTTATTTATGTATTTTTTATACCAGAAAATAAATAGAAATTCCTTTTATTCTGGGCCTTGGACAGATCCAACATGAATACAGGCCACGGCCCATAGTTTACTCAAGCCCAGATTCAGAAAAGCCCCAATACAATTTTATTTTTAATTAATTATTAATATATTTTGAAAATTGTGGAAGAAGAAGAACAGAGCAATTTCCCGCCTTTGAGTTCTCTTCTCTTACATCTTGTCTGTTCGAGAGACCAAGCTTCTTCAAATATTTTTCACTTCGAAATTTTCCCAGAAACAACTCTCTGAAAATCCAGAGTTCTAGGGTTTCAATCTCCGAATCCGATTCACTAACGTCTTCACAACCCTACTAACAATCTCCGTTAGGGATTCTTCAGAATACACCCAAACCCCTCGTTTTCTTTTTCGAATTTCAGTTTGTCACCCTTACCAGTAACCGCGGCAACAGTTCTTTTCCAGGTCAATTTGAAATTTGAGCTTCTTTGACCTGCAGTTGTAGGCTTCCCAGTATCTGGGAACGATGCACATCAAGGAAATTTGTCTGGAGGGCTTCAAATCCTACGCGACGAGGACCGTTGTCCCGGGTTTCGACCCTCACTTCAATGCGATTACTGGGCTGAACGGTTCTGGAAAGTCCAACATTCTTGATTCGATTTGCTTTGTTCTGGGGATTACCAATTTGCAGCAGGTTAGAGCTTCGAATCTTCAGGAGCTAGTGTACAAGCAGGGGCAAGCGGGGATTACCAAAGCAACCGTGTCTATTGTGTTCGATAATTCTGAGAGGAATCGGAGTCCACTTGGGTATGAGGATCATCAGGAGATTACAGTGACGAGACAGGTGTTGGAACTTTTTAGCTGCCCTCTATGCTGAATTGATTTACATTTACTCATGGCAGATTAGTCAATTTTTTTTATTATTATTTTTTTTTATTTTAATTTTTTGGTTAAAATATGATTGAATTTTATCTTTGTGGCTAGTCGATTTTCCGTTACCATTGCTTAAGTTTAGTAGTGGACCGTAAACGTAATGTCAATCAGTGTCTGCAACGTCTTAATACTTTCGAGATCTTGAACTTTTTAATAAAGCATTATTAGCGAAACATGGCTGGAGATTGATTGAAAAGCCGGATTCTTTATTGGCGAGGGTCCTTAAAGGGAAATACTTCAATCAAGTTTCTTTTTTGGATGCTAAGCCAAAGAGCAATAGCTCCTATATATGGAAAAGTTTGTTGTGGGAAAGGAGTTTGTTAGAGGTGGAGGTTAAATGGAGAGTGGGAGATGGAAATTCTATTAGGATTGCGCATGATAATTGGGTTCCTAGGCCCCCTTCTCTGCAAATTATCCATAAGAATGCTATCCATCCTGATGTGATGGTTGGCAGTTTGTTGAACCCGATGGTTTGTGGAATGAAGACCTTATTCGGGTAATGTTTGGGGAGGAGGATGCTATGGCTATCCTGGGTATTCTGAGGCCTAGGGTGAGACATTCGGATAAGATTATGTGGCACTATGAGAAGGATGGGAGATACTCTGTTAGGAGTGGGTACAAGATGGCCTGTGTGCTTAGAGAGGAGGTCAGTAGCTCTAATTCGGAGGAGATTCAGAAATGGTGGAAGTTTGTTTGGGCATGCTAAATTCCAAGTAAAGTGAAGATATTTGTGTGGAGATTGTTCCACGAGTTCCTCCCTACTGAAAGCAATCTGAGGAAGAGAGGGTGGAGGTGCAAAGGGGGTGCGCTCGCTGTAAGAGGGTTGAGGAATCGACTTTCCATGCTAATTGGGATTGTAAAGGATCGAAGCTTTTTTGGAGAGATTCTCCTTTCTTTCCTCGGCCTGGGCCCTTGGGGATTGGGAGTCCGACGGATTTGTTGTGGTGGTGTTAGAAAGAAATGTTGAGGGAGGACTTTGAAGAGTTTGTGGTAATGTGTTGGTGGGTGTGGAACATGAGGAACAAGGAGTTGTTTGGGGAATCAGTGCTAGGTGAGAACTGAGAGAATGAATGGCGATGGGTTTCTGATTATCTATCCCATTTCAGGGCCTTTCAACGCAGGAAGGGTGGAGCTGTTGGGAGGGGGTGATTCTGAATCTAAGGTTTGGAACCCACCTGCGTTTCCTAATTACAAATTAAATACAGATGTGGCAGTGAACAAGAATCTCAATCGCAGCAGTATTGGTGCAGTTGTCAGAAACAAAAGAGGGGAAGTGATGCTTACCTCCGAGAGGTTGGTTGATTTTGTGATTGATGTGGAGGTATTGGAGGCGATGGCGGTTCGCGAAGGACTGGTTGCAGTGGTTGAAGCTGGCTTCTCGCAGGTGATGGCAGAATCAGATTCGGCAAGTGTGGTGAAGCAGATCAGTTCGACGCAGAGAAACCTCTCGGAGATGGGTTTTCTGGTTGAGGAAATTAGGAGCATTGCCAGCAGGTTGAGGTTTTGCTCGATCGGCTGGTGCTGTCGAGCTAGAAATAAGCTAGCGCACGAGGTAGCAAGGACAGCGTTAAGGCAGCAGCTGGAAGGAACTTGGCTGGAGGAGGTGTCGTTGGCTGTCGAAGGTTGCTGCTTGGCTGAGTTGAGGAGCGCTGATGCGGATTCTAGGGCTTTATGTAATGAGTTTTAGTGTTTTGTCCTGATGTATTCGTTGGTTCTCAAAATATATATATATATACATATATATATATATATATATGTCATAAGGTCAAAATCTACCGTTTGTGTTCATCATTCTTTTCTTACATGTCCTTCAATAATAATTTTCGAGTTATTCAACAAATTGCTCCACACTAACTAAAACTTGTACAAAATCACTTCTATCTCATCAAACAAAATTGTACATAATCAAAGACTTTATTACTATTCATTCCCAAAGTATACCTCTATAAATGTTCTTGTTGTATGAGGAATAGAATGTAAAAAAAAAAAAAAAAGTGGTTGTCGGATCGAGAGATTCCCATGGGGCGCATTTGGGCCTTGGGAGAACCGGCCCATTATCCTTTCACTGGAGAGAGGAGGAGGTAACGCTGCTCTGTGACCAGCCTCACGCTGTGCCCTCCAATCTATAGGCAATGCAGTCTGGGCTTCCGCTCAGGCCACAAGGCCCAGCTCCCTCCTTGAAATGGGTGAGCCAGTAAGACCACTCCCAAGACCCGGCCCCGATAGGAAGAACCGATCTTCAACCACATTAAAGCCCCCACTTGGGTCACAAGCCCGTGTTACCAAGCTCGGCAATGGTTTGTCTCCCACTTTAGATCATATAAAAGACAGTAGCTGCACTTTCTTTCGATGTGGGAGAAAAATGTACTTCCTGACCCATTTCTCCTCGTTTAAACTTCTTTATTCGGGTTGATTGGCTAATCCATGGAAAATTAGGAGGTGGTCTGTAATGAGAGGGACCGATGAAACTACTCCTTCATCATATAGAATTTGTGTAGAATCACTCAGAGTTGATTTGCAAATTAGGAGGTGGTTTGTTGTTTTGAAACTTATTCCATATACTCCTGAAGTACTTTCATAAGCTAATTTTATAGATTAATTTCTTTTCCGGTGCGTGAAAAGGTTGCTGTTTAAACTCCCTTTTTATCAAAAAGAAATCTCCCAAGTGATCATGAAACCAAATTAATGACAATGGATTGGTTTTTCTGCATGTTGAACTAACAATGGCACTTTGGGACAAATTGAATCAATGGCAGAGCCAATGTTGTTCTCCAACTACTAGAAATTTTGATGTTACACTTGAATTACAAGATTTTGTACATAACACATATACTAACTGGAAATAACTTAACGTATAACATTTACAATACACATCAACATCCCTAATCACATTCACTGGCTGGACTTGCACACAAAACTCTGAGCCCATAGCTTCACACTTCCATCTGAACAAACAGAAGCAAATTTGCAGAAACTGATGTTAGTTCTATGTTAGATAGAATGATGGTTTATGCAGCAAGTTTAGAATAATAACATTTAGGGAGCTTCATGACTCATTCAAATAATAACTTCTCTCCATCTTACAAAAAGCAGACCTTTATTTTGACATCATGATATTAACTGCAGACACTATTTTCTCAACCTTATCTATAGTGATGTTGATTCAACCGACTACATTGATGAATAGCTAAAACAGCATTGATTTTGGACGAAAACACGGATATGAAAAGACGAATAAGAAAAAGGATCATTTGTGAAAATGAAAGACTATCGCAAACTTAGAACGACTAGAAACACAAAACAAGATAATGCAATTTTTAGAATATTTAGTGGAATGTCAAAAGATTTGTTGAGAAAATTAAACTAAAGACTAAAATGATGGCACTAGAAAACCAAGATAACCTCAAAATAATTACTTCCACAAAAAATGAAATAAAAGAAGGGACTAAAACCTTGTACAGCTACGAGGATCATTTATTTTGCTTAGAGGTAACAGTTCTCTGAACAGTGGAAACACCATCTACAAATTTGGTCCGGAAAAGTACATTGGCATTGTTAAACATGCCTTCTTTGAGTGAAACCACGATAAACTGTAAGATAAAAAAATAATAATAATAATAAATAAATAAAATAAAAAATGAGAAGTATAAAGCATAACAATTGTCTGCTTGGATATAAATGAGCGGATAGTTCATAGCAATGAATCTTGTCTTTCAAGAATATTTCATGCATCAGAAGCCATCCTATCTTAAATCTCACAATATTTTGATTGTTGCATGGGCTAGAAAACCTATAAGCCTTCATTCTGAAATGCAACCATATGGAAAACATATTTCAAGAAAAGAAAGGCATGAATATCAAGCAAATGAAAGAAACCTGGGAATGTGGGAAGTGAGCTTTGATCATCCTCCCAATGTTCTGTGTGTGGCTTAGATCAAGAGCTGCATCAACCTGAAAAACAAGGAACACAGTAAGATGCCTCCATATCCATTTTAGGACTCGCTGTCCTTCAATATTTATAGTGACAGAAGTGAGTAAAACAAATTAAACCAAAAGAGATGCTATGAATAAAATTTTCTGGCTTGCAAATATTAACGTTGGACAACTAGAACGTTTTAGCATAAAATGGGGAAAAGAATTGTGAACAATCAGAAAGAATGTCTTATCATAAAATGTGAAAAAGATTTATGAATATAGAAAGATCAACCCTCACTCAAACAGCGACACAAGCTCATACATAGTCCATAAATCCTCAATAATGATAAACTCAATTTCATAATGATTGATTTAGAAGACCTTTAGCTGGAAAGTTCCACCATGTGAGACAACCACTAGACTATAAAAAGATAGTAGATCATTTCCACATAATGTGTAGCCATCCATGCATGTCATTGCCAGCAGAGAAAGCAAATGACAAGTGGATATTATAACTGAAGAAACATCAAGAGCAATATTCTCTACTTCCTATTAGCCCATTGATTCATCCATGATTTTAACAATATATCGTGACACTTTCCAGTTTCCAGCTATGCTATAAAAAAAACATTGGTATTATCACATTAGTTCCACCCCATGCCTTCCAATTGTCCACGGAGTACTTTCCTTTGACCATCTCTTTCCCTTTTCCCTTTTGACTTCAGTGCAGCTGAATGAGATATTGAACATATGAGCACCCCTTCCCAAACCCCAAGAAAAAAGAGGGGATAAAAGTGAGAGCAGCAAAGAAAGGAAAGGAAAGGACACAAAACCCAGGATAAAATTCTAATTAGACTCGAAACAAGATCAAGGAAAGGTGCTAAAAGAGGCATAAATCATCCAGTAAATAAACTGGAGTTAGTCTCCATCAAATTTCACTACCATGATCTCCAATAAAAGACATAATATCTTAATCAAATTTCACAATGTGTTTACCAAGAACTACAGCCAAGAAAATCGCACAAACCTCATCCAATATATAAAGTGGAGCTGGTTTGAAGAGAAGCAATGCTAAGATTAGAGAAAGTGCCAACAAAGATCGTTGACCTCCACTTAATTCTGATAACGACTGCTTCCAAACACCACCAAATGCCACTCGTACTTCAAGACCATCTAAGAAGCTGCAACCTTCAGGAGGCTCTAATTTAGCCGTGGTCCCAGGGAGTAATGTAGAAAAGATGGAACCGAAGTCACTGGATAAAGATAATATCAAACAGGATGCTCAGTTCACTTATTTCAGTCAAGGACAACGGGAAAAAAATGGACATGAACGAACTGTCGAACTAAAATGAGAGGGCAAACGATCTACACGAAACTACTCACCTGTTAACTTTCACCCAAGTAACTTTCAAGGTTTCCTTTTTTTTCTCATCTAATTCTTCGATCACCTTCTTTATTTTAGACTTATCGTTCTAGAAAAGAGAGAGTTTAGTTAGTAAAATGAAGACAAGGAAATGTGCGCATCATTTTTATGAACAACGAATAGTTGACAAAACTAACCTCGATGATGTTTTTCTTTGACATTAGATCATTGTACTCATCCTCTGCTTTCTCAAACATAGCCATTACTTTCTTGTTCACCCTTTTCTCAAGGCTTCATATGTAAAGAGAAGAGTTTAGAGGGGTGAGGGTAGGGTGGAAACACTTATAGCATAATCTTTCACAGTGTACGACAGTCAGTTGAGCATTTACGAAGATGGGTATTGCATAATTGCAAAAGCATGCCCAATATGCCCAAAAAATTAGAATAGTCAATAGAAATAATTATATTTGAAACTTGAATTTCTAAGCCATAGCCACTCACTTGGATTGTTGAGCCTGCAATCTTTCAAGTTCTTCAATAGCTTTACGGGGATCACGTGATTCAAAATCATAATCAGTCCCACTTCTTCCAAATAATTGTTTCTCAGATGCAATCCAAGCGTGTTTCTCAACCAGTTTGTCTACCCTAACAGAACAATCTTTCTTTTCCATATCCAGTCGTTTTACCTAACATAAAAATAGAAGTTGTTGATAGTGTCAATTACCTCAGAAAGAACAGATATAAGTATATTACCTCATTTTCCATTTTCTTCCTCTCAATACTCATTTCACTAAGTTTATGTTGAAGTTCTTGTTGCTCTTTGACCATGCAACTGATTTGGGAATCACATTCTTTCATCTTCAAACGAACCGTGTTGAGCTCAGCCCGAGCCTGCTCATTATTACTTTTTATGGAAAATACCTACAATGGATTGAATCAGTGAATGATAATTAGTCTACAACTTGAATGAGCTAAAGATCTTTCTTTTACCTTGGCCTTCTGTTCTTCTAGTTCTGAGGTTAGACTGTTAATTTGTGTTTTCAACCCAACTAATTGAGCCTCTAGTGATGCCTTCTCTTGTACAACAGCTTCCATTTCCATGACAAGCTTCTCCCTTTCATTTTCATGCCCCTACAAGCAAGTAAAAGCACGTGTTAAAGAGGAGTACAGGTTGGACACCATGCTAACAAACCGATAGCACAATTATTGTAATTTATCAGAATATGATTTAACAATTAGCTATCATGGAACCACCAGAAGAAAAGAATTACGAGGTGGGTGGCTTCCTCATAACAGTTCCCATATTACATAGGCATCGACTCTAGCAATGAGCAGATACTTTATTTTCCAGTAATATTTGTGTTTTTCTAAATGTTTATTCAATTTGGTAACCTGTCTTGTGAAAGTTAAACTGTGCTTGACGACGTGAACGCAACATTTAAATAAAAGAATTACGTACATAAGGCATGCATTCTACACGATACTTTTTCAAGTATCAATTCTCAATGAGAAAGTAAGGAAACGATATATTGGTAATTTCTACTGAAACCGCATACCTTCAAATCCTTTAAACATGACTGAAGTTTAGATTTTGTCGCCTTAATCTTTTGCTCAAGGTCTTTCAGCCTTCCTTCTCGACTATTGTCATGTTCTTTGATTGATTTTTCAAGCAATGACACAGCATTTACACAATCCTTATATTCAAGTTCCTTTCCTTTAGCAGCAGCTTTTGCTTCTTCAAGCTCCTGCTCAATCCTCTTCACCAATTCACCAAGCTTAAAAGATACCAAGAGAACAGAATGAAAAACCAAAACAAATTAAGTTGAAGATAAGAAAATTCAAGCATCAAATTATAAACTAAACAAAAGTCCCAACATTAAACTTATCTAAAGAGTTCACAAGTGAAAAAACCTTATGATGCTCATTTTGCTCTGCCCTTGTCTGAAATAATGAGAGATCATACATTTTAAGCTCTAATTGTGCCTTTAAGTCCGCAAACTTTTTTTGAAGTGGAAGGATCTCTGATATCTGAAATATGAAAACAACTTATTAAAAACAAATAAACATAAGAATTTTGAAATAGGTAGCTGACCGAAACACCCGAGCAAGAAGATCAAATTTGAGAGAAAAATTACTAACACATGACAATCATCACATTATAGAAGAAGAAAGCTATTGGTCATATCAACATAAAGAAAAGAAGTTAAAGGCTATAGCATTTTAGAAGTTGGAAGATGAAAGTTTCAACCATAAACTTAAAAGAAAAGTATTCCACTTATCAAAATTTCCAATGTTTGAAGCTTGCTAAAACTCAACCAAGGACTTCTATAACTGCTTAGAACATGACTTAGAACATGCTTGCCAAACCCTTTCCACCTTGCCTCCAAATTCAAAAGAGCATCATCAACAGACATCAATTCGATTTTGACAGTTGACACTATATGTCATGTCATGCTCATACAGCATGAAATTTAAAAGAGACTTAGAGCATGCTTGCCAAACCCTTTCCACCTTGCCTCAAAATTCAAAAGAGCATCATCAACAGACCAATTCAATTTTGACAGTTGACACTATATGTCATGTCATGCTGTATAAAATAATATACACACACACAAGGGAGAGAGAGAGAGAGAGAGATCAAGCATTCTATATTTGTTTGTTTACATCAAGAAATTCCTCAGTCTGTGTATCATGAAACAAAGCCATGTATATCCCGTAGGCATTATAGTTTAAAAAACCAAGAAACAGTATAAACCGCAACCAATAAACTTCAGAAAGATAGTGCAGAAATCTCCTGCTAACTGGCTTGATTATGTTTCTCACTTTCCATGAGAGTCGAGAGAAACTGCATTGCCTACCTTTGCTTCAATGTCAGATAATTTTTTCTGATGTACGGAAAGTTCAGCTTCCATCCCAGCCAAATCATGAAGCTGCTTCAACAATTGACCACCACCCCTGCCAAGAAAGATCACTGCTTAATATCTGACAAGCTGAATTCAAAACTTGAAGGCATCTTAGCAATAAAAGCTTGAAAGCAAATTAGCTATTTTCATTCACTAGTATCAACGTATACTCATACTGAAAGGAAATTATTCGATGAAGCTAGTACAATGAGACTGGTAATTTTGCATCGTTGGATGTAAGAAATTGTAAAAATTGTAAAAATACCTCAATTTTGAATCTAAAGGTTATTAAGGGCAGATAAATTTGAAGATCTCCATCCGACGGTTTTAAGGAGACAGCCCAATTATGGCGGCCTCATTGAATAATTTGCCCATATTGAGAGCATAAGGTGTTCTTTAGACTTAATCCAAAGATTTTTAAGTATGCAAGAAACACCTGTTTGTTTTGCATATCTATAATCATTAATGCCCAATTGCCCATACTAAATCTAGAAAGAGAAACGAGAGTTTTAGAGGTATACTTGCGACTTCCTCCAGTCAATAGACCACTCGGCTGAAAAATGTCACCTTCAAGAGTAACACTTGGGGTGTGAACTTCTCTATTAAAAGCAACCTGTAGATTGATCAATAACAGAAAGGCTACACTGAGCGAACTTATTATTTTCTGTAACATGTCATTGCTCTAGACATGGACACTAAATTGACATACCTCTTTTGCAGCATCAATATTTTTGCAAACAAAGGTTGAACCAAATACATATTCCATTGCACTCTGCAATGTCCACCAATTTACAGAAACATGTTATTCGCATTGAGAAAACAAAAGTTCCCTAACCAACCAAAATAAAAATTGAAACCGTCCATTCATGCTCGTCTTGCTATAAGAAGGAAAAATGTTCTAATACAAACTTGAAATGGCCATTACTATTACAAACAACCACAACCAGGTTGCTAAATCAAACTTCAACTGCATAAAATTCCCTTTATTTTCCAACAATCTATTAAATAATCTCTTCCTCTCATTCATCAAGATCTCATAGCAAAGAAACAGCACCATATGTCAACAACTTAAACCTATAAACACGGAGAGCAAGAAGAAGTCTCATCCAATAAAAAGGCAAATTACAAGCATACCTTCAATTCTTCGTCATACCCAACTAAAGAAAGTGCAAGTTCTGCGTTCTCCTTCCCAACCTAAAAAGGTAATGATAAAAAAAAAAATCATCCAAATGGACAAATTTACAATGCCTACTAATTATGAAAAGAACTTAATTAAATAACCAACCAATTTGACAGCAGCATGTTGAATTCTTGGGGGAACGGGATTGGATTGTATCTTGTTCAATGGTATAATTGTTACTCTCCTCCGAAGATCACCATTCTGAAGCAATTGCTTTCCAGTATTTTCATTGTCTACAACTATATTAAACATTTTTCCACCGGCAGTGACCTGTATATTCACTTAGTGTAAGAGCACATAATCTAGTGGATATTTATCAATGCAAAGATTTATAACAAGCTACCTCTAAGGCGGTCATTGCAGAACTATCCTTTACTTTGATAAGTTTTGCGACTACTCCCTTCACCTTCGACCTATCAAAATTTTTGACAGGATCACGGTATTTGAATTCAACACTAGCTAATTGTGCTGAAAGGTTGCGTATCTCATCTTTTAACTTCTGTACTTTCTCTATTTCAAATGCACGTTCCTGTATAAAGATATAGGTTAACAGGATGATCGATCAAATGAATATTGATACATTGATTAATTAGTACAGAGAATCGAAAGAAATGACACTGACCTTTTGTAAAGCTTCTAAATGGCCCTCTTTATATGGAAGAGACTCCAATGCAAGCTTGACATTTTCTACATCTTTTCTTTTAGCACTTAACTCATTCTCTACAGAAATAGCTTCTTCACGCTTTGACAATAATTGCTTAGTTTTCTCCTTAAGTTCTTTTTCACAATGGCTTATTTTTGTTTTCAATTGTTTTAGTTCTGTTTCAGCACTTCCAACAGCTACTTTAGCATCGCCTAGTTGATCTTCAAGACATTTCTCCTCATCTCCACTTCCCTTGCCAGCTAATACTCCCTGTACAAGTTATTTTTTACAATCATACATTCAAATTTCAAACTCAATCTATTATTGAGAGATGTTGCAAGAAAGGCAGTGTAATAGTGCAATCAACACATAACCAATTGGTTACCTGATATTCTTTCTCGTAATCTTCCAAGTTCTTAGACAGCTTTTCAACTGATTTTCTTAGATCAGATGCCCCTTCTTCAGCCTTTCTAACAGCAGAGGCTCTCTCTTCCGCAGAGTTCTTTGAATCTTCTATATTATTAATCATCTGACAACGCCCACATTTAGAAATTAGAAAAAGTTTATCTGAATAATGAGCCAAAATTTTGAAATTCTATAAGAACTAAAGATAATAAGAATTGCAATCAAGTTGGTGAAGCTTGATGGGGCATATAAAATCATGTTTGAGATTATAAGCCAAAAACCTTTTCAGCATTTTCCTTTTCACCCTTGAGAGTGTCTTCTTTGTTCTCCAGTACATTCGTTTCCCTAATTAGATCTTCAGATAGCAGATCTACTTTCTCTGTCAAAGTTTTTACTTCACCCCCCATACTGGCTTCCTTTTCTGCAGTCAGAGTGTTAATTTTTGTTTCCAAATCCTTTATTTCCAACTGCATCCTTACTGTACCATCATCAATCTCAGAAATCTTTGCCTTCATTTGTTCTACCTGACTGACTGCATTATCCCTTACGTTCTCAGCCTGCACGTATTCATAAGCTATGCAAAACCTCTTAAGCCTATCCAAGTCAGCATTGCCATTAGACCATTGCATGTACTGTATTCGTTCTTTCCTCAATTTCTCTAGAGCAGGCAGTATCTCCTGGTCAAGAAGATTGTTGATCTCATCTACCTTATTTTGCTTCTTATCAAGCGTTTTTAAAGCAGCCTCTTTCTTTGTCTCGTACATTCTTGTCCCAGCAGCCTCCTCAAGCATAGATAAAATTTCTGGCGGTTTCATATTTAAAACCTTGGTGATGCGGCCTTGCATAATTAGAAAATGTGGATTATTAACATTAAGCTGCACAGAGTGGAAAAGATTTTGAACTTGACTAGGCTGCGCAAGCTTCCCATTGATCAGATACTTGTTCCGCCCTCCAACCACAATCTGTAAAATGGGCTAAATTAGCTTCAAACATCAAATTTGATAATTTGAAAAAGAAGAGCCATTGATTGAGGGAAGAATCACGTTTTTCTCCTTACATTCTAGAAACACAGGAAACTAAATTTGTATGGTGATTTGCCATCCTCTACCCCAAACGTGCAAATGTTAACCATATGACACGCAATTGTCAAAAGAGCACTTCCCTTTCCTTAAAATTTATCGGTGGAAATTTTTTAGATTCCAAATCCTAAGTCCAATGCTTCCTATGGTTTTGAAAAGTAAATGCATAAATGTCCCTCCAAAGCGAAATACAAACGGAAAAAGAAAATCTAAAACTTGAAAGAGTTTTAGAGATTGTATGTGAAGCAAAGTCGTCTTAGCTTCAAAGGAGATAGCATCATTAACAATAAACTAACCTAAAAGAAGAAAATAAAATAAAAAAACAAAAGATGTCCGACCATCTACTAGTCTATAACCACGCAATGAGAGTGCAAGTTATGAATTTACTTTGACCCGGAGTTCTATATGCATTCCCGTCAATTCTGTAAAATTACTAATAACTATAATTTTCAGCTTGGTTGAGCAAGTTAATGAGAAATTCTAAGGAAAAATATGAACCGCATCACCTGTGCAGCAAATTATTAAGACGTTGCAGACACTGATTGACATTACGTTTACGGTCCACTACTAAACTTAAGCAATGGTAACGGAAAATCGACTAGCCACAAAGATAAAATTCAATCATATTTTAACCAAAAAATTAAAATAAAAAAAATAATAATAAAAAAAATTGACTAATCTGCCATGAGTAAATGTAAATCAATTCAGCATAGAGGGCAGCTAAAAAGTTCCAACACCTGTCTCGTCACTGTAATCTCCTGATGATCCTCATACCCAAGTGGACTCCGATTCCTCTCAGAATTATCGAACACAATAGACACGGTTGCTTTGGTAATCCCCGCTTGCCCCTGCTTGTACACTAGCTCCTGAAGATTCGAAGCTCTAACCTGCTGCAAATTGGTAATCCCCAGAACAAAGCAAATCGAATCAAGAATGTTGGACTTTCCAGAACCGTTCAGCCCAGTAATCGCATTGAAGTGAGGGTCGAAACCCGGGACAACGGTCCTCGTCGCGTAGGATTTGAACCCCTCCAGACAAATTTCCTTGATGTGCATCGTTCCCAGATACTGGGAAGCCTACAACTGCAGGTCAAAGAAGCTCAAATTTCAAATTGACCTGGTTGCCGCGGTTACTGGTAAGCTAAGAAGCACGGACACGGACACGGGACACGGACACGGATACGACAGGACACGGCGATACGTCAATTTCTAAAAAACGAAGATACGGATACGTTGAGGATACGCTGTTTTTTTTTTTTTTTTTAGTATATATATAAATTTAACATAAGAATACTAAAAGTACACCACTAAAAAACATGAAACATCAAATATCAAATCAATTAAGATTTGAGAATAACACAAAATACATTAAGTTAACCAACATTCTTGATTCAACCAAGTTACAAACACAAAGTTTCAAATACAAACAAAGAAATGAAAAACAGAGTTCCATAGAAGATGACATTGACATCCTAATAAAAAAAAATAAATTTAATTTGACTTAATTGAACAATGAACAATAATCTAAATTATCTAAATGTGAAAAAAAATTGTAAAGTTTTAAATTTGACTTATGGAGCATAAGACTTGGGCAATATTCAATTTAACTCCTAAATCATTCCCTACGGCCTACCCTGATTAAGAAAAAAAAAACATTTCCATTCCAATGATCAGTTGCAACAATTTAGACTTTAACCTTAGCTTAAGCTTAGTTTAAAAAAAAAAAAAAAAAAAAAAGAAAGTTAGTTGAAAACGTGAGAAACTGAAAGGAAAAAAAAAAAGTGTACTTGGCCGGAAAATGGTGCTGGCGGCGGAAATGGCAGCAAACGGCGGTGGTGGTGAAGACGGACGGCGCCGACGGTGAAGAAGAGAGAAGAAATGGGTCGAAGCAATTTGTGAAGAAGAAGAATCGAATACCTGTGTGGCTGTGTTTTCTTGCGTGAAGAAGCCCTAGCCGTGGATGGAGAAGGTATCGTGAAACTGAAACAACTTATTCTATTTATCTTTTTTTTTTTAAATTAAATATAGCCTGCCCAGTGCCCAGAGAATTGGGCTTTTATTCAGCCGGCCCAAAATTAAAAAATTTGATGTGGGCGTGTCCGGGGCGTGTCCGGGACGTGTCCCGGCGTGTCCGAAATTCAAAAAAAAAAAATATTTTCGGACACGCAAAATTGCGTGTCCGACACGTGTCCGGAGCGTGTCCGGACGAATCCGTGTCCGACACAGATCCTTCGTCCATTTTGACGTGTCCGTGCTTCATAGCTGGTAAGGGTGACAAACTGAAATTCGAAAAAGAAAACGAGGGGTTTGGGTGTATTCTGAAGAATCCCTAACGGAGATTGTTAGTAGGGTTGTGAAGACGTTAGTGAATCGGATTCGGAGATTGAAACCCTAGAACTCTGGATTTTCAGAGAGTTGTTTCTGGGAAAATTTCGAAGTGAAAAATATTTGAAGAAGCTTGGTCTCTCGAACAGACAAGATGTAAGAGAAGAGAACTCAAAGGCGGGAAATTGCTCTGTTCTTCTTCTTCCACAATTTTCAAAATATATTAATAATTAATTAAAAATAAAATTGTATTGGGGCTTTTCTGAATCTGGGCTTGAGTAAACTATGGGCCGTGGCCTGTATTCATGTTGGATCTGTCCAAGGCCCAGAATAAAAGGAATTTCTATTTATTTTCTGGTATAAAAAATACATAAATAACCAAATTCAAAGACAAAATATTTATTCCTCTTAATACTTTAAAGTCATATGTAAAGTACAAAGTTATTTGCTTACCTAAACTCCAAAATCAACTCAACTTTTGATAAATGATTTATTTTGTTGTATGACTACTGAAATAATTTAAACATCATGCATTTAAAAATATTAGGCTATTTTTGTATTCTACCTTATAAGATAATTTTGACAGGAAGAAAGTAACGAGAGAAAAAAAAAAAATCAATACATATATTCTCCTAAAACTAACATTAACTTCAACGTTAATTCACCTCAAAAAAAAACAATAATCAGATCAATTATTATCATAGAAGTCGATGGTTCGATATTTCACTCCTGATTCTACTGAAAAACTTGAACACTGATCCAAACATGATTAAGTACAAACATCTATCATCATTTCAAAAGTTGATAATTTTTTTTTGTTTTTAAGGTGCATAATCTGATTATCACCTTTACTATAGTTGAATTCAAGGAAAAAGAAAACTTTTGGAAAAATAAAAAAACATTTGACATGATTGAAATTATTGTGGTTTAAAAATGCATGGTCGGTTTCAAGTGATGCATAGGCAATTCAATCCACAAGAAAGAAAAATAATAATAATAATAATAATAATATATTTTAGAAGTTACAAAAAATAAAATAATACAAAATAATGAGTGGAGGAAAGAGGAATATGATAAGCTCCTTAGAAAGCATCAACACAACCCAATACACCGACCCATTGGGTCAAGCCTCCCAATCCCTATCACTATTTATAATATTATTTTTCTTACTAACTTTTTTTTTTTATTATTATTATTATTTTAAATTTTTACAAAAACAAACTCCAGTCATTAATTTTTTTAGAATAAAAAATAAAAATTTCAAGCCGTATATACAAATATTAAATATTAACCAAATACTAGGCCAAACAACTAATTAGAATATAGTTCAGTGTTGAAAAGTCAACCTCGCATTGGAGGAACTAAATAAATAAGCTGTTAACCATAAAATTGAAATTCATCCTAAATATATAGATTAAACTTTAAAGTGGTAATTATCAAAATAATAATTTTAAACACATAGTCCTTTTCAGGGGTTTCGTCTCATTATTACATAAATATTATATTTGATTTGAATTTTATTTTTCACTCATTTTCAATGATTTTCATGAGATATCCTCACAGTTTGTTTTTTTCTGTTGATTTTCACGTGATAATTGAAAATTATAACAAATTTAATTAAATAGACAGATTAGCCTAATTTATTATTATTGTTGATGGTCAGATTTCGCTCAGGAATCGATCCCTCGCTCTACGTGACTGACAGCAGTGAATTTGTAGATGAGCGGGAGAAACGTGACCTGCAAAACAGACAAACGCTACACACCGGTGTGGTGTCAACCACACAAGCTCCGATGCCTAAGTTAGCTTTGATCAGGAAGCATGCAGAATGTACTTTTGGGTGAAGTTTTCGGCGTACCTGAGTATGTGCATTGTCTCCTCTTTTATAAGCTCCCGTTAGGGTTTGCACAGCTGCCAACCTCTTGGTCATCTTGGGCCTTTGGCCCTGGTCGGCCTCGGCTGTGGGCCGAGGCCGACCTCCTCCTCGGCCTCTCCCTTGGGCCGAGGCCGAGGGGAGTTGTTGTGGGTCGGAGGGAGTTCTGACCCTCCGCTTCGTCGGTTTAACCTCTTCTGATTACGGACCAGGCCAGTTTGGGCCTTATTCTGCATAAAACTCAATTGGACAATTTTCCCTATAACATTAAGCCCCCACTCTCCATTGGAGTTATTGGGCCTTTACTAATTTTCAATGGAGAGTAGCAATATTTTGGGAATTTCATCTGCAACAAAAGATGCATAAATACAGTGGGAAATAAAAGATACGTAAATAGGATGAGAAAACATTTTTCCTGCCTTCCGTTATCAACGAGGACCAACCATTTGGGAGTTGTGGGCACAACTATCATGTTTGAGCTATTGCCATTAATTCCAAAAAGGGAACTTTATAGTTGGCTGATAACTAAGTTCAGGACTAGGGGCATTGGAATCCCGTTAGAGCATATTTGGCATGTGGAGCCAAGGAGAAAAAGACAAAATATGAAAGCTGGACCGAGGCGCTCCAGCCTCGGTCATGTCACGGCAGGCGTCTGCCTGGCGTGACTGTGCGCCTGCTGCAGTCGCAGCAGGCGCGCTCGGCCTCGGCCATTGGCCGAGGCCGAGCAGGCTAGGCCTGCCAGCAGGCCTAGCTCGGCGCGTGACCGAGGCGTTCCAGCCTCGGTCATGTCACGCCAGGCGCCTGCCTGGCGTGACTGTGCGCCTGCTGCAGTCGCAGCAGGCGCGCTCGGCCTCGGCCATTGGCCGAGGCCGAGCAGGCTAGGCCTAGCTTTGGCTTGTCCCATCATCTCCTCTATTTTTTTTTTTTATTTTTTTGAATTTTCCCCGAGATTTCCCTCCATTTTGTCCTATAAATAGCCCCCTTTCTCACTTTGTTTGGACCACTATCCCTTGCCTCCATCCTTTTTTTTATAGCTCTCATTTTCAAGGTAGTTTTTCCTTTCTCCTTCATTCTTGCATTATGGACAGCGATGGTACCACTTCCTCTCCAGGTGAATTTTACCCTGAGGAGGCGTCTTACAGTTCTGGTTACGACGATGATTCCTCCTTCTCGGAGGATAGTGACTTTGGGCCCTCCGCTCATCCTTTGGCTTTGTCATCCTCAGTAACCGCTGCTCAACTTGAGCGTATGCGGTGTGAGTATGACATTCCCGAAGATGTGCACTTAAGGGTTCCCGGTCCTCAAGAGAGTTTCGCTCATCCTCCAGAGGGTGAAGTTGCTTTTTATCCTGCTATGTTCAAATTTGGCGTTCGCCTCCCGCTTCCTCTCATTCTTCAACACTTTCTTGTTCTTACGGGTCTGGCTCCTGCCCAAATAGTACCTAACGGGTGGAGCCACCTAATCGGCTGTATTGTTTTATGGGCTTGGTGCAAACAAGGGGCTTCCATGTCCACCGATATTTTCTTTTCTCTTCATTCTATTAATCGTAATCCTAACATAGGACACTTGTTTTACTACATAAGTGCTAGGAAAGGGGTCATAGTACATAACCCGACTTCTGTTAAAGATTGGCTAAAAAATTGGTTTTTTGTGAGTGGAAATTGGCGGGAGGAGAGGGCCGAATTATAATCCTTTTGATGTTCCGACAGTTTTGGAGAGTATGGTTAAGTTGAGTTGTTTGTCTTGGGTTTTTGTCGATTCTTCTAACTCACCTGTTTTGTTGTCCCTTGTACAGTTCAGAGAAGGGTGCGGCGCTCCGCTGAGGCACGAGAGTTTGGTGAAATCATCCAGGAGATCGGATCTCGTTCACATCGTTTGGTCCTGACCTTGTCAAGCAGGAAAACGTTTACTGTCAGTCGGCCCTTGCTCGTCCTCGATCAGGCAAACCTCTCAATCTCTAGAGGCTTTACTTTTACTCAATTCTTGACTGTCTAATATACCAACTCTCTCCTTCGTTGCAGCAGCCATGGCGCCCCGCTCCATTTTTGGGGAACGCAAGAAGGGAAGAAAGCTGTTAATGAAGCTGGTTCCTCCCGTCCTGACGTCACCATAGTCACTGAGGATGAGTCGGATGTCCCTCC
>JAETGN010000166.1:0-29051 GCA_017139565.1 Luffa aegyptiaca | reverse complement strand
TCCAAGAAAGTAGCGTTTGTCGATACGAACACTTTGTTTTCTGAGGGTGTAGAACAGACCACCTCTCGTTTCTTTGGGATAACCAACAAATTGGCATATTATAGAACGGGGTTCCAGTTTCTTAGGTTTTGTTACTAGCACGTGTGCAGGACAACCCCAGATACGGAAGTAACGCAAACTAGGTTTACGCCCCCTCCAGAGCTCAAAAGGTGTTTCAGAAACACTTTTTGATGGAACGTTGTTTAAAATATGAACTGCAGTTTCCACTGCATACCCCCAAAACGAGCTAGGCAATCGAGCATAGCTCATCATAGAACGAACCATGTCTAACAGGGTTCTATTTCTCCTTTCTGATACACCATTCTGCTGAGGTGTACCAAGTGCTGAGAGTTGGGATTGGATTCCATGTTCTATCATATAGTCCTGGAATCTTTGATCCATGTACTCTCCACCTCGATTTTATCGAAGTGTTTTAATTGTCTTACCTAATAGGTTTTCTACCTCAGTCTTAAACTCTTTGAACTTTTCAAAAGCTTCAGACTTGTGACCCATTAGGTATAAGTAACCATATCGAGAATAATCATCTATGAAAGAGATGAAATATTCATAACTTCCTCGAGCTTTTACATTCATTGGACCACAAAGATCCGAATGTATCAACTCTAGAGGTTCTTTGGCACGATAACCTTTTCCGGTAAAAGGCCTCTTGGTCATTTTACCCTCGAGATACGATTCACAGGGTGGTAAAGATTCGTCTTCTAAATCGGTTAGAAGTCCATTCTTCACCAAACGACCGATCCGATCGATGTTAATATGACCAAGACGTAAGTGCCAAAGATATGTGTTGCTACTTATTGGAGAAATCTTTTGCCTTTTATTTTGTGTTTCAGCCGATTTAAACATCTCATGATTCAAAAGCGTTGTTGTGTTGGTTGGTCTTAACACATATAAGTTGTTTTCTAGTTGAGCAGAACATATAAATACTCCATTTCGAGAAATGAACGCTTCATTTAATTCAAAAGAAGTAGAATAATTGTGTTCTAACAATCCAGAAACAAAAATAAGGTTCCTCTTAATTTGAGGAACAACATACAAGTTTTCTAAAAACAAAAACTTATTTCTGAAAAACAACTTTGCAGCTCCCACTGCACTTGCTGAAATGACATCTCAAGTCCCAACCTTGAGTGTCATCTCACCATCTTGAAGTTGCTGGAAATCATTTCCCTGAAAAGAAGAACAGACATGATTACTTGCTTCGGAATCTAAATCCAGGCATACCCATCATGTTCAAAAAGGCACGTTTCTAAAACAAGTAAATCAAATTTACCTTCCTTGTCATTCTTATTTTCAACAGCTGCGGGAGCATTCCCCTTGTTTTCATGAATCTCATTGCACAGATAGAGTTGTAGCTCATTTAAGAGATTCGTCAGGGTGTACATCATCATGTTCGCCATCATATGTTTGGGAAATTTTAGGAAACTCTTCGGAAGAGATTCCAAGATGAATGCAACCTGTGTTCGCTCATCTATGACCGCCCCGTATGTTTCTGCCATGCTGAATTGGACCATCATTTCCAGGACATGTTCCCAGACAGACGTGCCCTCTTTCATGCGGCAGTTATAAACTCGTTTGAGAGCATTATAGTGGAGTTTTCTGGACAATTGTCCACACATCTCCTGAAGAGAGTTCATAATCTCTCTTGCTGTAATAATGCTTTCATGTCTCTTAGCCAAAACTTCAGATAAGCTGGCTAATGTTGGGATTGGTGTCCTAAAACTCGTAGATAGTGAATGTTAAACGAATTATATACTTATTCGATAAAGGCGTTATCGAGACTAATTCAGTAAAGTTATTACTGAATAAAGTAAATTGCACATATAATTACCCAAATCCAATAAACTAAGATCCATGGCTATAGGATGAACACTTGAGCTTTATGTAGAGACATAAAAGTGGATCAAGCTCGAGTAATAGCCAAAACAGTCTATAGTATAGGGATAGGGTTGGATACCTTATTCTGGGGACACTATGAGACGCGGCCCGCTTTATAGATGGTATAGACGATGTGATCCTAAATCGTCCATGTAGAGACATGCGAGTGGGGGCGTCCTATGCAATGAGTTTGCATAAGACCAGGACCAAGAAATAAGTCGCTCTCGCTTTATAACACCGTTTACTAACGAGACTGACTATTTCATGTGATGACCTAGGTAACTCGATCTTAATCCTGAGCTAACTATGAACTCCTGTTTATTCGGACTTATCCTTCGATCTGCATAAGTGAGAGTGGCTCAGTATCGCCCACTCAATAAGCCTCCCATTTCAGGGATAGGAACGAGTAGATAGCTGGGGACATAGTCGTGCAAGAAGGAATTCACTCCTACCCGAATTAGGGATAGTAGAGAGGTTATTCCCTTAAGTGCTGACTCCGGGGCTTGAAGAAAGGGATCCTGCCCTCTCATTGGCCCGAGAGGGACTCAGTTTATTGGTTGGACCATAAACCAATTGTTCATTAGAGGATCAGTGGGACTTAAGGAACTAGAAGTACTATAGGGGTAAAACGGGCTTTTTGACCTAGCTATAGCTACGAACAACCTGTGAAGTATTGACTTACTAATCATGGTTAAATCAAGTGGACAGAAATATATCTATAGTGAGGGGAGTGCAACTATCGGGCTATAGTGGAGTGTCCTGATAGTTAACGAATGTTGGCTAGCTTGGATAATGAGATTAGTCGGTTAGCCTCGAATCGTTGGAGCCCATGATCTATAGGTCCATTAGGTCCCCCTACTAGCTCATATCGGAATTAAGCTTAGAACAAAAGATAGGAAGCTTTGAATCGTTCAAAAATCGAGAAAAAGGATATTATCGTAAATTGTGTTTGACACAATAATTTAATTATGAATTAAATTAGAAAATGAGAGATGGAGTATTTAAAAGTGTTTGAATACCATATATATGTATTAGGAATCATATATGATTTATTGCACAAGATTAGAATGATTAATTGGATTAATCATAAGAAATCATTTTGTAATGCCTCAAAATCAATTACCTAATGTTAAATTCAATTTGGATTTGAAATGAACATTAAATTGCAAGCTTGAAATTAGATTTCAATTTGTATTTTGTGGATTTAGTTGGAAATCCACTTATGCATGAACATTCAGAGTGGAAAGACAACTCACTCATGCATTGTTGCATGTCTTGTGAGATGTACACCTAGAATCCACTTGAACTTGCAAATACACCATGTGTCTTGTGTCTTGAGGCTTGGCTTTGCATGGAGAATGTCTTTAAAAGGAGCTTGAATCAGATTCAAAGCTATGAGAGCCATTTTCCTTAATGTTATGCTGCTGGAATTTGGACTCAAAGTTCTCTCATCTCTCATTCTTCTCCATTGCTTGATGCTTCAAGCATTCCCTTCACATTTCCTATCTTATATAGACTCCCACAAGTCGTTCTTGGCCCGGAGTATAGTAGGGAAGACTCTAGAGGTTGTCCAAGGAGCATAGGAGAGGCAAACACCACAAGGAGTTCAACATAAGTGAGCTACAAAGGTTGGTGTTTTCTAAACTCTCTATTCTGTCTTTTCTAGAACATGCATGCTTTATGAGTAAAATTGAATGTCTTAAGTGCTTTCGATCTTCAATTGCTTCCGCATGTGTAATATGTACACCTTCAGCTAAGATACAGACTCGGACCTCATCATTGGCCTTTGTCCAGCGGTCATAAGCATCCTTTCTCGCTTGGGATGCATAACAATTGGAAACTGGAGGACAGTCCTCCGTTAAGACGAACCAGAGATCTTTAACAACCAGAATCGTATTAAGGTTGGATTTCCACGTAGGAAAGTTCTTGCCGGTTAATTTTTCATTTTTCAATAAAGCGATGATAGAGGAAGACATTGCTGGAAAAATAAACTTTTACCGTATTAGTTATCTTTGTCTTAACCCATCAAACAAACAAACAAACAATTGCATAAATCCAATCAATTTTGCAAACAATCAATCAAAGAACCCTAACAAACTATCGATTGTGTTTAGCAACGATGCTTTAGAGGTTTAGAGAAACAGCCACCGAAGGGTGATCAGCTACTCCTCCTCTAAAGTGAGACACTTCTCAGTCAATTCTATCACCAGAATAACTCATATTCCTATAGACATTGATCACCGTCGTTCGGTCAAGGATTCGTTAACAAATTAACTTATCCTCGTAAGTGTAACCCTCCCACTTTCAGATCCCAGAGGCACGCACCAACAGGCTACCAAAGGGAAAGACAACTGTTG
The DNA here is from genome assembly GCA_017139565.1 of Luffa aegyptiaca. Taxonomy (NCBI): domain Eukaryota; kingdom Viridiplantae; phylum Streptophyta; class Magnoliopsida; order Cucurbitales; family Cucurbitaceae; genus Luffa; species Luffa aegyptiaca. The sequence goes on along the minus strand of JAETGN010000166.1, from coordinate 24,762 downwards.
GTAATTAGCCTAAGTGACCCTATCCTTTCCAAGAGTTCACGGTGTTACGAATCCTATGATCAGGCCCTCCGAAGGGATGGTTGCTCCAGGACAACACGCAGGCGAATCATAAGACTCTCACGGTGTGACCTATGGGTGGAGACCGAGGGATACGTTGACACGTGTCCCGCTCCCACTTACTATGGGCACTGTCCCCATTCACCTTGTTATTGACTCATGCAAACACTTTCCGAAGGGAGGTCGCGCTAAAACGACACGAAGCCGAGCATGGATCTCACGTTGCGAATATAGGGACGTAGGAGTAAAAACTCGATTTAAATCATGTTTTGATTTTACCTCCCACTAAAGTGACCTACCGTATATTTTAGGGTTTATTAACCTAGATAAATCCGGCTAATTCAATTTATCTAAGTCTAATCCTATTATAACTATTATAATGAGAATTGTAATGTTCTAAGTGAATTAAACTCTTTTAACAAACCTAGCAACACCGTATGCTAACATGACTATGGTCATTTCAACTCAGGTTCCGGGTTTGTTCCCAGGTAGCAGGTGTTCCGTAAACCGTCAGCTTAAATACCTCCAGCCTTAGACAGAACGTAACCGGAAGAGTTCCCTTTTAACCATAGTAATGTAAAGTCTTTACTCTAAAGATCTATGTGTATTAAACTCTTTTAATAAACCTAGTGACATTGCATGCTAACATTTAACCATGATTAATTCAACTCCAGTATTCCGGGTCAGTTCCCAGGTAGGAGGTGTTCCGTAAACCGTCAACTTAAGTACCCCCAACCTTAGACAGAACTTTACCGGTAGAGTTCCCTTATAATCACAGTAATGTTTGTCCTACTTAGTAGGTTAAAACTATTTTTAAAAAGCTAAGCAAGACTCAATTCTAATCCTATTAGAATTAACGAGATCTTAGGTCTAATTAATTTTAAACATTTTAAAATTAATACATTTACCTATGATCCTATGTTTGCATGCAATCTTTATTATAGGTTGACGGTTTCTAATCATAAATTTTAAACTTATTCAAAATTTTAATGATTAGCCCTATAATCATGCATACTATAGTTTTAAAATAATTAACAATCATATTCAAGTTAATATAATAAAACTATATATATTGCCTTGCATTGCATGAAATTAATATAACAATTATATTAAGCTATGGATGTTTCATGCCCAATGCAACTTTGATTTCCATTATTAATAAATTAACAATTAAAATATTGTCAAAAATGGTAAATCAAAGTAGCATGCTGCAAACAATTTTATTAAATATAACTATATATATTTAACTAGGTAATTGTATGCATCATGCTTATCCTTTTTCATGATTTTAATATAACTCAACTATATATTAAAAACTCATGAAAATAAACCATGCATTTCCATCCATACATTATAACTAATTATAATATATATAAAATGCATGAGCATGCTTTATAACCTAAGGTGGGATTTTAAATCTAAATGACATCCATAAAGCATTTAAATAGCGTATAAACCGATTAATTGGCCCCTAGGATAAAATAAAGCACATAAATTACAATAATTTAAGCTATTTTATCCTATTACAGCCTTCTGCAGCTCCGAACCGGACCCAAAAACGCTCAAAAAATGCCAAAACCGCTCGAACCGGACTGGAAAAACACTGAACCAGCTTCAAAAACCGCCCAGTCAAACGAACCAGGCGAAAAGTCAACAAACCGACTGGAAATTCGTTGAACCGCGCCTCTTCACGAACCGGACCGTCGGACCGGTCTGATGGAACTTGGACCGCGCCCGAAATTGATATAATTAACCAAACCGGTATTGTAATCAAAATACTGTTGTCGCTTCAGTGGTTGATGGAGAGCGTGAATTCACTGCATGCGCACGCGCGCGTGAGTTCGAGCCTGACTTTCGCCCGAAATTCTGCAAGAAAATAATATTATATTAATAGTATTTATAAATTTGAAATGATATGGATTTTGGTTTTGGAGCAGGAAAGGGATTCGTAATAATGTAAGGAAATATTTGAGTATTTATTGTCCCATTCACCGCATCCTTTTTTCACACTCCAAATCTCGTATTCTCTTCGATTTTTGGTTCTCATAAGCATTCAGCAAGCAAAGATGGCTGGTGGCGGTTTCACTCAAGGCGGTGAGATAAACAACTATCCCGGAGAACTCACTTGTTATGTCTTGATTACATGCATTGTTGCCGCCATGGGTGGACTCATCTTCGGTTACGACATCGGTATCTCTGGTAATTATTTATTTGGCGATAACTTTTTTTTTTCAAAATTAAGCTTATGATCAAACAACTACTTTTCACTTACTCCATTATTATTTTTATTTTCATCAGGTGGTGTAACGTCCATGGCTCCCTTTCTACAAACATTTTTTCCATCAGTTTATCGAAAAGAGGCTCTTGACACCTCTACCAATCAGTATTGCAAGTTTGACAGTCTTACTCTCACCATGTTCACTTCTTCTCTTTATCTAGCTGCTCTTCTGGCCTCCTTTGTAGCATCTTGGGTCACCAAAACCTTTGGGAGAAAAAAGTCTATGCTTCTCGGTGGCTTTGTGTTCCTCGTTGGTGCTGTCGTTAATGCTGCCGCCCAAAACATCGCCATGCTCATCATAGGTCGTATTTGTTTGGGCATTGGTGTTGGATTTTCCCTCCAATCTATTCCACTTTATGTTTCAGAGATGGCTCCATCTAAATATCGAGGATCTCTCAACGTTGTTTTTCAACTTTCAATTACAATTGGTATTTTAGTGGCTAATTTTGTCAACTATGGTACTGCCAATATTCATGGCGGATGGGGGTGGCGTGTAAGTTTGGGTGGTGCAGCTGTGCCTGCATTGTTCATCACAATCTCAGCTTTATTCCTTCCTGACACTCCAACCTCCATGTTGGAGAGAGGCGAAGTCGAGAACGCAAGAGCCATGCTCCAACGCATTCGTGGCTTGTCCGAAATGGAAGTAGATGCAGAATTTCAAGACATTGTGGCGGCAAGTTTGGCTGCTAAAGCAGTGAAGCATCCATGGAGGAATTTGAGGCAGAGGCAAAACAGACCGTCGTTGGTAATGTCAATTTTAATCCCATTTTTTCAGCAATTGACTGGTATCAATGTGGTCATGTTCTATGCTCCTGTGCTATTCAAAACTATTGGATTTGGTGACAATGCTTCTCTTCTCTCATCTGTCATTACGGGTGGTATTAATGCTTTGGCAACTCTTGTATCTGTTTATGGTACTGATAAGTGGGGAAGGAGGATCCTTTTCTTACTTGGTGGAGCCATTATGTTCATTTTTCAGGTGATTGAAATATATTTTACTAGTTTCGTTAGTTTTCCTTTTGAGTTATTAGATTAATTTTATTTGGTTTTCAAGATTAGAAAATGATGATTTGATTCTAATAAAAATTGACATTTATAGATTTTGGTTGCCGTGTTCATCGCTTGGAAATTTGGAGTTTCTGGTGAAGTTGCTTATCTACCCAAGTGGTATGCAGGTGTTGTGGTGTTGTTCATTTGCATATATGTTCAAGCATTTGCATGGTCTTGGGGACCTTTGGGATGGTTGGTTCCAAGTGAAATCTTTCCGCTCGAAATTCGATCGGCTGCTCAAAGTGTAACAGTCTCCGTGAACATGTTCTTTACCTTCTTGATTGCTCAGATCTTCCTCACCATGCTTTGCCACATGAAATTTGGATTGTTCTTCTTCTTTGCTTTCTTTGTGGCTTTGATGACTCTATTCATCTACTTGTTCTTGCCGGAGACAAAGGGCATTCCTATTGAAGACATGTCATGCGTTTGGAGACAACATTGGTTTTGGAGTAGATATATGCCTCAACAACTTGTTAAAATCCGTCCTCAAGTTTAGGATTGGAACCCTCAACCTTATCTTTAGCATATTTTAATTTCTACCCCTACTTTCTGTTTTAATAGTTTAACTCCTTTCTTCTTTTTTTTTTTCTTTTTTTTCTCTCTCCAGAACTTTACTCTTGTATTTAGATATGGTAGGGGTTCTGTAAATTTAATGTTAATAGAATAAATTTATTTTCCAGGATTAATTATGTTTTCTCGATTGTTACTGACTTTTAGATTTATGGTGTTTTTTCTATTTGTAATCGATTTAAATGTTTTATATTCTAAACTTAAATATAATATAGATCGACTAACTAAGATATGTACTTTCGATTACGAAGTCAAAAGTTTAAATTTCCAGTCCACTTGTCGTAGGAGCTGAAATATTTCATCACTAAAAGAGGAATAGTATTCAGGCTTTTGAAAGAAAATTTTCAAAAACCGTTTTGGTAGTCTGTGGATAAATTTTTCTTCAGAACTTGTCATAGCAATATTTTATTTCAAAGACGATAATAATAATAATGTATGTTAATCAAGTCCTTGTAGATAAACTTACAAACTGTTATGTCATACAAATTGTTGAGTACCCTCATTAATTTTTTATATCCAAATTTTCACGGACAAGAAACATAGGGTAAAAACACAACGTTTGCTATACTATTTAATTTAGTCCCTATAATTTTAATTTTGTAATAATTCAATTCCTAAGTTTTAATATGTAATATTTTTTTTAAAAAAAAGTTTTAATATGTAATAATGGTATTCTATATATTTTAAAATTTGTAAGAAATTTTAGGAATAAAAAAATCAAATAATAAGTTGTTGCTTTCCATGAAAGTTTAGGACTGAAAATATTTTCTTAACCGGTTTTTACTTTCCGTCATTGAGATGTAATAATGATCCAAGTTTTATGCAATTTCCTTAAGTTTCCTTCTAATATCAATATTTCTTCTAGTCCATTTGAAGAAAAATCATATTGGTTTTTCCTTCTAACTAGAGCTAAAATTGAGTGATTGAACAAAAAAAAAAAAAAAAAAATGGAGACACCAAGACCTGATATTGCAAAATAATGAGAGCTATCTTTCATCAGAGATCCAATCCACATGTATGAAATTCTAGTGAATGAAAATTCTTTTTGTCAGAAGCAAATCAAAATGAAGATATAAAGAGTCATTAACAAATATCAGTAAACATTGACTCACGATGATTATCTCTTCCAATTGATCGAGCATGGTGTATGGGGAAAATCTTCTCTACAAACACAAATTTTTTTCCTAACACATTAGAGATAATGAGAAATGAAAATTTGTAAATGTTTCAATCGAATGAAAAAAGACGAAAAATAAGAGAGTGTTTGGGAGTGCGACCAAAGTCGCACATTGGCTAGACAGGGGGATACTCATGGGTATATAAGGAGGACAAGTATATTGGTATGAGACCTTTTTGGATGGATCCAAAGTAAGGCCATGAGAAGTTAAGGTCAAAAGTGGACAATATCATACCGTTGGAATATAAATTATTTTCAAAGCAATTAGAAATTGCCACATCATTATTTTTGTGATATTTTTATTTAATTTTTGGGTGTGTCGCAAATTAACACATATCTCAAAATTGATTATGGCAAAATAAGAAAGGTTACGTGTCCTCTTTGTGGTCGTCTAATTGCGTTAATGATCTTGATCGAATCCAACAATGATTAAAACTCATAAAGTTAGGTTAAATTGGGTTCAGTTTAAACCCAATATTATTAAGGTAATTGGGCCTCAAAGCCCATGGATGGGCCCAAGCCCAATTTAAGCCCAACCCACAAAGGCCTGTGGAAAACTCTATAAATAGGAGGTCTTGGCTCATTTGAGGGGGCAGCAGAAAGAAAGGAATGAGAGAAAGACTGGAGCTCTCAGAAGGCTCTGAAGACTGAAGCTCCGATCCTCCTACAAGACTTGAAGATTGAAGCTCCAATCCTCCTGCAAGAACTCTAAAGATTGAAGGTCCAGATCCTACTGCAAGACTCCGAAGATCGAAGCTTCTGCAAAATTCAAAAGCTTGAAGCTCCATGCAAGACTCTGAACACTGAAGCCTCTACAAGATTCAGAAGATCGAAGCTCTCTGCAAGATTCTGAAGATTGAAGCTTCTGCAAGATTTTGAAGATTGAAGCTCTCTGCAAGATCCTGAAGATTGAAGCTCCAGTCCTCCTATAAGACTTTGAAGATCGAAACCTAGATTTTCCTGCAAACTTGAAGACTGAAGTGAAGTCATCTAAAAGACTGAAGACCTGAAGCCTGATGTCTACTTCAATCATCCAGGAGAATCCTTCAAAGACAAACAAACCTTCTTGAAAACTTTGTGTAGATCAAAGCTACCTTTAGTTTGTGAGAGAAAGCATCAAAGGATTGTAACTAGAGATTGTATTCCACTATACTTATACAAGAAATCAATACGTACAAGAAGTCGTTTCACGAATCACATTTCTCTTCGGAAATCTCGTGTGAACACATGCCATTGTAGAGATATGTGGTTATTCGGATCTAAACCAAAGCCATCAGTGTCAGAACTACTACCCACGACTAATCCGGTGACTCCACGAGAATGTCAGACATTGACGGAACATTGTAGGTCTCTCGGCCATTTTTCTCCTTGTTCATCATTTCCAGCAACCATCTTTAAGGTCTAATTTGCTACAGTGACGGAGGAAGAGAAAATGCTACTAGTACTCAAACGGGAGTGTTCCAATTTATGGTTGTAATGGGTAGACAAAATCAAAATTTTAGACATATTTTCAAATTAGGAAAAAGAAAAGCTATTGCTAGAGAAGCAAGGTTTGAACCAGAATACCGAGGTATGTACTCTGTCCATCTAGCAAAGGCACACCCCCCATTTAGAGTTCACTGAGCTGAGGCAGCAAGCAACCATCAGCCACTAATGATGCTTTGGTGGTCACTTAATGGTAGCCAATGTGAAAATCCATTGGATTCTAATCGATGGAGGAACTTCGTTGATGTCCTTTCTCTAACAGCCTTGAGGCAATGCAGTTAGGGAGGGAACTCTTAAAACCAAGCCTTACCTCACTTGTAGGGTTTGGAGAAGAAAGGGTAACACCAAAGGGTAGTATAGAACTTCTTGTGACCTTTGGGGATGGACCAAATACAGTGACGAAGATAGTAAACTTTTTAGTCCGTGGATTACATTTCAGCCTACAATGCAATCTTGGGAAGGCCAACCTTGCATGATATGAAGGTCATAACTTTAACTTATCATCAATTGTTGAAGTTTCCAACTCAGATTGGTGTAGCAGTTGTCAAAGGGGAATAGAAGGCATCGAGGGAATGTTACTGGACAACGCTGAAGTAGGGCACACTTCCACCAACACTGAATTTGAACATATGCAGTTTTAGGGCTTTTTATTTATTGCATTTCATCATGTAATTAAACATTAGTTTTTTTTTTGTTTCTACTTCCAGTACGTAGGAATAGGTTGAGCATTTTTCTTATTTGTTTCCATTCAAATGTAAAAGTTCAATTAATGTAAAAGTTTGAGTTTTTACCATTAAAGTTCATAAATGTGCACAAGACAACTGATTGAAGTATCACCTTCAGGCCAAAACGAGTCAAAGCTAAGCGAGTCTGGGCCCTCAGGTCTACCTCGCCTCATCTAGCTTGAGTCCACATATTCATGCGAGCTTGGACCACCGGGTCTACCTCGCCTCATCCAGATTTGAGATTATGCGAGCCTTGACCATCAGGTCTACCTCGCCTCATCTGACTTGAGCCCATCACATCATATGAGCCTGGACCACCGAGTCTACCTCACCTCATCCAGATTTGAGATTATGCGAGTCTAGACTGCTGGGTCTACCTCGCCTCATTTGGCTTGAGCCCATCACTTTTTGCGAGCCTAGGCCTTCGAGTCTACCTCGCCTTATCCAGATTTGAGATTATGCGAGTCTGGACTGCTGGGTCTACCTCGCCTCATCTGGTTGAGCCCATCACTTTTCGCAAGCCTGGGCCCCTCGGGTCTACCTCGCCTCATCCAGATTTGAGATTATGTGAGCCTGAACCACGGGTCTACCTCGCCTCATCTGGCTTGAGTCCATCACTTTTCGCGAGCTTGGGCCCCCAAGTCTACCTCGCCTCATCCAGATTTGAGCACATGCGAGCCTGGGCTGTCAATTCTACCTCGCCTCATCTGGCTTGAGCCCATGCACTTCATATGAGCTTATTCTCTTTACTCAACTATATTTTATTTTTCAATAAATTTTTACTTGAGTAAGGGGGCTACACAGGGGATATGCACTCCCTATTAAACAAAAAACAAAGTAGGTTAGCATGTTTTGATAAAGAGATAACTTGTTCTAACCTCTTCTCTCACTATTCTTCCATGAGAATTAATGTATGAATGTAAGGAGCTGAATTTCGGGCTAACAGGGACCTGAGGCCGACCCTAATCTCTTCCCTCATTCTTCTTTTGTAGAAACTAATGTTCTGATACAAGAACTCAAAATTTTAAATAACGTGAAAAGTGGTCGACGCCGACCTTATGATCTTACCACGTGTGCCACGTAAATGGCTAAGCGAAAGAAGCACTTACAAAGGGGGCTTCAAACAAAGGAATGGAATGAAGAAATGAGAAGGGAATGTCCAAAAGAAAAGTCACAAAGGTTTCGGCTCGCCCCAAACCTCAGCCTCAGCCTCATCTTGAAACCTATTGAGGGAGCCTCTGTTCTATCTACTTTTTATCCTCTCTTGCAGGATGACGAGAAACCAACATATGAATCAACACAAGGGGAAGATCATTACTCTTAAATCGGGGATAAGGAGCTCAACCTATAGCAATAAGTCACACCTGAATCCCAATTCAAGAGTGAGGGCATAATGTTACAGGTAATTCTGGACCATTTGAAATTTAAGGAGAAGACGAGGACAACATGACACGAAACCGAGAGACGACAAGGAAATGGACCTCGGAGGGCAAATAGCCCATAGGGTTAGGCCAGGCCTGAGGGATTGGGCCTTAGCCCAACCCCACGCTCGGTCTCGACCGAGGCCCGTGGTCGGCACGCTTGTGCAGGCCGAGTCTCCTCCCCTCCGCTTGGTCCCTAGAGTTATTTGGGTTGCCTCGAATTAGCATGGTTCAGCCTGAATCGTCTTCCAACGCCTGGAAACCCTAAAAAGGAAAACGTATATAAACCCTTCTTCAACCTTGGAGAAGGGATCCCAAACTCATTCTCTAAACTCCACTTCTCCTCTCGCTCTCTTGCTTTCTCATCTTACTCCTTGCTAACTTAGGCGTCGGAGACGGTGTGGCAAGCACCACACTAGTTATCAGGTTTCTCTTGTTTTGCAAGCCACGTTTTCCCCCCTAATACAAATTTACCATTGGTGGCACGTGAAGGTCAGATGAGTTTCCCTATTCGAATTTTGGCATGAACATTATATATATATATATATATATATATATATAGTATATACATATATATATATTCTTTCCATTTTTCTCTCTCTGTTTGTGCATGTTAGTGATAAAAAGAATAAGTGTCTATAAGACTACGTGTTTGGTCTAGTTTACAAGATTAATTAATCAACATTTTTATATGTAACGACCCGACTTCTTAAATACTATTTCGGGATCGTTACGACAATGCATGCTTTGGAGGCCTTTTTAAATAAAAAAAATATTTTCAAACATAAACACTAATTTAAGCAAAACTTTAAAACAAATTCTTTTATTCGGGATCCCTAAATTTAAAAGTTTTAAATAATTTCTAAAATACAAATGTACATGGCCTCTAGAAAATTTCTCAAACAAATTTACAATTCAAATAAAGTAAAATAGAGTTCTTAAAAGTGGAAGAAAAAATAAAATATGAAACTCAAGTCCTCTCATGGCTGTCTATCCGGATTCTCAACAATTGCCTTTCATCTGTCCTTGCCTTTACCTGAAAAAAATATTTTTGAAAAGAATGAGTATTTTAAATACTCAGTAAGTGACCCTACTATTGAGGCTGGGTCACGCTTTAAAAACATTTTAAAAATCAACAACAAATATAATTTTGGTGGCTCTAAACTTTATTATAAACTTTCTAATGAGAGAGAATATACATCAATTTCATGCATATCCTAGACACATCAATTTCATGTGTCTCCTACGGAGGCCGTCAATTTCACGAAACCTCGAGGTCGTCAATTTCCCAAACCTCGACTTAGGTACATCAATTTCATGTCTCTAAGTCCGGTGGGGCATCTCTGAATGTACATCAATTTCATGCACACTTTTAAAACTCATAAATAATTTAAACTCATTCCTTTAATGGAATTTAAACTCATTCCTTTAATGGAATTTAAAACTCATTCCTTTAATGGAATCTTGAGAGACCACCAATCAAATATTTCAAACATCAACAATGCAAGCAAAAATAATAAATTTCATGCTTTCAACAATTTTCATAAACGCATACTCAATAAAAAAAATAATAAATTTCCATGCACAATTCTCATGCTTTTAACAATAATAATAAATTTCAAGAACAACTCATAAGTGCGAGAATTTTAGAAAATCAAACACAAAAGTTCAACAGTAAGTTCACTTACCTGGCTTTAATTCCAAGAGCTACAACACAATAACTCCTCTAATCGGCCTCTTGCACAACCCAATAATGCGAAGAAATTGTTCAAAAATTTCATAAATTGAAGCCGCCTTTAATTCCTCCAAAACTACGCCAAAATGCTAAAACAATTTAGAATTAAAAAAGAAATACTCGTGGTCGTGGTTGATTATCTTATGAATGATTCTTACCCGGAAGTTTCCACAATTGGTTCTTTCTTTATGATGGTTGTTGGGGTTTCCAGAGTGAGTAAAAATGAGATATAAAAAGACTCTAGAACTCTGTGCAAGTATACACAGTCCGCAGCAAGTAATAAGTATTTATCGAATCCAAGGTCTGAACTAGCTTTCACTTTATCTATTTTTGTTTAGCTTTTTAATGGTTTCAAAAGTGGTTAAGATGATTGGTTTTGATATAATGCTGAAGCAAAAGAAATGGCAAAACAAAAAGTAAACAAATAAGCAGACAGATTAGAAACAGGCGCTGGTCAGAATTTAGTAATTGTTTTAAAGATGCTCTAGCAATATTATTGATCATGCAAAACTCTCGCAGTCTTATTAGCGGATTCCTCCCGGAACTCCGGATTTTTTAGATGTGTTTTCAACTCCAATGAAGCACTACCAATCAAGCACTAGGCAACTGACTATCCCTAGCTCAGTCACTAGCGTTCACTAATACACAATGATATAGTGTGATTAAATGCCACACACTCTCTAAATCATCCCTGAAACTAGCGAATGGTATTCATACCGGCTGGCCAGGTGGGGCACAAAATATAAATGAGCACAACAAATAATCAAGATGCCATCAATCAACATTTATTGCATAGATATTAAGCACGACAACTACATGTTTCTTAACCAACGCCTAAAATTACTTAGTTCATAAAGTGCATAGAGACACACATTACAATATAAGTAAATGCATCCATAACTACAAAGTAATACAAGAAAACATTAATTCCCTGATCAGCTTGTAATTGATGGACTTCTTGTTGGTCTCCAATCTCTCTCCTCTATTCGGCTCCCCAAAATGGAAATGAGAAATGATCATTCCAAGAGTGGAATGTTCCTCCCCAGGATGGGAATTTCCTTCCCCAAAAAAGGAATGAATTTGACTTGGGCGGCTATCTCCTTTTATAGAGTGATAGGAGGCTTGAATTAGGTTGACCTAGACACGTGGATGACTCTCCTTGCTCCATAAATCCGAGAATAGCTTAACAGAATTCAGTTTGTTAAATTGGCTAACGAGCTGTGACGTGGTAGCTTTGCTCCCAGCTTGCTCCAGCACTGATTTTGCTCCCTTCAAGTCGCTCAGCAATATATTCTGCACAAAATAACTTCCAAAGCATCCATTCTTCCAAATGGGTTAAAACATATAATATCTATCTAAAAGCAACCCTATTTAGCACAAATGACACACAATCAATATAGAAATAAGGTCTAAATAACTCCCTTTTGGAGAGTTATCATACCCCCAAAACTTGAACTATTGCGCGTCCCGAGCAATACTAACCAACCTTCCCTTAAGAATTCAAAACGTTAGACAAAGTATAGCTTAATCAAAACAGATAATCGAACACTACCTTCAACCTTTACCTGAGCATTTGCAAACCAAGGACTGTTGCAGCAATATAGTTTCTTCCGACATGGACAAATAATCACCACTTTTAACTCAATTCTAAGAACTTGCCACAGCCTAGCTCTATTATCAGACATATTAAAACAAATTTTTAAGGGGTTTATATTTTTTTTTCAGACTTAAAGCAGCCCTACAGTCATAAGCTCTTAGCATGGGATGACCTACTTTATGGTGCAGTATACCCTTGCCTCAAACTCATCACCACTAGGCTAAATACTCATTGTAAAGCTAAAAAAAATCCTTAGTTATTCTATCTCTTGCCCCTCAGAATGGCGACATTTTATGATGAAGCTCACCTAAGTTCTGGGAGACAGAAAACTGCTGGATTATCATTCATCCTTCAAAACTTTGCTCCATGAATTTTCTAAGCAAAATTTTCAATAATCAACTTTTTTTCAGCCAATAATTTTGCATTTTTCATATTTCCTAGGTTATCTTTTGACGCAAAGACAAACTGTGTGTATCACAAATGTACCTGGTTACTCAACAACCTAGCAAATTATCTAATGAATGAGAGGAATGCTCGAGCAAAACAATTGGAGTAGCAAAAAAGTTCCCCCAATCTTGAATTATTCATTGTCCCCAATGAATCATCCAATTCACGAAGTTTCACACCCCAAACTTAAATTTTTCTATCTGAATTTTCAAACTAAGCATGGGACTAAAACTAAGCTTAAAGTGGATCAAATAAATCAACACTACCCTCAGAATCTTCTTGCCGCAGCAACGACCAGGCTAGAAGAAATGCTCAAGCAAAGGTTTCTGGAGATCAGAATACCTTGATCTAATTAAGCTTAACCAGTCCAAAGCTTAAAAAATTCAGAAGAAAATTAGTTAAGTTAGAATTACACAGTGCTATAGAACAGAAATGCTTGGAAATTTCATTAAAAACAAAGAAAGAAATTACAAAAGCAGATATTTGATGGCCTAAAGATAGAAAATTTGAAAGGAAGAAAACTTAACAGCAACAGAAAGCGGGTCAGATATACGCGAGCAATCAAAAATAGAGAAACAAAAGTAATGCGCGCTCAAGGTCATCACATCCATCAATCTTCCTGACCCTGCTCTTCATCATCCTCTTCTTTTCTTTCGACTGATGGGGGCGGTATCCAGAGGTTAAATAAATCATCGGGAAACATAGGGAAGGTCTGATATGGTTTGTCCTCTCTCGGCTCTGTCCTCAGCCTCCCTTTCCTCTTGTTCCTCTCTTTCTGCATTTTCTTTCTCAGAATCCGTCGACGGTGGTGATGGGGTATTAGTTCGGACTACCTTGACGCGCCCAGCTTTTCGCTTCACGCGGCGATGTTTTGGCACTTCCGGCATGATCACCTCCACTCGAGCCTCCTGCTCTTGCTCCACCTGCTCATTGCCTCTTTCCTGAACATCCTTTGTCCTATCCTCTTGCGCATCCTCGGCCTGTTTTTCTTGAACTCCCTTTGTGTGCTCTCCCTCTGTATCCGAAAACTATCAGGTCAATTGGCTCAGTGTTCTGTCCTTCTGGTACCTTCGGATTTTCTTCTTCAACTATCGCAACAACAACATCTTACACTACCTTTTGTACACTTTCTTGATCCTCAGCCCTTGTTGCCTTCTCCTTCTTTTGGCTTCTTTCTCCTTCGGTGTTTTTCTTTTTCTTGCTTCCACTTTCTGTGCTTTGGGGGTAACAGACACCTCCTCCTCCTCATTGTCTCGCTCTTTTCTTGCTCTCATTTTCGCCATTGAAGACTCAAAGGAATTTCCAGAAAATATAAGCGAAAAGAAAAACAGAAACGACAAAGGTTGAAAGCAAGAAAATGAAGTGAAGAAAACTTACCGAAGGCTGTTAATAAATAGGGCTTCAGCAAAGTAAAATCTTACCGAAAGATTTTGCTCTCATAATTGAATTTACCGTTCAAAACCCATGCAATCTGAATAATTAAAACCATCAAACGGTAAAATCTGAATTTCAATCGCCCATGGTAAATGACGATGCGTTGTCCAACGGCTAAGCCCTTTGATCTTCCTTGTGTGACACGTGGCTCCATCAGATGACTTATGCAATTAACCTGCCCACAGAAAATTCAAAATCCAAATGGTAACAGTAATTAATTCACAATAAATCTCTTCCTATTTGGACGAAAGATTTGCTTTGGCCACAAAATTGCCGTAACAAACTTCTGAGCAAAACGAATCTTAGATACGGAAGAATTTAAATTCAAATCAAATCAAGAAATTTGAATTAACCGCTCAAATCAAATCTTTCTTTTTTTTTATTTCATTTTATTTTTATTAGAAGCTGAATAAATCAGGAAAAATCTTTATTAAACCCCTAAACCTAAACAGAAATTTAAATCACCGAAAATAAAATCTAATTAAATCCAAACTAAATAGATTAATTAATCTAGCAAATATAAATACCGAGAATAAAATTTCCGAAAAATAAATAATAACAATGAATTAAAATAAATCAGATAAAATTCAAATAAACCGAATCTAATTCAAAATAATTTGAATTAAAATCCAACCGAATCAGCGAAAAATAAATCAAACAAACAGTGGGAGCTCAAATATTGCTTTATGAAATGCTCCCGCAAAAATCTCGCTCTCTCATTCATCAACCAACTTCAGGGAAGGATATTTCGTCTGGAACTCCTCTCCCCAATAATGTTTCACACGCTGTCCATTCACTTTGAACACTCTCCCATCTTTTCATCCTGCAAAGTAATTGCTCCATGGGGGAAAACTTCAACCACAATAAATGACCCTTACCATTTAGATTTTAGTTTCTCAGGAAACAATTTTAATCTAGAATTATAAAGCAAAACTCTCTGCCCTTTGACAAACTCTTCTTTAGGTTTAATTTTCATAACATGCCACAGCTTAGTCTTTTCTTTATACATTTTCGAATTTTCATACGAAAATTGGCGAAATTCCTCCAATTCATTAAGCTGCAGCATTCTTATTGCTCCTGCACGACTCAGATCAAAATTTAACTTTTTCAAAGCCCAAAACGTTTTATGCTCCAGCTCTAATGGTAAATGACAAGCTTTCCCATATACTAACCTATAGGGAGACATACCTAGAGAAGTCTTATAGGCTGTCCTATAAGCCCAAAGAGCCTCATCCAACCTAAAAGACCAATCCTTCCTAGATGGATGAACTACTTTCTCTAGAATTGATTTAATTTCCCTATTGCTTATTTCAGCTTGACCATTTGCTTGTGGGCGATAAGGGGTAGCTATCCTATGCTCAATCCCATACTTAGCTAATAGCTTAGTTAAGACGTTATTAACAAAATGTGTACCCTCATCACTCACTAGAGCTCTAGGTGTCCCAAACCGTGGAAAAATGTGCGATTGAAGAAACCTTGACACTGTCTTGGCATCATTCTGATGGCATGCAATGGCCACCACCCACTTGGACACATAATCAACTGCCAATAAGATAAAAACATTACAATTAGAAGGGGGAAATGGCCCCATAAAGTCAATACCCCATACATCGAATAATTTCACTTCCAAAATGTACGTAAGAGGCATTTCATCTCTAGGCCCTAAGTTTCCTCTCCGTTGGCAAGTATCACATTGCTTGTAGAACGAATGGGCATCCTTAAATAAGGTAGGCAAGAAGAATCCGCAATGCAAAATCCTCATAGCTGTCCTCTGACTGCTGAAATGGCCTCCATACGGCGAAGAGTGACATTGCTCCAGGATTTCCTTTGCTTCATTACCTGAAACACACCTACGAATAATACCATCAGAGCATTGTTTATACATAAATGGCTCATCCCAATAGAAATATTTCGCATCATGCTTAAACTTTTTCGTCTGCCTCCAATCCATATCAATAGGAGTGACTCCCTTTACCAAAAAGTTGGCAATATCAGCATACCAAGGGACATCCTTGACTACCTTTACCTCAAAAGCAAAAGGCTGTTCATCTAGAAAAGAATCTGAAATGGCAAATTGCTTCAGCAAAGATGATGATGGATCAAGACGAGATAAATGATCCGCAACGACATTCTCTGATCCCTTCTTGTCCTTTATCTCCAAGTCAAATTCCTCAAATGGTAAACTCCAATTAGGTGCACAAAGAATGGGTGTTGAGATTAAAGCAGCCTTTAAAGTTTCAAAAGCCTTCCTACAATCTGCATTAAAGTCAAACACATGATCAGTACACAATAAGTTACAAAGAGGTTTACTAATCTTTGAAAAATCCTTTATAAAATCCAGCATGACCTAAAAAACTCCTGATCCTTTTCACTGAATTCGGTGGTTCTAATCTTTCAATAACCACTATTTTTGCTCGATCAACTTCTAGACCATTCTTACAAATCCTATGTCCTAACACAATGCCCTCCTTCACCATGAAGTGACATTTCTCCCAATTAAGAACTAGATGGGTATCCTCACATCTCTTTAATACCTTACCTAAATTATCCAAACAACTCTGAAAAGACCCTCCAAAAACTGAAAAATCGTCCATAAATACCTCAACAATGGACTCAATCATATCAGAAAAAATTGCTAACATACACCGCTGAAATGTTGTTGGAGCATTGCAAAGGCCAAAAGACATTTGCCTATAAAATCCAGCATGACCTAAAAAACTTCGAATCCCTTTCACTGAATTCGGTGGTTCTAATCTTTCAATAACCACTATTTTTGCTCGATCAACTTCTAGACCATTCTTACAAATCCTATGTCCTAACACAGTGCCCTCCTTCACCATGAAGTGGCATTTCTCCCAATTAAGAACTAGATGGGTATCCTCACATCTCTTTAATACTTAACCTAAATTATCCAAACAACTCTGAAAAGACCCTCCAAAAACTGAAAAATCGTCCATAAATACCTCAACAGTGGACTCAATCATATTAGAAAAAATTGCTAACATACACCGCTGAAATGTTGTTGGAGCATTGCAAAGGCCAAAAGACATTCGCCTAAAAGCAAATGTCGCATAAGGGTAGGTTAAAGTGGTTTTTTCCTGATCCTCAGGAGCAATAGTAATCTGGTTATACCCAGAATAACCATCTAAGAAAGAGTAATAGGCCTGACCAGCCAATCTATCCAACATCTGGTCAATAAATGGTAGAGGGAAGTGGTCCTTACGGGTAGCTTTGTTAAGCCTCCTATAATCCATGCAAACCCTCCAGCCAGTTACTGTTCTGGTTGGGATCAACTCATTGTCTTTATTGCTCACCACCGTGACACCTCCTTTCTTAGGAACACATTGGATAGGGCTTACCCAATTGCTATCTGCAATTGGATATATAATGCCAACCATTTAATCACCTCCTTTTTAACAACCTCTTTCATTGCAGGGTTAAGCCTTCTCTGTTGCTCAATACTCCTAAAGGATCCCTCCTCTAGAGTGATTTTGTGCATACAGAAAGATGGGTTAATTCCCTGAATGTCAGCCAATGTCCAACCTATTGCTTTGCGATATTGCTGTAGCTTCATGTTCTGGCATTAAATCTGATGCAACAATAATGGGCAACGTCTCACCCTCCCCAAGATACACATACTTTAGATGATCCGGCAAGGGCTTCAAATCTAAAGTGGGTGCCTAAATTAGGGATGACTTAATAGTAGGAGCCTTCTTTTGATCTAATTCTAAAGACTCAAAAACATCCTCACACCTAAACACTTCTTTTTCATCTTTTCTTTCTAAAGAACAAACTTCAAAATCCTCTATACTAACCTCTCCATAATCTTTCAGATGTTTTTTTGTGGAATCCTGCATTGTTGTCTCAACAATTGTGTTCTCCAGAATCCTAATGAAAGAGCAATCTTCCATTTTGTCTGGATACTTCATGGCCTTAAACACATTAAATTTCACTTCCTCATTATAAACTTTCATTGTTAATTCCCCTTTTTGAACATCTATTAATGCCCTACCAGTAGCAAAAAATGGACGACCAAGAATAATTGGGACATCTTTATCTGCCTCATAATTCAAGATAATAAAATCAACAGGAAATATGAACTTATCTACTTTCACTAAGACATCCTCAATTTTACCCTCAGGATATGTGATAGACCTATCAGCTAGTTGGAGTGTGACTGTGGTAGGTCTAGCTTCACCAATACCTAGCTTTCGATAGACCGAAAGAGGCATAAGGTTAATGCTTGCACCTAAATCACAAAGTGCTCTACCTAACTCTTTTCCACCTATAGACATAGGTATAGTAAATGATCCTAGATCCTTAGCCTTAGTTGGTAGCCCATTCTTAAGAATAGCACTACATTCCTCAGTAAGTGATACAGTTTCAAACTCACCTAACCTCTTCTTTTTAGTTAAAATATCCTTAAGGAATTTAGCATAATTAGGCATTTGCTCTATAGCTTCTACTAAAGGGATATTTATACGCAATTGCTTAAGAATCTCTAAAAACTTTTTAAATTGATCATCCTGATTCTTAGGCTTTTGCCTCTGTGGAAAAAGTAGAGGTGGTACATAAGGTGGGGGCGGCACATAAGGTGGTTCCACATCTGGAACAGAACCAGATGCTCCAGCATCATTATTGCTGCCTCCAGCACCTTGACAAGACTCCAACTCTTTCTCAACAACAACATTTTTATCACAATTCCTTTCTACATCCTGGGTTTTACTAGGCTCTTTTCTTTCTTCTAGTGGCTTACCACTCCTAAAAGTCACTGCCTTTACCTGCTCCTTACCTTCCCTTTTAGGGTGTTCAGTATCTGATGGAAGTTTCCCTTGAGGCCTTGCCTTCAGCTCATTAGCTAGCTGACCCACTTGCAATTCCAGGGCTCTCATTGAAGCTTGATTACTTTGAATTGCGGCATCTATACGAGTCATATATTCTTTCATCATTGCCTCAAGAGAACTCTCCGAACTTTCCTAGGGAAAAGCCTACTTATTTTGTTGGGGCACTACCTGCGCTTTAGCAAATCCCGATTGCTTCACCTTTTGCTGTGCTTGCACATTACTTCCTTGTCCTCCCCTTGCGAAGTTGGGGTGGTTGCGCCAACCTGGATTGTAAAAGTTAGAATAAGGGTTGTTCCTCTGATTACCTACAAAAAACACAGAAGATGGATTGTTGGGGCAAAACTCGTAGTTGTGATCTTCACCACAATAGACACATGTTTCCTCTGCAACTTGGTTCACCACTGTAGCAGGCTCCACAGCTGGCGGCTGGTGATGACTAACCTCTGTCACATTTTTAAGAGCGTTAGCTAACATTGCAATATCAACCCTAATGGTGGACACACCATCAACCTCTAACACACTTTTAACCTTTTTATTTGTGCCTTTAACATCCGACCACTGACAACTATTAGTTGATATTCTCTCTAAAATTTCATGGGCTTCATTAAAAGTTTTTGCCAAAAGGGCCCCTCCAGCCAAAGCATCAACCATAGCTTGGGTTGCTCCATTTAACCCATTGTAAAATGTTTCCATTTGGATACAATGTCGTAAACCATGGTGGGGACACTTTCGCAAAAGCTCCTTAAACCTCTCCCAAGCCTCACTAAAAGTTTCATCCTCAAGTTGCCTAAACCCTACTATTTCACTCCTCAATTTAACATTCCTATTTGGTGGGAAATATTTACTCAAAAATTTTTCTGCTAACTCATTCCATGTCTTAATTGATCCTGGAGCAAAAGAATTTAACCATGCCTTTGCTCCATCTCTAAGAGAATACAGGAACAAAGTTAAACTAAGAGCATCTCTAGGCACTCCTTGAATTACAAAAGAATCACTAACTCTTAGAAAAGACTTAAGATGTTAATGGGGGTCTTCAAATGACAGACCATGGAACTGACCCACGGTTTGCAACATCTGAAACATTACCGGTTTCATTTCAAAATTTGCTGCCTCAATTTGAGGACGTGCAATCCCTGGATTTAACTCATCAGACATTGGAAAAGCATAAGCTCGAATGGCTCTGGCCCTATCGTTTGCTACCAAGATAGGATTCTCAGCCTGATTATTTTGCTGTCCATTTTGCTCCAGCGGCTGGTTTTGCTGCACCAAACGATTCTGCTGGGGGTTCGCTGGATCTTCTGGACCCTGCGGGAGACGCGGCACATCAGCCATTGAATTCTGGTTTCTACGCTGCTCTCTCCTTCTTCTCCTGAATGTCCTCTCGATTTCTGGATCAAGCTCGAACCTTACCCCAGGCGGATCGCTCATGCACCAAACTCACACCTGCAAAAACAAAAGAAACAATCAAAAAGTTCTAGCACCAAACCACTAAAACACATACACAAAACAGATCAGACAAAAACTTATTCAAGTCCCCGGCAACGGCGCCAAAAACTTGTTGGGTTTCCAGAGTGAGTAAAAATGAGATATAAAAAGACTCTAGAACTCTGTGCAAGTATACATAATCCGCAGCAAGTAATAAGTATTTATCGAATCCAAGGTCAGAACTAGCTTTCACTTTATCTATTTTGTTTAGCTTTTTAATGGTTTCAAAAGTGGTTAAAATGATTGGTTTTGATATAATGCTGAAGCGAAAGAAGTCGCAGAACAGAAAGTAAACAAATAAGCATACAGATTAGAAACAGGCGTTGGTCAGGATTTAGTAATTGTTTTAAAAGATGCTCTAGCAATATTATTGATCATGCAAAACTCTCGCAGTCTTATTAGCGGATTCCTCCCGGAACTCCGGATTTTTTAGAATGTGTTTCAACTCCAATGAAGCACCACCAGTCAAGCACAAGGCAACTGGTTATCCCTAGCTCAGTCACTGGCGTTCACCAATACACAATGATCTAGTGTGATTTAATGTCACACACTCCCTAAATCATCCCTGTGAAGGGATAAAAGTATTACCGAACCTACTCAGAGTCTTAGATTCTAATTGAAATACCAATACAATTTGCAAAATATTACAGCAATAAATCTCTATTTAAAGGGTTGTACATAGGCTATACAAATGCTAAAAAATCAACTAGATTGATCCTAGTGATCAAGGATTTCATAGAAAACTTACTTTTGTAGAAAGCCTTGATCAATTCGCCTTTTCTTGCCAATAAGATTGAAAACGCAGCAAGCCTCTTGTGCGAACACCACCAATCGGCTACACCGGTATATCTCTAAGATTTCTTGAAGCAGGAGACTTGTGGGAGTCTTTTGGGAGATATCTCTGAGAGAAGGAGAGACAATGGGATGCCTTTCACCCCACCCCAGGAGTCTTATATATAGGTAAAGGCCAAGACCTTTTCCTAATAGGAAAAGGTCTAGGAATAAGTTCAAATCTATTATCTGAACAATATCTAATTTTAATAATTAATTAATTCCATAATTAATTAATTACCCAATTAAATATCACATATTTAATCTTAGGGATTTTATTAAAATTAAAATTAATATGAATCCAATTCATATTAAATTTATTTGAACTCTTTCAAATATTTTCTTTCCTAATAGGAAAAGGTCTCTAATTTTAATAAATAATTAATTAATTTCATGATTAATTAATTACCCAATTAAATATCATATATTTAATCTTAGGGATTTTATTAAAATTAATATGAATCCAATTCATATTAAATTTATTTGAACTCTTTCAAATATTTTCTCTCAAGAATTAATTTTTGAAATTAATTCAAAAATTATATTATAAAGTTTCATAAACTTTATATTATAATGCATCAATATACATTATACGATTCTCCAAATAAATTGAACACTTTCAATTTACAATTTATATTTGTTTGCTTCAAGTCTTTTTACGAGCTACCAGTGGGACTTAATGGACCTACAGATCAGAAGCTCCAACGATACGAGACTAATCGGCTTAAACTCATTAACCAAGTTAGTCTCCATTCGTTAACTGTGGGTCATTCCACTAAAGACCCTCAGCTGCACTCTTCTCACTGCAGAATATTTCTGTGTCCACGGATATCGACCAATACTACAAGTCAGTCCTTCACGTGTGTTCGTAACCCAGCTGGGTCAAATTACCGTTTTACCCCTGGTTTACATCTTTGTCCTTAAGTCCCCAGTGCTCCTCTAATGAACAACCTTTTTGAGGTCCAACCAACAAACAGAAGTCCCTCTCGTGCCATAGAGAGGGTTGGGCCCATTGTTCAGTCCCGGAGACACCACTTAAGGGAACACACCTCTACTTACCCTAGAGTCGGGAAGGAG
Source organism: Luffa aegyptiaca (assembly GCA_017139565.1). Taxonomy (NCBI): domain Eukaryota; kingdom Viridiplantae; phylum Streptophyta; class Magnoliopsida; order Cucurbitales; family Cucurbitaceae; genus Luffa; species Luffa aegyptiaca. Next base: position 2,549 of record JAETGN010000166.1, on the reverse strand, counting down.
TGAATTCCATCTTGTGTGATTATGTTCCCAGCTCCCCACTCGGTATTGTCCCCAAAATGGTAGGCTTATTGAGTCGGCGTGCTGGCCACTCTCACCCATACAAATCAAAGGACAACTCCTCGTGAACAGGAGGCCATAATCCACTCAGGATTGAGACTGAGTTGTCTAGGTCATCCTAGTGAAATAGAAACCAAGCCAACTAACGGTGTTACAGTTAGTTGTTAACTATTTCGCGGTCCGATCTTATGCAAACTCATTGCATAGGATACCCCCACTCGCATGTCAACTACATGGACGCGTTGGATCATAGCGTTTGTATCATAATACAAAGTGGGTCGTATCCATAGTGTCACCAAGATAAGGTACCCAACCTTATCCCTATACTATAGACCCTTTAGGCTGAATCTTGAACATTGATCCTCGTATGTCCCTACATATTAGTTCAAGCCTCATACTATCAGCCTAGGATGTTTAGTTTATTGGATTAGGGTTAATAAGACAAGATCTACTAAATACAAACAAAAATAAACTATTTTATTAATGTTCGGTAAAAAGTTACATTTACTATCTACGAGTTTTAGGGCATAAAACCCAACAAACTCCCACTTGAACTAAAACTCAAGATAATGGGAAAGAACATGTACAAGTAATCTAAAGTTGGAAATGGTAAATACAATAAACTAGGGCATCCTCATACCCTATTACACATCTCCCACTTGCCCTAGATTACATAATGTACATATCTCGTAGACCTATACACTCTAGATGACCCTCAAACACTTTAGCCGGGAGAGCCTTCGTAAAAGGATCAGTAATGTTGTGCTCTGAAGCGATCTTAGTGACGATCACATCTCCTCGTTGCACAATCTCTCGTATCAGGTGATACTTCCTCTCTATGTGTTTTCCTCGTTGTGGCTTCGAGGCTCTCTAGAATTGGCTACAGCCCCACTGTTGTCACAGTATAACGTAATGGGCAAGTCCATATTTGAAACTACTTCCAAATCTGTCAAGAACTTTCTTAGCCAAACCGCTTCCTTGGCTGCTTCACAAGCCGCTACATACCCAACCTCCATGGTTGAGTCCGCTATGCATCCTTGCTTGATGCTTCTCCAACTACAGCTCCCCCCGTTAAGGGTAAACACTGACCCCGACGGGGATTTCCTAGAATCCTTGTCAGACTGGAAGTCAGAGTCGGTGTATCCAGTGAGAACTAACTCTTTAGCCCCAAACACCAGCATGTAGTCCCTCGTTCTCCGAAGATACTTGAGGATTCCTTTAACGGCAGCCCAGTGGTCTAACCCCGGATTTGACTGATATCTGCTGACTATCCCTACAACATAACAAATGTCAGGCCTCGTGCAGAGCATCGCATACATTAGCTGCCCACTGCTGAGGCGTAGGGAATCCGTCTCATATCCTCAACTTCTTGAGGTATCTTAGGACACTTTTCCTTAGACAAGTGAACCCCATGCCTGAAAGGCAACAAGCCCTTCTTGGAGTTCTACATCGAATATCGGGACAACATTTTGTCGATATACGTTGCTTGAGACAGGGCTAGCATTTTGTTCTTTCGATCCCGATGATCTGGATTCCAAGAACATAGTTGGCCTCTCCTAAATCTTTCATTTGGGAATTGGGCTGCTAGCCATTCTTTTACGTCAGACAGATATCCTACATCATTCCCAATGAGTAGGATGTCATCAACATAAAGTACTATGAAAGCTACTTTGTTTTTGTTGATTTTCTTGTATACACAAGGCTCATCAACATTTGGGTCAAAGCCAAAAGATTTGATCGCAGTATCAAATCTAATGTTCCAAGATCTGGAAGCCTGTTTCAACCCATAAATGGATCGATTCAGTTTACAAACTTTTTGTTCCTGACCTTGGGTTATTGAACCCTTCGGGCTGAGACATAAAGATATTCTCTTCAAGATTACCATTCAAAAGGCAGTCTTGACATCCATTTGCCATATTTCATAATACATAAAACGGGCTATGGATAAGAGAATTCTTATTGACTTTAACATAGCAACAGGGAGAAAAGTTTCCTCATAGTCCACCCCTTCTCTTTGGGTATAACCCTTTGCTACAAGTCTTGCTTTGAAAGTCTGTACTTTCCCAGCAGCATCTCTTTTCCTCTTATAGATCCATTTACATCCTATGGGTTTGACCCCTTCAGGTGGATCTACAAGTTCCCAAACTTGATTGAAGTACATAGACTCCATCTCAAGGTCCATGGCTTTGGTCCATTCGTCTTTATCTACATCATTCATTGCCTGTCGATAAGACAATGGATCCTCAACACCATCATCAGGAATGACCACTTGTGTTTCAGTTAAACCCAAGTAACGGTCAGGTTGTATCACAACCCTCCCACTGCGTCGAGGCCCTCCTGCTATGGGAGGAGGATGAGATTGACGTGAAGAACTGGCTCCTACATCAACTCTTGTTGAAGGACCATCTTCATCAACAACCCTTGTTGACTCTTCTGTAGCTTCTCCTAATACTTGTTTACTACGTGGTTTGTGATCTCGAATGTGGTCTTCC
>JAETGN010000165.1:0-15549 GCA_017139565.1 Luffa aegyptiaca | reverse complement strand
GCTACCATGTGTCGTCAAACCACCTAAGAACTCATTGGATGAACTTTGAGATCCAAACTCTCTCTCAAAGTCAACGGAGCAAAGTTTGGACAACTTCGTCCAAAGTAATGAAAAACTCTCATTGGACGAACTTTTGGTTCCGTCTCTCAAAAACTTAAACAAGTAACGTTTGGCACCATGGTGTTGTCCAAACCACCTAAAGAACTCTCAGTGGGATGAACTTTGAGATCCAAACCTCTCTCGAAAGTGAAAACGTAGGCAAAGTTGGGGACAAACTTCGTCCAAAGTAGATGAAACATCTCAGTGGGACGACATTTGGGTTCCGAGCTCTAAAAAACCTTAAACAGAGTAACTTTGGACCATGTGTTGTCCAAACCACCTAAAGAACTCTCATTGGGATGAACATTGAGAGCCAAACCTCTCGAAGTCAAACGAGCAAAGTTTGGACAAACTTCGTCCAAAGTAGATGAAAAACTCTCATTGGGACGAACTTTGGGTTCCGAGCTCTCAAAAACTTAAACAGAGTAACGTTTGGACCATGTGTTGTCCAAACCACCTAAAGAACTCTCATTGGGATGAACTTTGAGATCCAAACTCTCTCGAAAGTCAAACGGAGCAAAGTTTGGACAAACTTCGTCCAAAGTAGATGAAAAACTCTCATTGGGACGAACTTTGGGTTCCGAGCTCTCAAAAACTTAAACAGAGTAACGTTTGGACCATGTGTTGTCCAAACCACCTAAAGAACTCTCATTGGGATGAACTTTGAGATCCAAACTCTCTCGAAAGTCAAACGGAGCAAAGTTTGGACAAACTTCGTCCAAAGTAGATGAAAAACTCTCATTGGGACGAACTTTGGGTTCCGAGCTCTCAAAAACTTAAACAGAGTAACGTTTGGACCATGTGTTGTCCAAACCACCTAAAGAACTCTCATTGGGATGAACTTTGAGATCCAAACTCTCTCGAAAGTCAAACGGAGCAAAGTTTGGACAAACTTCGTCCAAAGTAGATGAAAAACTCTCATTGGGACGAACTTTGGGTTCCGAGCTCTCAAAAACTTAAACAGAGTAACGTTTGGACCATGTGTTGTCCAAACCACCTAAAGAACTCTCATTGGGATGAACTTTGAGATCCAAACTCTCTCGAAAGTCAAACGGAGCAAAGTTTGGACAAACTTCGTCCAAAGTAGATGAAAAACTCTCATTGGGACGAACTTTGGGTTCCGAGCTCTCAAAAACTTAAACAGAGTAACGTTTGGACCATGTGTTGTCCAAACCACCTAAAGAACTCTCATTGGGATGAACTTTGAGATCCAAACTCTCTCGAAAGTCAAACGGAGCAAAGTTTGGACAAACTTCGTCCAAAGTAGATGAAAAACTCTCATTGGGACGAACTTTGGGTTCCGAGCTCTCAAAAACTTAAACAGAGTAACGTTTGGACCATGTGTTGTCCAAACCACCTAAAGAACTCTCATTGGGATGAACTTTGAGATCCAAACTCTCTCGAAAGTCAAACGGAGCAAAGTTTGGACAAACTTCGTCCAAAGTAGATGAAAAACTCTCATTGGGACGAACTTTGGGTTCCGAGCTCTCAAAAACTTAAACAGAGTAACGTTTGGACCATGTGTTGTCCAAACCACCTAAAGAACTCTCATTGGGATGAACTTTGAGATCCAAACTCTCTCGAAAGTCAAACGGAGCAAAGTTTGGACAAACTTCGTCCAAAGTAGATGAAAAACTCTCATTGGGACGAACTTTGGGTTCCGAGCTCTCAAAAACTTAAACAGAGTAACGTTTGGACCATGTGTTGTCCAAACCACCTAAAGAACTCTCATTGGGATGAACTTTGAGATCCAAACTCTCTCGAAAGTCAAACGGAGCAAAGTTTGGACAAACTTCGTCCAAAGTAGATGAAAAACTCTCATTGGGACGAACTTTGGGTTCCGAGCTCTCAAAAACTTAAACAGAGTAACGTTTGGACCATGTGTTGTCCAAACCACCTAAAGAACTCTCATTGGGATGAACTTTGAGATCCAAACTCTCTCGAAAGTCAAACGGAGCAAAGTTTGGACAAACTTCGTCCAAAGTAGATGAAAAACTCTCATTGGGACGAACTTTGGGTTCCGAGCTCTCAAAAACTTAAACAGAGTAACGTTTGGACCATGTGTTGTCCAAACCACCTAAAGAACTCTCATTGGGATGAACTTTGAGATCCAAACTCTCTCGAAAGTCAAACGGAGCAAAGTTTGGACAAACTTCGTCCAAAGTAGATGAAAAACTCTCATTGGGACGAACTTTGGGTTCCGAGCTCTCAAAAACTTAAACAGAGTAACGTTTGGACCATGTGTTGTCCAAACCACCTAAAGAACTCTCATTGGGATGAACTTTGAGATCCAAACTCTCTCGAAAGTCAAACGGAGCAAAGTTTGGACAAACTTCGTCCAAAGTAGATGAAAAACTCTCATTGGGACGAACTTTGGGTTCCGAGCTCTCAAAAACTTAAACAGAGTAACGTTTGGACCATGTGTTGTCCAAACCACCTAAAGAACTCTCATTGGGATGAACTTTGAGATCCAAACTCTCTCGAAAGTCAAACGGAGCAAAGTTTGGACAAACTTCGTCCAAAGTAGATGAAAAACTCTCATTGGGACGAACTTTGGGTTCCGAGCTCTCAAAAACTTAAACAGAGTAACGTTTGGACCATGTGTTGTCCAAACCACCTAAAGAACTCTCATTGGGATGAACTTTGAGATCCAAACTCTCTCGAAAGTCAAACGGAGCAAAGTTTGGACAAACTTCGTCCAAAGTAGATGAAAAACTCTCATTGGGACGAACTTTGGGTTCCGAGCTCTCAAAAACTTAAACAGAGTAACGTTTGGACCATGTGTTGTCCAAACCACCTAAAGAACTCTCATTGGGATGAACTTTGAGATCCAAACTCTCTCGAAAGTCAAACGGAGCAAAGTTTGGACAAACTTCGTCCAAAGTAGATGAAAAACTCTCATTGGGACGAACTTTGGGTTCCGAGCTCTCAAAAACTTAAACAGAGTAACGTTTGGACCATGTGTTGTCCAAACCACCTAAAGAACTCTCATTGGGATGAACTTTGAGATCCAAACTCTCTCGAAAGTCAAACGGAGCAAAGTTTGGACAAACTTCGTCCAAAGTAGATGAAAAACTCTCATTGGGACGAACTTTGGGTTCCGAGCTCTCAAAAACTTAAACAGAGTAACGTTTGGACCATGTGTTGTCCAAACCACCTAAAGAACTCTCATTGGGATGAACTTTGAGATCCAAACTCTCTCGAAAGTCAAACGGAGCAAAGTTTGGACAAACTTCGTCCAAAGTAGATGAAAAACTCTCATTGGGACGAACTTTGGGTTCCGAGCTCTCAAAAACTTAAACAGAGTAACGTTTGGACCATGTGTTGTCCAAACCACCTAAAGAACTCTCATTGGGATGAACTTTGAGATCCAAACTCTCTCGAAAGTCAAACGGAGCAAAGTTTGGACAAACTTCGTCCAAAGTAGATGAAAAACTCTCATTGGGACGAACTTTGGGTTCCGAGCTCTCAAAAACTTAAACAGAGTAACGTTTGGACCATGTGTTGTCCAAACCACCTAAAGAACTCTCATTGGGATGAACTTTGAGATCCAAACTCTCTCGAAAGTCAAACGGAGCAAAGTTTGGACAAACTTCGTCCAAAGTAGATGAAAAACTCTCATTGGGACGAACTTTGGGTTCCGAGCTCTCAAAAACTTAAACAGAGTAACGTTTGGACCATGTGTTGTCCAAACCACCTAAAGAACTCTCATTGGGATGAACTTTGAGATCCAAACTCTCTCGAAAGTCAAACGGAGCAAAGTTTGGACAAACTTCGTCCAAAGTAGATGAAAAACTCTCATTGGGACGAACTTTGGGTTCCGAGCTCTCAAAAACTTAAACAGAGTAACGTTTGGACCATGTGTTGTCCAAACCACCTAAAGAACTCTCATTGGGATGAACTTTGAGATCCAAACTCTCTCGAAAGTCAAACGGAGCAAAGTTTGGACAAACTTCGTCCAAAGTAGATGAAAAACTCTCATTGGGACGAACTTTGGGTTCCGAGCTCTCAAAAACTTAAACAGAGTAACGTTTGGACCATGTGTTGTCCAAACCACCTAAAGAACTCTCATTGGGATGAACTTTGAGATCCAAACTCTCTCGAAAGTCAAACGGAGCAAAGTTTGGACAAACTTCGTCCAAAGTAGATGAAAAACTCTCATTGGGACGAACTTTGGGTTCCGAGCTCTCAAAAACTTAAACAGAGTAACGTTTGGACCATGTGTTGTCCAAACCACCTAAAGAACTCTCATTGGGATGAACTTTGAGATCCAAACTCTCTCGAAAGTCAAACGGAGCAAAGTTTGGACAAACTTCGTCCAAAGTAGATGAAAAACTCTCATTGGGACGAACTTTGGGTTCCGAGCTCTCAAAAACTTAAACAGAGTAACGTTTGGACCATGTGTTGTCCAAACCACCTAAAGAACTCTCATTGGGATGAACTTTGAGATCCAAACTCTCTCGAAAGTCAAACGGAGCAAAGTTTGGACAAACTTCGTCCAAAGTAGATGAAAAACTCTCATTGGGACGAACTTTGGGTTCCGAGCTCTCAAAAACTTAAACAGAGTAACGTTTGGACCATGTGTTGTCCAAACCACCTAAAGAACTCTCATTGGGATGAACTTTGAGATCCAAACTCTCTCGAAAGTCAAACGGAGCAAAGTTTGGACAAACTTCGTCCAAAGTAGATGAAAAACTCTCATTGGGACGAACTTTGGGTTCCGAGCTCTCAAAAACTTAAACAGAGTAACGTTTGGACCATGTGTTGTCCAAACCACCTAAAGAACTCTCATTGGGATGAACTTTGAGATCCAAACTCTCTCGAAAGTCAAACGGAGCAAAGTTTGGACAAACTTCGTCCAAAGTAGATGAAAAACTCTCATTGGGACGAACTTTGGGTTCCGAGCTCTCAAAAACTTAAACAGAGTAACGTTTGGACCATGTGTTGTCCAAACCACCTAAAGAACTCTCATTGGGATGAACTTTGAGATCCAAACTCTCTCGAAAGTCAAACGGAGCAAAGTTTGGACAAACTTCGTCCAAAGTAGATGAAAAACTCTCATTGGGACGAACTTTGGGTTCCGAGCTCTCAAAAACTTAAACAGAGTAACGTTTGGACCATGTGTTGTCCAAACCACCTAAAGAACTCTCATTGGGATGAACTTTGAGATCCAAACTCTCTCGAAAGTCAAACGGAGCAAAGTTTGGACAAACTTCGTCCAAAGTAGATGAAAAACTCTCATTGGGACGAACTTTGGGTTCCGAGCTCTCAAAAACTTAAACAGAGTAACGTTTGGACCATGTGTTGTCCAAACCACCTAAAGAACTCTCATTGGGATGAACTTTGAGATCCAAACTCTCTCGAAAGTCAAACGGAGCAAAGTTTGGACAAACTTCGTCCAAAGTAGATGAAAAACTCTCATTGGGACGAACTTTGGGTTCCGAGCTCTCAAAAACTTAAACAGAGTAACGTTTGGACCATGTGTTGTCCAAACCACCTAAAGAACTCTCATTGGGATGAACTTTGAGATCCAAACTCTCTCGAAAGTCAAACGGAGCAAAGTTTGGACAAACTTCGTCCAAAGTAGATGAAAAACTCTCATTGGGACGAACTTTGGGTTCCGAGCTCTCAAAAACTTAAACAGAGTAACGTTTGGACCATGTGTTGTCCAAACCACCTAAAGAACTCTCATTGGGATGAACTTTGAGATCCAAACTCTCTCGAAAGTCAAACGGAGCAAAGTTTGGACAAACTTCGTCCAAAGTAGATGAAAAACTCTCATTGGGACGAACTTTGGGTTCCGAGCTCTCAAAAACTTAAACAGAGTAACGTTTGGACCATGTGTTGTCCAAACCACCTAAAGAACTCTCATTGGGATGAACTTTGAGATCCAAACTCTCTCGAAAGTCAAACGGAGCAAAGTTTGGACAAACTTCGTCCAAAGTAGATGAAAAACTCTCATTGGGACGAACTTTGGGTTCCGAGCTCTCAAAAACTTAAACAGAGTAACGTTTGGACCATGTGTTGTCCAAACCACCTAAAGAACTCTCATTGGGATGAACTTTGAGATCCAAACTCTCTCGAAAGTCAAACGGAGCAAAGTTTGGACAAACTTCGTCCAAAGTAGATGAAAAACTCTCATTGGGACGAACTTTGGGTTCCGAGCTCTCAAAAACTTAAACAGAGTAACGTTTGGACCATGTGTTGTCCAAACCACCTAAAGAACTCTCATTGGGATGAACTTTGAGATCCAAACTCTCTCGAAAGTCAAACGGAGCAAAGTTTGGACAAACTTCGTCCAAAGTAGATGAAAAACTCTCATTGGGACGAACTTTGGGTTCCGAGCTCTCAAAAACTTAAACAGAGTAACGTTTGGACCATGTGTTGTCCAAACCACCTAAAGAACTCTCATTGGGATGAACTTTGAGATCCAAACTCTCTCGAAAGTCAAACGGAGCAAAGTTTGGACAAACTTCGTCCAAAGTAGATGAAAAACTCTCATTGGGACGAACTTTGGGTTCCGAGCTCTCAAAAACTTAAACAGAGTAACGTTTGGACCATGTGTTGTCCAAACCACCTAAAGAACTCTCATTGGGATGAACTTTGAGATCCAAACTCTCTCGAAAGTCAAACGGAGCAAAGTTTGGACAAACTTCGTCCAAAGTAGATGAAAAACTCTCATTGGGACGAACTTTGGGTTCCGAGCTCTCAAAAACTTAAACAGAGTAACGTTTGGACCATGTGTTGTCCAAACCACCTAAAGAACTCTCATTGGGATGAACTTTGAGATCCAAACTCTCTCGAAAGTCAAACGGAGCAAAGTTTGGACAAACTTCGTCCAAAGTAGATGAAAAACTCTCATTGGGACGAACTTTGGGTTCCGAGCTCTCAAAAACTTAAACAGAGTAACGTTTGGACCATGTGTTGTCCAAACCACCTAAAGAACTCTCATTGGGATGAACTTTGAGATCCAAACTCTCTCGAAAGTCAAACGGAGCAAAGTTTGGACAAACTTCGTCCAAAGTAGATGAAAAACTCTCATTGGGACGAACTTTGGGTTCCGAGCTCTCAAAAACTTAAACAGAGTAACGTTTGGACCATGTGTTGTCCAAACCACCTAAAGAACTCTCATTGGGATGAACTTTGAGATCCAAACTCTCTCGAAAGTCAAACGGAGCAAAGTTTGGACAAACTTCGTCCAAAGTAGATGAAAAACTCTCATTGGGACGAACTTTGGGTTCCGAGCTCTCAAAAACTTAAACAGAGTAACGTTTGGACCATGTGTTGTCCAAACCACCTAAAGAACTCTCATTGGGATGAACTTTGAGATCCAAACTCTCTCGAAAGTCAAACGGAGCAAAGTTTGGACAAACTTCGTCCAAAGTAGATGAAAAACTCTCATTGGGACGAACTTTGGGTTCCGAGCTCTCAAAAACTTAAACAGAGTAACGTTTGGACCATGTGTTGTCCAAACCACCTAAAGAACTCTCATTGGGATGAACTTTGAGATCCAAACTCTCTCGAAAGTCAAACGGAGCAAAGTTTGGACAAACTTCGTCCAAAGTAGATGAAAAACTCTCATTGGGACGAACTTTGGGTTCCGAGCTCTCAAAAACTTAAACAGAGTAACGTTTGGACCATGTGTTGTCCAAACCACCTAAAGAACTCTCATTGGGATGAACTTTGAGATCCAAACTCTCTCGAAAGTCAAACGGAGCAAAGTTTGGACAAACTTCGTCCAAAGTAGATGAAAAACTCTCATTGGGACGAACTTTGGGTTCCGAGCTCTCAAAAACTTAAACAGAGTAACGTTTGGACCATGTGTTGTCCAAACCACCTAAAGAACTCTCATTGGGATGAACTTTGAGATCCAAACTCTCTCGAAAGTCAAACGGAGCAAAGTTTGGACAAACTTCGTCCAAAGTAGATGAAAAACTCTCATTGGGACGAACTTTGGGTTCCGAGCTCTCAAAAACTTAAACAGAGTAACGTTTGACCATGTGTTGTCCAAACCACCTAAAGAACTCTCATTGGGATGAACTTTGAGATCCAAACTCTCTCGAAAGTCAAACGGAGCAAAGTTTGGACAAACTTCGTCCAAAGTAGATGAAAAACTCTCATTGGGACGAACTTTGGGTTCCGAGCTCTCAAAAACTTAAACAGAGTAACGTTTGGACCATGTGTTGTCCAAACCACCTAAAGAACTCTCATTGGGATGAACTTTGAGATCCAAACTCTCTCGAAAGTCAAACGGAGCAAAGTTTGGACAAACTTCGTCCAAAGTAGATGAAAAACTCTCATTGGGACGAACTTTGGGTTCCGAGCTCTCAAAAACTTAAACAGAGTAACGTTTGGACCATGTGTTGTCCAAACCACCTAAAGAACTCTCATTGGGATGAACTTTGAGATCCAAACTCTCTCGAAAGTCAAACGGAGCAAAGTTTGGACAAACTTCGTCCAAAGTAGATGAAAAACTCTCATTGGGACGAACTTTGGGTTCCGAGCTCTCAAAAACTTAAACAGAGTAACGTTTGGACCATGTGTTGTCCAAACCACCTAAAGAACTCTCATTGGGATGAACTTTGAGATCCAAACTCTCTCGAAAGTCAAACGGAGCAAAGTTTGGACAAACTTCGTCCAAAGTAGATGAAAAACTCTCATTGGGACGAACTTTGGGTTCCGAGCTCTCAAAAACTTAAACAGAGTAACGTTTGGACCATGTGTTGTCCAAACCACCTAAAGAACTCTCATTGGGATGAACTTTGAGATCCAAACTCTCTCGAAAGTCAAACGGAGCAAAGTTTGGACAAACTTCGTCCAAAGTAGATGAAAAACTCTCATTGGGACGAACTTTGGGTTCCGAGCTCTCAAAAACTTAAACAGAGTAACGTTTGGACCATGTGTTGTCCAAACCACCTAAAGAACTCTCATTGGGATGAACTTTGAGATCCAAACTCTCTCGAAAGTCAAACGGAGCAAAGTTTGGACAAACTTCGTCCAAAGTAGATGAAAAACTCTCATTGGGACGAACTTTGGGTTCCGAGCTCTCAAAAACTTAAACAGAGTAACGTTTGGACCATGTGTTGTCCAAACCACCTAAAGAACTCTCATTGGGATGAACTTTGAGATCCAAACTCTCTCGAAAGTCAAACGGAGCAAAGTTTGGACAAACTTCGTCCAAAGTAGATGAAAAACTCTCATTGGGACGAACTTTGGGTTCCGAGCTCTCAAAAACTTAAACAGAGTAACGTTTGGACCATGTGTTGTCCAAACCACCTAAAGAACTCTCATTGGGATGAACTTTGAGATCCAAACTCTCTCGAAAGTCAAACGGAGCAAAGTTTGGACAAACTTCGTCCAAAGTAGATGAAAAACTCTCATTGGGACGAACTTTGGGTTCCGAGCTCTCAAAAACTTAAACAGAGTAACGTTTGGACCATGTGTTGTCCAAACCACCTAAAGAACTCTCATTGGGATGAACTTTGAGATCCAAACTCTCTCGAAAGTCAAACGGAGCAAAGTTTGGACAAACTTCGTCCAAAGTAGATGAAAAACTCTCATTGGGACGAACTTTGGGTTCCGAGCTCTCAAAAACTTAAACAGAGTAACGTTTGGACCATGTGTTGTCCAAACCACCTAAAGAACTCTCATTGGGATGAACTTTGAGATCCAAACTCTCTCGAAAGTCAAACGGAGCAAAGTTTGGACAAACTTCGTCCAAAGTAGATGAAAAACTCTCATTGGGACGAACTTTGGGTTCCGAGCTCTCAAAAACTTAAACAGAGTAACGTTTGGACCATGTGTTGTCCAAACCACCTAAAGAACTCTCATTGGGATGAACTTTGAGATCCAAACTCTCTCGAAAGTCAAACGGAGCAAAGTTTGGACAAACTTCGTCCAAAGTAGATGAAAAACTCTCATTGGGACGAACTTTGGGTTCCGAGCTCTCAAAAACTTAAACAGAGTAACGTTTGGACCATGTGTTGTCCAAACCACCTAAAGAACTCTCATTGGGATGAACTTTGAGATCCAAACTCTCTCGAAAGTCAAACGGAGCAAAGTTTGGACAAACTTCGTCCAAAGTAGATGAAAAACTCTCATTGGGACGAACTTTGGGTTCCGAGCTCTCAAAAACTTAAACAGAGTAACGTTTGGACCATGTGTTGTCCAAACCACCTAAAGAACTCTCATTGGGATGAACTTTGAGATCCAAACTCTCTCGAAAGTCAAACGGAGCAAAGTTTGGACAAACTTCGTCCAAAGTAGATGAAAAACTCTCATTGGGACGAACTTTGGGTTCCGAGCTCTCAAAAACTTAAACAGAGTAACGTTTGGACCATGTGTTGTCCAAACCACCTAAAGAACTCTCATTGGGATGAACTTTGAGATCCAAACTCTCTCGAAAGTCAAACGGAGCAAAGTTTGGACAAACTTCGTCCAAAGTAGATGAAAAACTCTCATTGGGACGAACTTTGGGTTCCGAGCTCTCAAAAACTTAAACAGAGTAACGTTTGGACCATGTGTTGTCCAAACCACCTAAAGAACTCTCATTGGGATGAACTTTGAGATCCAAACTCTCTCGAAAGTCAAACGGAGCAAAGTTTGGACAAACTTCGTCCAAAGTAGATGAAAAACTCTCATTGGGACGAACTTTGGGTTCCGAGCTCTCAAAAACTTAAACAGAGTAACGTTTGGACCATGTGTTGTCCAAACCACCTAAAGAACTCTCATTGGGATGAACTTTGAGATCCAAACTCTCTCGAAAGTCAAACGGAGCAAAGTTTGGACAAACTTCGTCCAAAGTAGATGAAAAACTCTCATTGGGACGAACTTTGGGTTCCGAGCTCTCAAAAACTTAAACAGAGTAACGTTTGACCATGTGTTGTCCAAACCACCTAAAGAACTCTCATTGGGATGAACTTTGAGATCCAAACTCTCTCGAAAGTCAAACGGAGCAAAGTTTGGACAAACTTCGTCCAAAGTAGATGAAAAACTCTCATTGGGACGAACTTTGGGTTCCGAGCTCTCAAAAACTTAAACAGAGTAACGTTTGGACCATGTGTTGTCCAAACCACCTAAAGAACTCTCATTGGGATGAACTTTGAGATCCAAACTCTCTCGAAAGTCAAACGGAGCAAAGTTTGGACAAACTTCGTCCAAAGTAGATGAAAAACTCTCATTGGGACGAACTTTGGGTTCCGAGCTCTCAAAAACTTAAACAGAGTAACGTTTGGACCATGTGTTGTCCAAACCACCTAAAGAACTCTCATTGGGATGAACTTTGAGATCCAAACTCTCTCGAAAGTCAAACGGAGCAAAGTTTGGACAAACTTCGTCCAAAGTAGATGAAAAACTCTCATTGGGACGAACTTTGGGTTCCGAGCTCTCAAAAACTTAAACAGAGTAACGTTTGGACCATGTGTTGTCCAAACCACCTAAAGAACTCTCATTGGGATGAACTTTGAGATCCAAACTCTCTCGAAAGTCAAACGGAGCAAAGTTTGGACAAACTTCGTCCAAAGTAGATGAAAAACTCTCATTGGGACGAACTTTGGGTTCCGAGCTCTCAAAAACTTAAACAGAGTAACGTTTGGACCATGTGTTGTCCAAACCACCTAAAGAACTCTCATTGGGATGAACTTTGAGATCCAAACTCTCTCGAAAGTCAAACGGAGCAAAGTTTGGACAAACTTCGTCCAAAGTAGATGAAAAACTCTCATTGGGACGAACTTTGGGTTCCGAGCTCTCAAAAACTTAAACAGAGTAACGTTTGGACCATGTGTTGTCCAAACCACCTAAAGAACTCTCATTGGGATGAACTTTGAGATCCAAACTCTCTCGAAAGTCAAACGGAGCAAAGTTTGGACAAACTTCGTCCAAAGTAGATGAAAAACTCTCATTGGGACGAACTTTGGGTTCCGAGCTCTCAAAAACTTAAACAGAGTAACGTTTGGACCATGTGTTGTCCAAACCACCTAAAGAACTCTCATTGGGATGAACTTTGAGATCCAAACTCTCTCGAAAGTCAAACGGAGCAAAGTTTGGACAAACTTCGTCCAAAGTAGATGAAAAACTCTCATTGGGACGAACTTTGGGTTCCGAGCTCTCAAAAACTTAAACAGAGTAACGTTTGGACCATGTGTTGTCCAAACCACCTAAAGAACTCTCATTGGGATGAACTTTGAGATCCAAACTCTCTCGAAAGTCAAACGGAGCAAAGTTTGGACAAACTTCGTCCAAAGTAGATGAAAAACTCTCATTGGGACGAACTTTGGGTTCCGAGCTCTCAAAAACTTAAACAGAGTAACGTTTGGACCATGTGTTGTCCAAACCACCTAAAGAACTCTCATTGGGATGAACTTTGAGATCCAAACTCTCTCGAAAGTCAAACGGAGCAAAGTTTGGACAAACTTCGTCCAAAGTAGATGAAAAACTCTCATTGGGACGAACTTTGGGTTCCGAGCTCTCAAAAACTTAAACAGAGTAACGTTTGGACCATGTGTTGTCCAAACCACCTAAAGAACTCTCATTGGGATGAACTTTGAGATCCAAACTCTCTCGAAAGTCAAACGGAGCAAAGTTTGGACAAACTTCGTCCAAAGTAGATGAAAAACTCTCATTGGGACGAACTTTGGGTTCCGAGCTCTCAAAAACTTAAACAGAGTAACGTTTGGACCATGTGTTGTCCAAACCACCTAAAGAACTCTCATTGGGATGAACTTTGAGATCCAAACTCTCTCGAAAGTCAAACGGAGCAAAGTTTGGACAAACTTCGTCCAAAGTAGATGAAAAACTCTCATTGGGACGAACTTTGGGTTCCGAGCTCTCAAAAACTTAAACAGAGTAACGTTTGGACCATGTGTTGTCCAAACCACCTAAAGAACTCTCATTGGGATGAACTTTGAGATCCAAACTCTCTCGAAAGTCAAACGGAGCAAAGTTTGGACAAACTTCGTCCAAAGTAGATGAAAAACTCTCATTGGGACGAACTTTGGGTTCCGAGCTCTCAAAAACTTAAACAGAGTAACGTTTTGACCATGTGTTGTCCAAACCACCTAAAGAACTCTCATTGGGATGAACTTTGAGATCCAAACTCTCTCGAAAGTCAAACGGAGCAAAGTTTGGACAAACTTCGTCCAAAGTAGATGAAAAACTCTCATTGGGACGAACTTTGGGTTCCGAGCTCTCAAAAACTTAAACAGAGTAACGTTTGACCATGTGTTGTCCAAACCACCTAAAGAACTCTCATTGGGATGAACTTTGAGATCCAAACTCTCTCGAAAGTCAAACGGAGCAAAGTTTGGACAAACTTCGTCCAAAGTAGATGAAAAACTCTCATTGGGACGAACTTTGGGTTCCGAGCTCTCAAAAACTTAAACAGAGTAACGTTTGGACCATGTGTTGTCCAAACCACCTAAAGAACTCTCATTGGGATGAACTTTGAGATCCAAACTCTCTCGAAAGTCAAACGGAGCAAAGTTTGGACAAACTTCGTCCAAAGTAGATGAAAAACTCTCATTGGGACGAACTTTGGGTTCCGAGCTCTCAAAAACTTAAACAGAGTAACGTTTGGACCATGTGTTGTCCAAACCACCTAAAGAACTCTCATTGGGATGAACTTTGAGATCCAAACTCTCTCGAAAGTCAAACGGAGCAAAGTTTGGACAAACTTCGTCCAAAGTAGATGAAAAACTCTCATTGGGACGAACTTTGGGTTCCGAGCTCTCAAAAACTTAAACAGAGTAACGTTTGGACCATGTGTTGTCCAAACCACCTAAAGAACTCTCATTGGGATGAACTTTGAGATCCAAACTCTCTCGAAAGTCAAACGGAGCAAAGTTTGGACAAACTTCGTCCAAAGTAGATGAAAAACTCTCATTGGGACGAACTTTGGGTTCCGAGCTCTCAAAAACTTAAACAGAGTAACGTTTGGACCATGTGTTGTCCAAACCACCTAAAGAACTCTCATTGGGATGAACTTTGAGATCCAAACTCTCTCGAAAGTCAAACGGAGCAAAGTTTGGACAAACTTCGTCCAAAGTAGATGAAAAACTCTCATTGGGACGAACTTTGGGTTCCGAGCTCTCAAAAACTTAAACAGAGTAACGTTTGGACCATGTGTTGTCCAAACCACCTAAAGAACTCTCATTGGGATGAACTTTGAGATCCAAACTCTCTCGAACGTCAAACGGAGCAAAGTTTGGACAAACTTCGTCCAAAGTAGATGAAAAACTCTCATTGGGACGAACTTTGGGTTCCGAGCTCTCAAAAACTTAAACAGAGTAACGTTTGGACCATGTGTTGTCCAAACCACCTAAAGAACTCTCATTGGGATGAACTTTGAGATCCAAACTCTCTCGAAAGTCAAACGGAGCAAAGTTTGGACAAACTTCGTCCAAAGTAGATGAAAAACTCTCATTGGGACTAACTTTGGGTTCCGAGCTCTCAAAAACTTAAACAGAGTAACGTTTGGACCATGTGTTGTCCAAACCACCTAAAGAACTCTCATTGGGATGAACTTTGAGATCCAAACTCTCTCGAAAGTCAAACGGAGCAAAGTTTGGACAAACTTCGTCCAAAGTAGATGAAAAACTCTCATTGGGACGAACTTTGGGTTCCGAGCTCTCAAAAACTTAAACAGAGTAACGTTTGACCATGTGTTGTCCAAACCACCTAAAGAACTCTCATTGGGATGAACTTTGAGATCCAAACTCTCTCGAAAGTCAAACGGAGCAAAGTTTGGACAAACTTCGTCCAAAGTAGATGAAAAACTCTCATTGGGACGAACTTTGGGTTCCGAGCTCTCAAAAACTTAAACAGAGTAACGTTTGGACCATGTGTTGTCCAAACCACCTAAAGAACTCTCATTGGGATGAACTTTGAGATCCAAACTCTCTCGAAAGTCAAACGGAGCAAAGTTTGGACAAACTTCGTCCAAAGTAGATGAAAAACTCTCATTGGGACTAACTTTGGTTCGAGCTCTCACAAAACGTAACAAAGAGTAACGTTTTGACCATGTGTTGTTCCAAACACCACCTCAAATGAACTCTCATTGGGAGGACCTTTGATATACCCAAACCTCTCTCGAACGTCAAACAGAGCAAAGTTTGACCAAACTTCGTCCAAGTAGATGGAAAAACTCTCATTGGGACGAACTTGGGTTCCGCGCTCTCAAACAACTTAAACAGAGTAACGTTGGACATGGTTCGTCCAAACCACCTAAGAACTATCATTGGGATGAACTTAGAGATACCACATCTCCTCGAAAGTCAAACGGAGCAAAGTTTAGGACAACTTCGTTCCAAAGTAGAATGAAAAACTCTCATTGGGACGAACTTTGGGTTCAGAGCTTAAATAAACAAACGAGAACGTTGACCATGTGTGGCCAAAATCACCCTAAAGAACTCTCATTGGGATGAACTTTGAGATCCAAACTCTCTCGAAAGTCAA
>JAETGN010000164.1:0-70223 GCA_017139565.1 Luffa aegyptiaca | reverse complement strand
AAACCCAAAGTTCGTCTCAATGAGAGGTTTCATATGGTTTGGACGAACTGGTCCAAACTTGCTCCGTTTGAGTTTTTGGAGAGTTAGGAACTCAAAGTTCGGCCCAATGAGAGTACTTTAGGTGGTTTGGACGACACATGGTCCAAACTTTGTCCGTTTAGTTTTCGAGAGCTCGAACCCAAAGTTCGTCCAATGAGAGGTTTTCATATGGTTTGGACGAACTGGTCCAAACTTTCCTCCGCTTCAGTTTTTGGAGAGTTAGGAACTCAAAGTTCGGCCCAATGAGAGTTCTGTACGTGGTTTGGACGACACATGGTCAAACTTTGCTCCATTTCAGTTTTTGAGAGCTCGAACCCAAAGTTCGTCCCAATGAGAGTTTTCAAATGGTTTGGACGAACTTGGTCCAAACTTTTCTCCGTTCGAGTTTTGGAGAGGTAGGAACTAAAGTTCGGCCCAATGAGACTACTTTAAGTGTTTGGACGACACATGGTCCAAACTTTGCTCCGTTTCAGTTTTGAGAGCTCGGAACCAAAGTTCGTCCCAATGAGAGGTTTTCATATGGTTTGGACGAACTTGGTCCAAACTTTGCTCCGTTTGAGTTTTTGGAGAGTTAGGAACTCAAAATTCGGCCAAATGAGAGTTTTGTAGGTGGTTTGGACGACACATGGTCCAAACTTTGCCCCGTTTAAATTTTTTAAAGCTTGGAACCCAAAGTTCGTCCCAATGAGAGGTTGTCATATGGTTTTGACGAACGTGGTCCAAACCTTGCTCCGTTTGAGTTTTTGGAGAGTTAGGAACTCAAAGTTCTTCCCAATGAGAGTAATTTAGGTGGTTTGGACGACACATGGTCCAAACTTTGCTCCGTTTCAGTTTTCGAGAGCTTGAAACCCAAAGTTCGTCTCAATGAGAGGTTTTCATATGGTTTGGACGAACTTGGTCCAAACTTTGCTCCGTTTGAGTTTTTGGAGAGTTAGGAACTCAAAGTTCGGCCCAATGAGAGTACTTTACGTGGTTTGGATGACACATGGTCCAAACTTTGCTCCATTTCAGTTTTTGAGAGCTCAGAACCCAAAGTTCGTCCCAATGAGAGTTTTTCAAATGGTTTAGACGAACTTGGTCCAAACTTTTCTCCGTTCGAGTTTTTGGAGAGGTAGGAACTCAAAGTTCGGCCCAATGAGACTACTTTACGTTGTTTGGACGACACATGGTCCAAACTTTTCTCCGTTTCAGTTTTTGAGAGCTCGGAAACCAAAGTTCGTCCCAATGAGAGGTTTTCATATGGTTTGGACGAACTTGGTCCAAACTTTGCTCCGTTTGAGTTTTTGGAGAGTTAGGAACTCAAAATTCGGCCAAATGAGAGTTTTGTAGGTGGTTTGGACGACACATGGTCCAAACTTTGCCCCGTTTAAATTTTTTAAAGCTTGGAACCCAAAGTTCGTCCCAATGAGAGGTTGTCATATGGTTTTGACGAACGTGGTCCAAACCTTGCTCCGTTTGAGTTTTTGGAGAGTTAGGAACTCAAAGTTCTTCCCAATGAGAGTAATTTAGGTGGTTTGGACGACACATGGTCCAAACTTTGCTCCGTTTCAGTTTTCGAGAGCTTGAAACCCAAAGTTCGTCTCAATGAGAGGTTTTCATATGGTTTGGACGAACTTGGTCCAAACTTTGCTCCGTTTGAGTTTTTGGAGAGTTAGGAACTCAAAGTTCGGCCCAATGAGAGTACTTTACGTGGTTTGGATGACACATGGTCCAAACTTTGCTCCATTTCAGTTTTTGAGAGCTCAGAACCCAAAGTTCGTCCCAATGAGAGTTTTTCAAATGGTTTAGACGAACTTGGTCCAAACTTTTCTCCGTTCGAGTTTTTGGAGAAGTAGGAACTCAAAGTTCGGCCCAATGAGACTACTTTACGTTGTTTGGACGACACATGGTCCAAACTTTTCTCCGTTTCAGTTTTGAGAGCTCGGAAACCAAAGTTCGTCCCAATGAGAGGTTTTCATATGGTTTGGACGAACTTGGTCCAAACTTTGCTCCGTTTGAGTTTTTGGAGAGTTAGGAACTCAAAATTCGGCCAAATGAGAGTTTTGTAGGTGGTTTGGACGACACATGGTCCAAACTTTGCCCCGTTTAAATTTTTTAAAGCTTGGAACCCAAAGTTCGTCCCAATGAGAGGTTGTCATATGGTTTTGACGAACGTGGTCCAAACCTTGCTCCGTTTGAGTTTTTGGAGAGTTAGGAACTCAAAGTTCTTCCCAATGAGAGTAATTTAGGTGGTTTGGACGACACATGGTCCAAACTTTGCTCCGTTTCAGTTTTCGAGAGCTTGAAACCCAAAGTTCGTCTCAATGAGAGGTTTTCATATGGTTTGGACGAACTTGGTCCAAACTTTGCTCCGTTTGAGTTTTTGGAGAGTTAGGAACTCAAAGTTCGGCCCAATGAGAGTACTTTACGTGGTTTGGACGACACATGGTCCAAACTTTGTTCCGTTTAAGTTTTTGAGAGGTCGGAACCCAAAGTTCGTCCCAATGAGAGGTTTTCATATGGTTTGGACGAACATGGTCCAAACTTTCCTCCGCTTCAGTTTTTGGAGAGTTAGGAACTCAAAGTTCGGCCAAATGAGAGTTTGTAGGTGGTTTGGACGACACATGGTCAAAACTTTGCTCCGTTTCAGTTTTTGAGAGCTCGGAACCCAAAGTTCGTCCCAATGAGAGGTTTTCATATGGTTTGGACGAACTTGGTCCAAACTTTGCTCCGTTTGAGTCTTTGGAGAGTTAGGAACTATAAGTTCGGCCCAATGAGAGTACTTTAAGTGGTTTGGACGACACATGGTCCAAAGTTTGCTCCGTTTCAGGTTTTGAGAGCTCGTAACCCAAAGTTCGTCCCAATGAGAGGTTTTCATATGGTTTGGACGAACTTGGTGCAAACTAAGCTAGTGTATTCAACTACTTGTCATCCACAAACGGACGGACAAAGTGAGGTTGTTAATCGGACCATGACTACTATGCTTAGAGCTATTATCGACAAGAATCTTAAGACTTGGGAGGATTGTTTGCCATTCATAGAATTTGCATATAATAGGGTTGTACATAGCACTACTAACTGCACTCCTTTTGAAATTGTTTATGACTTTAATCCTCTAACTCCTATTGATTTATTACCTATGCCCCCTAATGAGTTTGTGAGTTTTGATGCCAATGCAAAGGTTGACTTTGTTCATAAGCTGCACAAAAAAGTGAAAGAGAACATTGAGAAGCATAATTCCAAGGTTGCTTCAAGAATTAATAAGGGACGCAAGCTTTTAGTCTTCAAACCTGGAGATTGGGTTTAGGTGCATTTTCGAAAAGAAAGGTTTCCTACACAAAGAACATCGAAACTTTTGCCCCGAGGAGATGGTCCTTTCCAAGTTCTTGAGCGCATCAATGACAATGCTTATAAAATTGATTTACCAGGTGAGTATGGTGTTAGTGCAACCTTTAATGTTGCTGACTTGAGTCCTTTTGATGTAGGTGATGGCTATGATTCGAGGACGAATCCTTCTGAAGAGGGAGAAGATGATGTGAGCCAAGCTACATCTATTGTCATGCCTCAAGGTCCAATTACAAGGTCGAGAGCCAAGAAGGTACAACAAGCATCAATCACCTATATTCAAGCTATGGTGAGCTCGACAAAGGACGTTCAAGGAGATGTTGGACTATTTCCCTACACTATTTCCAAAGTTGAGATTCAAGATGGAGACACGTTAAATGCATTTTGACTTGCATTTAATGAACTATAGTTGGCTTTATGGAACTTAAGTTTAAACTACTCCAAGTGAAGCTTCAATTAACATGGGAGGTTACAAACAACTCAAAGCTGACCAAAGGAGCTCAATTCTCGGATTTATGGCCCTCCATTATGTAATTTTCAGTTTTTAAGTCTTTTTCATAACTTATAGGTTACATTTGAGTAGTGGCTGATTATGGGCTTTAATATTGTGGAGGTTACACTCTTAAATATGTCATTTAAGCTGAATTTAGGTTATATTTTGAAGGCTATAAAAAGCCATCTTGGATGTAACACAAACCAGAATATTTTGAGTGAAATATATTGGGTTTTCTCTTAGCTTTGTGCTGAGCTGAGTTTTTTTTCAAATTGTGCAATTTCTTGTGTTTAGATCTTGCATGCTAGAGTCATTCAAGTGGTGTTGATCAAACCTCTTGTGCAGTGATTCGAATCACGAGTTTAGAAACAAGTTTTCTTTACTCTTAATATTGATCATCAAGGTAATCCGTTTCAAAACTTTTCCTTGGGTTGGTTCCATATTGTTCTTCGGGGTTTTCACATTTGAGATCTAAAGGTCTTGTTTTTTAGCAAGGTTGTTAGATCCATTTCTTGGGAGTTTCATAACATAGGAACTCAAAGTTCTTCCCAATGAGAGTAATTTAGGTGGTTTGGACTACACATGGTCCAAACTTTGCTCCGTTTTAGTTTTTGAGAGCTCGGAACCCAAAGTTCGCCCAATGAGAGGTTTTCATATGGTTTCGACGAACTTGGTCCAAGCTTTGCTCCGTTTGAGTTTTTGGAGAGTTAGGAACTCAAAGTTCGGCCAAATGAGAGTACTTTACGTTGTTTGGACGACACATGGTCCAAACTTTGCTCCGTTTCAGTTTTTGCTAGCTCGGAACCCAAAGTTCGTCCCAACGAGAGTTTTTCATATGGTTTGGACGAACTTGGTCCAAACTTTGCTTCGTTTGAGTTTTTGATATGAACCAAGATGTCTTGTGTTATGCCAAAAACATATTCAAAATTACGTTGCATTAAATGAAGTCATGTCAATAAAGTTGAAGTCAACTAGCATTGAAGGAACTCAAGTTGTATAGAATGAAATCAACTACATGTCAAGTTCATTTAGTGCAAGTCAAGCATCAATGATGGAACCATACTTCAAGCTACTTCAAACTACATCATGTAGAGCTTCATTTATACTTTGGGAGGTTACAAGACATAGTTTGTTGATGGGATTTTCATTCTCGGATTTAAGGGAGTTTCCATGTAATTTTCAGTTTTTAAGTTTTGTTATCAATGTTTTAGGTTACATGTAGTTAATGGCTGATTATTGTCATAAAGATGAAATGTTACAACTCTTGATATACCTCATGGAAGGTCTAGGGTTTCATTTTAAGGCTATAAAAAGCCATGTATCTTGTATTTGCAAAAGAAGACTTGGAAATGTAGTAAAAAGAGCATCTGAGCTTTTCCTTCAGCCTTAGAGCTAAGTTTCTTTGAAATTCTATGTAGTTTAGGTTGCATATGAGAATCATTCAAGCTTGACTTGATCAATCATGCTTGTGGAGTGATTCAAATCTCAAACAAGTTTCTTGCCTTGAGATATTTGATCGACAAGCTAATCCGGTTTTTACTTTCCTTGGGTTGATTTTCAAATCGGTTTTGGGGTTTTCAGATTTGAGATCTAAAGGTCTTGTTTTTTCAGCAAGGTTGTTAGATACATTTCCTGGGAGTTTCATAACATTTGGTCATGGGAGTTTCATAAAAGTTTTGGGAGAGTTAGGAACTCAAAGTTCGGCCAAATGAGAGTTCTTTAGGTGGTTTGGACGACACATGGTCAAAACTTTGCTCCGTTTCAGTTTTTGAGAGCTCGGATCCCAAAGTTTGTCCCAATGAGAGATTTTCATATGGTTTGGACGAACTTGGTCCAAACTTTGCTCCGTTTGAGTTTTTGGGAGAGTTAGGAACTCAAAGTTCGCCCAAATGAGTGTTCTTCAGGTGGTTTTGGACGACACATGGTCCAAACTTTGCTCCGTTCAGTTTTTGAGATCTAGAACCCAAGTTCGTCCCAATGAAAGGGTTTTCATATCGTATTCATGAACTTGGTCAAAACTTTGCTTCGTTTGAGTTTTTGGAGAGTTTAGGAACTCAAAGTTCGTCCAACTGAGAGTTCTTTAGGTGGTTTGGACGACACATGGTCCAAACTTTGCTCCGTTTCAGTTTTGAGAGCTCGGAACCCAAAGTTCGTCCCAATGAGAGGTTTTCATATGGTTTGGACGAACTTGGTCCAAACTTTTCTCCGTTTGAGTTTTTCGAGAGTTAGGAACTCAGAGTTCGGCCAAATGAGAGTTCTTTAGGTGGTTTGGACGACACATGGTCAAAACTTTGCCCCGTTTCAGTTTTGAGAGCTCGGAACCCAAAGTTCGTCCCAATCAAAGTTTTTCATATGGTTTGGACGAAGTTGGTCCAAACTTTGCTTCGTTTGAGTTTTTGAGAGTTAAGAACTCAAAGTTCGGCCCAATGAGAGTTCCTTAGGTGGTTTGGACGACACATGTTCCAAACTTTGCTCCGTTTATGGTTTTTGAGAGCTCAGAACCCAAAGTTCGTCCCAATGAGAGTTTTTCATATGGTTTAGACGAACTTGGTCCAAACTTTGCTCCGTTTGAGTTTTTGGAGAGGTAGGAACTCAAAGTTCGTCCAATTGAGAGTTCTTTAGGTGGTTTAGACGAGACATGATCCAAACTTTGCTCCGTTTCAGTTTTTGAGAGCTTGGAACCCAAAGTTCGTCCCAATGAGAGGTTTTCATATGGTTTGGACGAACTTGGTCCAAACTTTGCTCCATTAAGTTTTTCGAGAGTTAGGAACTCAGAGTTCGGCCAAATGAGAGTTGTTTAGGTGATTGGACGACACATGGTCAAAACTTGGCTCCGTTTCAGTTTTTGAGAGCTCGGAACCCAAAGTTCGTCCCAATCAGAGTTTTTTCATATGGTTTGGACGAAGTTGGTCCAACTTGCTTCGTTTGAGTTTTTGAGAGTTAGGAACTCAAAGTTCGGCCCAATGAGAGTTCCTTAGGTGGTTTGGACGACACATGTTCCAAACTTTGCTCCGTTTTGGTTTTATGAGAGCTCAGAACCCCAAGTTCGTCCCAATGAGAGTTTTTCATATGGTTTAGACGAACTTGGTCCAAACTTTGCTCCGTTTTGAGTTTTTGGAGAGTTAGGAACTCAAGCTTCGACCAAATGAGAGTTCTTTAGGTGGTTTGGACGACACATGGTCAAAACTTTGCTCCGTTTCAGTTTTTTGAGAGCTCGGAACCCCAACGTTCGCCCTATGAGTGTTTTTTCAAATGGTTTGGACGAACTTGGTCCAAACTTTACTCCGTTTGAGTTTTTGGAGAGTTAGGAACTCAAAGTTCGGCCCCCATAAGAGTACTTACATGGTTTGGACGACACTTGGTCCAAACGTTTTCTTCGTTTCAGTTTTTGAGAGTTCGGAACCAAAGTTTGTTGCAACGAGAGTTTTTCATATGGTTTGGACGAACTTATTCCAAACCTTGCACCGTTTGAGTTTTTGGAGAGTTAGGACTCAAAGTTCGACCCAATGAGAGTTCTTTAGGTGGTTTGCATGACACATGGTCCAAACTTTGCTTTGTTTCAGTTTTTGAGAGCTCGGAACCAAGTTCGTCGCAATGGGAGTTTTTCATATGGTTTGGACGAACTTGGTTCAAACTTTGCTTCGTTTGAGTTTTTGAGAGTTAGGAAACTCAAAGTTCGGCCCAATGAGAGTTCTTTAGGTGCTTTGCACGACACATGGTCCAAACTTTGCTTTGTTTCAGTTTTTGAGAGCTCGGAACCCAAAGTTCGTCCCAATCAGAGGTTTTCATATGGCTTGGACGAACTTGGTCCAAACTTTCCTCCGTTTGAGTTTTTGGAGAGTTAGGAACACAAAGTTCAGCCAAATGAGAGTTTTTTGAGATGGTTTGGACGACGCATGGTCCAAACTTTGCTCCGTTTCAGTTTTTGAAAAACTGAAACGGAGCAAGTTTGGACCTATGTGTCGTCCAAACCACGTAAAGTAATCTCATTGGGCCTAACTTTGAGTTCCTAAACTCTCCAAAAACTCAAACGGAGAAAATGTTTGGACCAAGTTCGTCCAAACCATATGCAAAACTCTCATTGGTACAAACTTTGAGTTCCGAGCTCTCAAAATCTGAAAAGGGAGAAAATTTTTGACCATGTGTCGTCCAAACCACCTAAACAACCTCTCATTTGGCTGAACTTTGAGTTCCTAACTCTCTAAAAACTCAAACGGAGCAAAGTTTGGACCAAGTTCGTCCAAACCATATGAAAAACTCTCATTGGGACGAACTTTGGGTTCCGAGCCCTCAAAAACTTAAACAGGGCAAAGTTTTGACCATGTGTCGTCCAAACCACCTAAATAACTCTCATTGGGAGAACTTTGAGTTCCTAACTCTCCAAAACCTCAAACGGAGAAAGGTTTGGACCAAGTTCGTCCAAACCATATGAAAAACTCTCATCAGGACGAACTTTGGGTTCCGAGGTCTCAAAAACTGAAAAGGAGCAATAGTTTTGACCATGTGTTGTCCAAACCACCTAAAGAACTCTCATTGGGCCTAACTTTGAGTTCCTAACTCTCCAAAACTCAAACGAAGCAAAGTTTGGACAAGTTCGTCCAAACCATATGAAAACTCTCATTGGGACAAACTTTGAGTTCCGAGCTCCCAAAATCTGAAAGGGAGAAAAGTTTGACCATGTGTCGTCCAAAACACCTAAACAACTCTCATTGGCTGAACTTTTAGTTCGTAACTCTCTAAAAACTCAAACGGAGCAAAGTTGGACCAAGTTGTCCAAAACCATATGAAAAACTCTCATTGGGACGAACTTGGTCCGAGCCCTCAAAAACTTAAACAGGGCAAAGTTTTGACCATGTGTCGTCCAAACAACCTAAATAACTCTCAATTGGAAGAACTTTGAGTTACTAAACTCTCCAAAAACTCAAACGGAGAAAAGTTTGGGACCGAGTTCGTCCAAACCATATGAAAAACTCTCATCAGGACGAACTTTGGGGTTCTGAGGTCTCAAAAACTGAAAAGGAGCAAAGTTTTTACCATGTGTCGTCCAAACCACCTAACGAACTCTCATTGGGCCTAACTTGAGTTCCTAACTCTCCAAAAACTCAAAACGGAGCAAAGTTTGGACCAAGTTCGTCCAAACCATATGAAAAACTCTCATCGGGGACGAACTTGGGTTCCGAACCTCAAAAACTGAAACAGAGCCAAGTTTTGACCAGTGTCCTCCAAACCACCTAAAGAACTCTCATTGGGCCTAACTTTGAGTTCCTAACTCTCCAAAAACTCAAACGGAGCAAAGTTTTGACCAAGTTTGTCCAAACCATATGAAAAACTCTCCTTGGGACAAACTTTGAGTTCCGAGCTCTCAAAATCTGAAAGGGAGAAAAGTTTTGACCATGTGTCGTGTAACAACCACCTAAACAACTCTCATTTGGCTAAACTTTGAGTCCTAACTCTCTAAAAACTCAAACGGAGCAAAGTTTGGACCAAGTTCGTCCAAACCATATGAAAAAACTCTCATTGGGACGATTTTTTTGGTCCGAGCTCTCAAAAACTGAAACGGAGCAAAGTTTTGACCATGTGTCGTCCAAACCAGCTAAATAACTCCATTGGGAAGAACTTTGAAATCCTAACTCTCCAAAAACTCAAACGGAGAAAAGTTTGGACTCAGTTTGTCCAAACCATATGAAAATTTCTCATCAGGACGAACTTTGGGTTCCGAGCTCTCAAAAACTGAAACAGAGCAAAGTTTTGACCATGTGTCGTCCAAACCACCTAAATAACTCTCATTGGGAATAACTTTGAGTTCCTAACTCTCCAAAAACTCAAACGGAGCAAAGTTTGGACCAAGTTCTTCCAAACCATATGAAAAACTATCATTGGGACGAACTTTGGGTTCCGAGCTCTCCAAAACTGAAACGGAGAAAAGTTTTGACCATGTGTCGTCCAAACCACCTAAATAACTCTCAATGGGAAGAACTTTGAGTTCCTAACTCTCCAAAAACTCAAACAGAGAAAAGTTTGGACCAAGTTCGTCCAAACCATGTGAAAAACTCTCATTAGGACGAACTTTGGGTTTCGAGCTCTCAAAAACCGAAACGGAGCAAACTTTGGACCTTGGGTCGTCGAAACCACATAAAGAACTCTCATAGGGCCGAACTTTGAGTTTCTATCTCTCCAAAAACTCAAACGGAGATAAGTTTGGACCAAGTTCGTCCAAACCATATGAAAAACTCTCATTGGGACGAACTTTGGGTTCCGAGCTCTCAAAAACTGAAACGGAGGAAAGTTTGGACCATGTGTCGCCCAAACCACCTAAATAAATCTCATTTGGCCGAACTTCTAGTTCCTGCCTCTCCAAAAACCCAAACGGAGCAAAGTTTGGACCAAGTTCGTCCAAACCATAAAAACTCTCATTGGGACGAACTTTGAGTTCCGAGCTCTCAAAATCAGAAAGGGAGCAAAGTTTTGACCATGTGTCGTCCAAACCACCTAATGAACTCTCATTTGGCCGAACTTTGAGTTCCTGACTCTCCTAAAACTCAAACGGAGCAAAGTTTGGACAAAGTTCGTCCAAACCATGTGAAAAACTCTCATTAGGACGAACTTTGGGTTTCGAGCTCTCAAAAACCGAAACGGATCAAACTTTGGACCTTGGGTCGTCGAAACCACGTAAAGAACTCTCATAGGGCCGAACTTTGAGTTTCTATCTCTCCAAAAACTCAAACGGAGATAAGTTTCGACCAAGTTCGTCCAAACCATATGAAAAACTCTCATTGGGACGAACTTTGGGTTCCGAGCTCTCAAAAACTGAAACGGAGCAAAGTTTTACCATGTGTCGTCAAACCACCTAAAGACTCCTTTGGAACTTTGAGTTCCTAAGTCTCCAAAAACTCAAACGGTGCAAGGTTTGGACCAAGTTCGTCCAAACCATATGAAAAACTCTCGTTGGGACGAACTTTGGGTTCCGAGCTCTCAAAAACTGAAACGGAGAAAAGTTTTGACTATGTGTCGTCCAAACCACCTAAATAACTCTCATTGGGAAGAACTTTGAGTTCCCAACTCACCAAAAACTCAAACAGAGCAATGTTTGGACCAAATTCGTCCAAACCATATGAAAAAATCTTATTGGGACGAACTTTGGGTTCCAAGCTCTCAAAAACTGAAACGGACCAAAGTTTTGATCATGTGTCGTCCAAACCACCTAAAGAACTCTCATTTGAAAGAACTTTGAGTTCCTAACTCTCCAAAAACTCAAACAGAGCAAACTTTCGACAAAGTTCGTCCAAACCCTATGAAAAACTCTCATTGGGGCGAACTTTGGGTTGCGAGCTCTCAAAAACTGGAATGGAGAAAAGTTTTGACAATGTGTCGTCCAAACCACCTAAATAACTCTCATTGGGAAGAACTTTGAGTTCCTAACTGTCCAAAAACTCAAACGGAGCAAAGTTTGGACCAAGTTTGTCCAATCCATATGAAAAACTGTCATTGGGACGAACTTTGGGTTCCGAGGTCTCAAAAACTGAAACGGAGCAAAGTTTTGACCATGTTTCGTTCAAACCACCTAAAGAACTCTCATTTGACGGAACTTTGAGTTCCTAACTCTCCAAAAACTCAAACGACGCAAAGTTTGGACCAACTTGGTCCAAACCATATGAAAAACTCTCATTGGGACGAACTTTTGGGTTCCGAGCTCTCAAAAACTGAAACGGAGCAAAGTTTTGACCATGTGTTGTTCAAACCACCTAAAGAACTCTTATTTTGCCGAACTTTGAGTTCTTAAGTCTCAAAAAACTCAAACGATGCAAAGTTTGGACCAACTTCGTCCAAACCATATGAAAAACTCTCATTGGGACGAACTTTGGGTTCCGAGCACTAAAAAACCGAAACGGAGAAAAGTTTTGAACATGTGTCGTCCAAACCACCTAAATAACTCTCATTGGGAAGAACTTTGAGTTCCTAAGTCTCACAAAATTCAAATGGAGCAAGGTTTGGACCAAGTTCGTCCCAAACATATGAAAAACTCTCGTTGTGGCTGAACTTTGGGTTCCCGAGCTCCTCAAAACTGAAACGGAGCCAAAGTTTTGACCATGTTTCGTCCAAACCACCTAAATAACTTCATGGGAAGAACTTTGACTTCCTAACTCAACAAAAAAACAACAGAGCAATGCTTTGGCCCAAGTTAGCCAAACCATATGAAAAACTCTCGTTGGGCGAACTTTGGTTCCGAGCTCTCAAAAACTGAAACGGCACGCAAAGTTTTGACCATGTGTCGTCCAACACACCTAAATAACTCTCCATTGGGAAGAACTTTGACTTCCTAACTCACCAAAAACGCAAACAGAGCAATGTTTGGACCAAGTTCGTCCAAACCATATGAAAACTCTCATTGGGACGAACTTTGAGTTCCAAGCTCTCAAAATCAGAACGGGAGCAAAGATTGACCATGTGTCATCCAAACCACCTAAAGAACTCTCATTTGGCCGAACTTTGAGTTCCTAACTCTCCAAAAACTCAAACAAAGCAAACTTTGGACCAAGTTATCCACACCATATGAAAACTCTCATTCACACGAACTTTTGGGTTCCGAGCTCTCAAAAACTGAACAGAGCAAAATTTTGACCATGTGTCGTCCAAGCCACCTAAAGAACTCTCATTTGGCCGAACTTGAGTTCCTAACTCTCCACAAACTAAAACGGAGAAAAGTTTGGACCAAGTTCGTCCAAACCATATGAAAAACTCTCATTGGGGCGAAACTTGGGTTCCGAGCTCTCAAAAAACTGAAACGGAGCAAAGTTTTGACCATGTGTCGTCCAAAGCACCTTAAGAACTCTCATTGGGCTGTAACTTTGAGTTCTAACTCTCCAAAACTCAACAGAGCAAAGTTTGGACTAGTTCGTCCAAACCATATGAAAACTCTTATTGGGACGGAACTTTGAGTTCTGAGAATCTAAATCTGAAACTGAACAAAGTTTTGACCATGTGTCGTCCAAACCACCTAAAGAACTCTCATTGGGCTGAACTTTGAGTTTCTAACTCTCCAAAAACTCAAACGGAGCAACGTTTGGACCAAGTTCGTCCAAACCATATGAAAAACTCTCATTGGGACGAACTTTGAGTTCCGAGCTCTCAAAATCTGAAAGGGAGCAAAGTTTTTACTAAGTGTCGTCCAACCACCTAAACAACTCTCATTTGGATGAACTTTGAGTTACCTTACTATCCAAAAACTGCAACGGACCAAAGTTTGGACCAAGTTTGTCCAAACCATATGAAAAACTCTCATTGGGACGAACTTTGGGTTCCCGAGCTCTCTAAAACTGAAACGAAGCAAAGTTTTGACCATGTGTCGTCCAAACCACCTAAAGAACTCTCATTGGGCCTGTACTTTGAGTTCCTAACTCTCCAAAAACTCAACAGAGCAAAGTTTGGACCTAGTTCGTCCAAACCATATGAAAAACTCTTATTGGGACGGACTTTGAGTTCTGAGAAATCTAAATCTGAAACTGAACAAAGTTTTGACCATGTGTCGTCCAAACCACCTAAAGAACTCTCATTGGGAAGAACTTTGAGTTCTTAACTGTCCAAAAACTCAAACGGAGCAAAGTTTGGACAAGGTTCGTCCAAACCATATGAAAAACTCTCATTGGGACGAACTTTGGGTTCCGAGCTCCCAAAAACCGAAACGGAGCAAAGTTTTGACCATGTGTCGTCCAAACCACGTAAAGAACTTTCATTGGGCCGAACTTTGAGTTCCTAACTCTCCAAAAACTCAAACGGAGCAAAGTTTGGACCAAGTTCGTCCAAACCATATGAAAAACTCTAAATGGGACGAACTTTGGGTTCCGACCTCTCAAAAACCGAAACGGAGCAATGTTTTGACAATGTGTCGTCCCAACAACCTAAATAACTCTCATTGGGAAGAACTTTGAGTTCCTAACTCTCCAAAAACTCAAACGGATAAAAGTTTGGACCAAGTTGATCCAAACAATATGAAAAACTCTCATTCGGACGAACTCTGGATTTCGAGCTCTCAAAACTGAAAGGGAGAAAAGTTGTGACCATGTGTCGTCCAAACCACCTAAATAACTCTCAATGGGAAGAACTTTGAGTTCCTAACTGTCCAAAAAACTCAAACGGAGCAAAGTTTGGACAAGGTTCGTCCAAACCATATGAAAAACTCTCATTGGGACGAACTTTGGGTTCCGAGCTCCCAAAAACCGAAACGGAGCAAAGTTTGGACCATGTGTCGTCCAAGCCACGTAAAGAACTCTCATTGGGAAGAACTTTGAGTTCCTAACTATGCAAAAACTCAAACGGAGCAAAGTTTGGACCAAGTTCGTCCAAACCATTTGAAAAACTCTCAATCAGACAAACTTTGGGTTCCGAGCTCTCAAAAACTGAAACGGAGCAATGTTTGGACCATGTGTCGTCCAAACCATGTAAAGTACTCTCATTGGGGCGAACTTTCAGTTTCTAACTCTCAAAAAACTCAAACGGAGCAATTTTTTCTACCAAGTTCGTCCAAACCATATGAAAAACTCTCATTGGGACGAACTTTGGGTTCCGTGCTCTCAAAAACTGAAACGGAGCAAAGTTTGGACCATGTGTCGTCCAAACCACGTAAAGAACTCTCATTGGGAAGAACTTTGAGTTCCTAACTCGTCAAAAACTCAAACGGAGCAAAGTTTGGACCAATTTCGTCCAAACCATTTGAAAAACTCTCAATCAGACGAACTTTGGGTTCCGAGCTCTCAAAAACTGAAACGGAGCAATGTTTGGACCATGTGTCGTCCAAACCACGTAAAGTACTCTCATTGGGGTGAACTTTCAGTTCCTAACTGTCCAAAAACTCAAACGGAGCAATTTTTCTACCAAGTTCGTCCAAACCATATGAAAAACTCTCATTGGGACGAACTTTGGGTTCCGTGCGCTCAAAAACTGAAACGGAGCAAAGTTTGGACCATGTGTCTTCCAAACCATGTAAAGTACTCTCATTGGGCCGAACTTTGAGTTCCTAACTCTCCAATACTCAAACGGAGCAAAGTTTGGACAAAGTTTGTCCGAACCATTTGACAACTCTCATTCTGAAGAACTTTGGGTTCCGAGCTCTCAAAATTTAACGGAGCAAAGTTTTGACCATGTGTCGTCCAAACCACCTAAAGAAACTCTCATTGGGAAGAACTTGAGTTCTAACTGTCCAAAAACTCAAACGGAGCAAAGTTTGGACAAGGTTCGTCCAAACCATATGAAAAACTCTCATTGGGACGAACTTTGGGTTCCGAGCTCCCAAAAACCGAAACGGAGCAAAGTTTTTGACCATGTGTCGTCCAAACCACGTAAAGAACTTTCATTGGGCCGAACTTTGAGTTCCTAACTCTCCAAAAACTCAAACGGAGCAAAGTTTGGACCAAGTTCGTCCAAACCATATGAAAAACTCTAAATGGGACGAACTTTGGGTTCCGACCCTCTCAAAAACCGAAACGGAGCAATGTTTTGACAATGTGTCGTCCCAACAACCTAAATAACTCTCATTGGAAGAACTTTTAGTTCCTAACTCTCCAAAAACTCAAACGGATAAAGTTTGGACCAAGTTGATCCAAACAATATGAAAAACTCTCATTCGGACGAACTCTGGATTTCGAGCTCTCAAAAACTGAAAGGGAGAAAAGTTGTGACCATGTGTCGTCCAAACCACCTAAATAACTCTCAATGGGAAGAACTTTGAGTTCCTAACTGTCCAAAAACTCAAACGGAGCAAAGTTTGGACAAGGTTCGTCCAAACCATATGAAAAACTCTCATTGGGACGAACTTTGGGTTCCGTGCGCTCAAAAACTGAAACGGAGCAAAGTTTGGACCATGTGTCTTCCAAACCATGTAAAGTACTCTCATTGGGCCGAACTTTGAGTTCCTAACTCTCGCAATAACTCAACGGAGCAAAGTTTGGACCAAGTTTGTCCAAACCATTTGAAAACTCTCATTCTGACGAACTTTGGGTTCCGAGCTCTCAAAATTTTAACGGAGCAAAGTTTTGACCATGTGTCGTCCAAACCACCTAAAGAACTCTATTGGGAAGAACTTTGAGTTCTTAACTGTCAAAAAACTCAAACGGAGCAAAGTTTGGACAAGGTTCGTCCAAACCATATGAAAAACTCTCATTGGGACGAACTTTGGGTTCCGAGCTCCCAAAAACCGAACGGAGCAAAGTTTGACCATGTGTCGTCCAAACCACGTAAAGAACTTTCATTGGGCCGAACTTTGAGTTCCTAACTCTCCAAAAACTCAAACGGAGCAAAGTTTGGACCAAGTTCGTCCAAACCATATGAAAACTCTAAATGGGACGAACTTTGGGTTCCGACCTCTCAAAACCGAAACGGAGCAATGTTTTGACAATGTGTCGTCCCAACAACCTAAATAACTCTCATTGGAAGAACTTGAGTTCCTAACTGTCCAAAAACTCAACGGAGCAATTTTTCTACCAAGTTTCGTCCAAACCATATGAAAAACTCTCATTGGGACGAACTTGGGGTTCCGTCGCTCCCAAAAACCTGAAACGGAGCAAAGTTTGGACCATGTGTCGTCCAAGCCACGTAAAGTAACTCTGATTGGGAAGAACTTTGAGTTCCTAACTCTGCAACAAACTCAAACGGAGCAAAGTTTGGACCAAGTTCGTCCAAACCATTTGAAAAACTCTCAATCAGACGAAACTTTGGGTTCCGAGCTCTCAAAAACTGAAACGGAGCAATGTTTGGACCATGTGCGTCCAAACCACGTAAAGTACTCTCAATTGGGGCGAACTTTCAGTTCCTAACTCTCCAAAAACTCAAACGGAAGCAATTTTCTACCAAGTTCGTCCAAACCATATGAAAACTCTCATTGGGACGAACTTTGGGTTCCGTGCTCTCAAAAAACTGAAACGGAGCAAAGTTTGGACCATGTGTCGTCCAAACCACGTAAAGAACTCTCATTGGGAAGAACTTTGAGTTCCTAACTCGTCAAAAACTCAAACGGAGCAAAGTTTGGACCAATTTCGTCCAAACCATTTGAAAAACTCTCAATCAGACGAACTTTGGGTTCCGAGCTCTCAAAAACTGAAACGGAGCAATGTTTGGACCATGTGTCGTCCAAACGACGTAAAGTACTCTCATTGGGGTGAACTTTCAGTTCCTAACTGTCCAAAAACTCAAACGGAGCAATTTTTCTACCAAGTTCGTCCAAACCATATGAAAAACTCTCATTGGGACGAACTTTGGGTTCCGTGCGCTCAAAAACTGAAACGGAGCAAAGTTTGGACCATGTGTCTTCCAAACCATGTAAAGTACTCTCATTGGGCCGAACTTTGAGTTCCTAACTCTCCAATAACTCAAACGGAGCAAAGTTTGGACAAGTTTGTCCGAACCATTTGACAAACTCTCATTCTGAAGAACTTTGGGTTCCGAGCTCTCAAAAATTTTAACGGAGCAAAGTTTTGACCATGTGTCGTCCAAACCACCTAAAGAACTCTCATTGGGAAGAACTTTGAGTCTTAACTGTCCAAAAACTCAAACGGAGCAAAGTTTGGACAAGGTCGTCCAAACCATATGAAAAACTCTCATTGGGACGAACTTTGGGTTCCGAGCTCCCAAAAACCGAAACGGAGCAAAGTTTTGACCATGTGTCGTCCAAACCACGTAAAGAACTTTCATTGGGCCGAACTTTGAGTTCCTAACTCTCCAAAAACTCAAACGGAGCAAAGTTTGGACCAAGTTCGTCCAAACCATATGAAAAACTCTAAATGGGACGAACTTTGGGTTCGACCTCTCAAAAACCGAAACGGAGCAATGTTTTGACAATGTGTCGTCCCAACAACCTAAATAACTCTCATTGGGAAGAACTTTTAGTTCCTAACTCTCCAAAACTCAAACGGATAAAAGTTTGGACCAAGTTGATCCAAACAATATGAAAAACTCTCATTCGGACGAACTCTGGATTTCGAGCTCATCAAAAACTGAAAGGAGAAAGTTGTGAACCATGTGTCGTCCAAACCACCTAAATAACTCTCAATGGGAAGAACTTTGAGTTTCCTAATGTCCAAAACTCAAACGGAGCCAATTTTTTCTACCAAGGTTCGCTCCAACCATATGAAAAACTCTCATTGGGACCGAACTTTGGTTTCCGAGCTCTCAAAACTGAAACGGAGCAAAGTTTGACACACTGTGTGTCCCAACCACGTAAAGAACTCTCATGGGAAGAACTTTGAGTTCCTAACTCTGTCTAAAAATCAAACGGAGCAAAGTTTGGACACAATTTCGTCCAAAACCATTTGAAAAACTCTCAATCAGACCGAACTTTCTGGTTCCGAGCTCTCAAAAACCTGAAACGGAAGCAATGTATTGGCCCATGTGTCGTGCCAAACGTAAAGTACTCTCATTGGGGTGAACTTTGAGTTCCTAACTGTCCAAAAACTCAAACGGAGCAAAGTTTGGACAAGGTTCGTCCAAACCATATGAAAAACTCTCATTGGGACGAACTTTGGGTTCCGTGCGCTCAAAAACTGAAACGGAGCAAAGTTTGGACCATGTGTCTTCCAAACCATGTAAAGTACTCTCATTGGGCCGAACTTTGAGTTCCTAACTCTCCAATAACTCAAACGGAGCAAAGTTTGGACCAAGTTTGTCCGAACCATTTGAAAAACTCTCATTCTGAAGAACTTTGGGTTCCGAGCTCTCAAAAATTTTAACGGAGCAAAGTTTTGACCATGTGTCGTCCAAACCACCTAAAGAACTCTCATTGGGAAGAACTTTGAGTTCTTAACTGTCCAAAAACTCAAACGGAGCAAAGTTTGGACAAGGTTCGTCCAAACCATATGAAAAACTCTCATTGGGACGAACTTTGGGTTCCGAGCTCCCAAAAACCGAAACGGAGCAAAGTTTTGACCATGTGTCGTCCAAACCACGTAAAGAACTTTCATTGGGCCGAACTTTGAGTTCCTAACTCTCCAAAAACTCAAACGGAGCAAAGTTTGGACCAAGTTCGTCCAAACCATATGAAAAACTCTAAATGGGACGAACTTTGGGTTCCGACCTCTCAAAAACCGAAACGGAGCAATGTTTTGACAATGTGTCGTCCCAACAACCTAAATAACTCTCATTGGGAAGAACTTTGAGTTCCTAACTCTCCAAAAACTCAAACGGTTAAAAGTTTGGACCAAGTTGATCCAAACAATATGAAAAACTCTCATTCGGACGAACTCTGGATTTCGAGCTCTCAAAAACTGAAAGGGAGAAAAGTTGTGACCATGTGTCGTCCAAACCACCTAAATAACTCTCAATGGGAAGAACTTTGAGTTCCTAACTGTCCAAAAACTCAAACGGAGCAAAGTTTGGACAAGGTTCGTCCAAACCATATGAAAAACTCTCATTGGGACGAACTTTGGGTTCCGAGCTCCCAAAACCGAAACGGAGCAAAGTTTGGACCATGTGTCGTCCAAGCCACGTAAAGAACTCTCATTGGGAAGAACTTTGAGTTCCTAACTATGCAAAAACTCAACGGAGCAAAGTTTGGACCAAGTTCGTCCAAACCATTTGAAAAACCTCTCAATCAGACAAACTTTGGGTTCCGAGCTCTCAAAAACTGAAACGGAGCAATGTTTGGACCATGTGTCGTCCAAACCATGTAAAGTACTCTCATTGGGGGCGAAGTTTAAGTTCCTAACTCTCCAAAAACTCAAACGGAGCAATTTTTCTACCAAGTTCGTCCAAACCATATGAAAAACTCTCATTGGGACGAACTTTGGGTTCCGTGCTCTCAAAAACTGAACGGAGCAAAGTTTGGACCATGTGTCGTCCAAACCACGTAAAGAACTCTCATTGGGAAGAACTTTGAGTTATTGTCATGCCTCAAGGTCCAATTACAAGGTCGAGAGCCAAGAAGCTACAACAAGCATTAATCACCTATATTCAAGCTATGGTGAGATCGACAAAGGACGTTCAAGGAGATGTTGGACTATTTCCCTACACTATTTCCAAAGTTGAGATTCAAGATGGAGACACGTTAAATGCATTTTCACTTGCATTAATGAACTATAGTTGGCTTTATGGAACTTAAGCTTAAACTACTCCAAGTGAAGCTTCAATTAATATGGGAGGTTACAACAACTCAAAGCTGACCATTGGAGTCAATTCTCGGATTTATGGCCCTCCATTATATAATTTTCAGTTTTTAAGTCTTTTTCATAACTTATAGGTTACATTTGAGTAGTGGCTGATTAGGGCTTAATATTGTGGAGGTTACACTCTTAAATATGTCATTTAAGCTGAATTAGGTTATATTTTGAAGGCTATAAAAAGCCATCTTGGATGTAAACACAAACGAGAATATTTTGAGTGAAATATATTGGGTTTTCTCTTAGCTTTGTGTTGAGCTGAGTTTTTTTTCAAATTGTGCAATTTCTTGTGTTTAGATCTTGCATGCTAGAGTCATTCAAGTGGTGTTGATCAAACCTCTTGTGGAGTGATTCGAATCACGAGTTTAGAAACAAGTTTTCTTTACTCTTGATATTGATCATCAAGGTAATCCGTTTCAAAACTTTTCCTTGGGTTGGTTCCATATTGTTCTTTGGGGTTTTCAGATTTGAG
This sequence comes from Luffa aegyptiaca, assembly GCA_017139565.1. Lineage (NCBI taxonomy): Eukaryota > Viridiplantae > Streptophyta > Magnoliopsida > Cucurbitales > Cucurbitaceae > Luffa > Luffa aegyptiaca. The sequence goes on along the minus strand of JAETGN010000164.1, from coordinate 49,756 downwards.
ATCTAAAGGTCTTGTTTTTTAGCAAGGTTGTTAGATCCATTTCTTGGGAGTTTCATAACATTTGGTATCAGAGCTGCTTTGATTCATAACATTTGGTATCAGAGCTACTTTGATTCATAACATCCTAACTCGTCAAAAACTCAAACGGAGCAAAGTTTGGACCAATTTCGTCCAAACCATTTGAAAAACTCTCAATCAGACGAACTTTGGGTTCCGAGCTCTCAAAAACTGAAACGGAGCAATGTTTGGACCATGTGTCGTCCAAACGACGTAAAGTACTCTCATTGGGGTGAACTTTCAGTTCCTAACTGTCCAAAAACTCAAACGGAGCAATTTTTCTACCAAGTTCGTCCAAACCATATGAAAAACTCTCATTGGGACGAACTTTGGGTTCCGTGCGCTCAAAAACTGAAACGGAGCAAAGTTTGGACCATGTGTCTTCCAAACCATGTAAAGTACTCTCATTGGGCCGAACTTTGAGTTCCTAACTCTCCAATAACTCAAACGGAGCAAAGTTTGGACAAAGTTTGTCCGAACCATTTGACAAACTCTCATTCTGAAGAACTTTGGGTTCCGAGCTCTCAAAAATTTTATCGGAGCAAAGTTTTGACCATGTGTCGTCCAAACCACCTAAAGAACTCTCATTGGGAAGAACTTTGAGTTCTTAACTGTCCAAAAACTCAAACGGAGCAAAGTTTGGACAAGGTTCGTCCAAACCATATGAAAAACTCTCATTGGGACGAACTTTGGGTTCCGAGCTCCCAAAAACCGAAACGGAGCAAAGTTTTGACCATGTGTCGTCCAAACCACGTAAAGAACTTTCATTGGGCCGAACTTTGAGTTCCTAACTCTCCAAAAACTCAAACGGAGCAAAGTTTGGACCAAGTTCGTCCAAACCATATGAAAAACTCTAAATGGGACGAACTTTGGGTTCCGACCTCTCAAAAACCGAAACGGAGCAATGTTTTGACAATGTGTCGTCCCAACAACCTAAATAACTCTCATTGGGAAGAACTTTTAGTTCCTAACTCTCCAAAAACTCAAACGGATAAAAGTTTGGACCAAGTTGATCCAAACAATATGAAAAACTCTCATTCGGACGAACTCTGGATTTCGAGCTCTCAAAAACTGAAAGGGAGAAAAGTTGTGACCATGTGTCGTCCAAACCACCTAAATAACTCTCAATGGGAAGAACTTTGAGTTCCTAACTGTCCAAAAACTCAAACGGAGCAAAGTTTGGACAAGGTTCGTCCAAACCATATGAAAAACTCTCATTGGGACGAACTTTGGGTTCCGAGCTCCCAAAACCGAAACGGAGCAAAGTTTGGACCATGTGTCGTCCAAGCCACGTAAAGAACTCTCATTGGGAAGAACTTTGAGTTCCTAACTCTGCAAAAACTCAAACGGAGCAAAGTTTGGACAAAGTTCGTCCAAACCATTTGAAAAACTCTCAATCAGACAAACTTTGGGTTCCGAGCTCTTAAAAACTGAAACGGAGCAATGTTTGGACCATGTGTCGTCCAAACCACGTAAAGTACTCTCATTGGGGCGAACTTTCAGTTTCTAACTCTCAAAAAACTCAAACGGAGCAATTTTTCTACCAAGTTCATCCAAACCATATGAAAAACTCTCATTGGGACGAACTTTGGGTTCCGTGCTCTCAAAAACTGAAACGGAGCAAAGTTTGGACCATGTGTCGTCCAAACCACGTAAAGAACTCTAATTGGGAAGAACTTTGAGTTCCTAACTCGTCAAAAACTCAAACGGAGCAAAGTTTGGACCAATTTCGTCCAAACCATTTGAAAAACTCTCAATCAGACGAACTTTGGGTTCCGAGCTCTCAAAAATTGAAACGGAGCAATGTTTGGACCATGTGTCGTCCAAACCACGTAAAGTACTCTCATTGGGGTGAACTTTCAGTTCCAAACTGTCCAAAAACTCAAACGGAGCAATTTTTCTACCAAGTTCGTCCAAACCATATGAAAAACTCTCATTGGGACGAACTTTGGGTTCCGTGCGCTCAAAAACTGAAACGGAGCAAAGTTTGGACCATGTGTCTTCCAAACCATGTAAAGTACTCTCATTGGGCCGAACTTTGAGTTCCTAACTCTCCAATAACTCAAACGGAGCAAAGTTTGGACCAAGTTTGTCCGAACCATTTGAAAAACTCTCATTCTGAAGAACTTTGGGTTCCGAGCTCTCAAAAATTTTAACGGAGCAAAGTTTTGACCATGTGTCGTCCAAACCACCTAAAGAACTCTCATTGGGAAGAACTTTGAGTTCTTAACTGTCCAAAAACTCAAACGGAGCAAAGTTTGGACAAGGTTCGTCCAAACCATATGAAAAACTCTCATTGGGACGAACTTTGGGTTCCGAGCTCCCAAAAACCGAAACGGAGCAAAGTTTTGACCATGTGTCGTCCAAACCACGTAAAGAACTTTCATTGGGCCGAACTTTGAGTTCCTAACTCTCCAAAAACTCAAACGGAGCAAAGTTTGGACCAAGTTCGTCCAAACCATATGAAAAACTCTAAATGGGACGAACTTTGGGTTCCGACCTCTCAAAAACCGAAACGGAGCAATGTTTTGACAATGTGTCGTCCCAACAACCTAAATAACTCTCATTGGGAAGAACTTTGAGTTCCTAACTCTCCAAAAACTCAAACGGATAAAAGTTTGGACCAAGTTGATCCAAACAATATGAAAAACTCTCATTCGGACGAACTCTGGATTTCGAGCTCTCAAAAACTGAAAGGGAGAAAAGTTGTGACCATGTGTCGTCCAAACCACCTAAATAACTCTCAATGGGAAGAACTTTGAGTTCCTAACTGTCCAAAAACTCAAACGGAGCAAAGTTTGGACAAGGTTCGTCCAAACCATATGAAAAACTCTCATTGGGACGAACTTTGGGTTCCGAGCTCCCAAAAACCGAAACGGAGCAAAGTTTGGACCATGTGTCGTCCAAGCCACGTAAAGAACTCTCATTGGGAAGAACTTTGAGTTCCTAACTATGCAAAAACTCAAACGGAGCAAAGTTTGGACCAAGTTCGTCCAAACCATTTGAAAAACTCTCAATCAGACAAACTTTGGGTTCCGAGCTCTCAAAAACTGAAACGGAGCAATGTTTGGACCATGTGTCGTCCAAACCATGTAAAGTACTCTCATTGGGGCGAACTTTAAGTTCCTAACTCTCCAAAAACTCAAACGGAGCAATTTTTCTACCAAGTTCGTCCAAACCATATGAAAAACTCTCATTGGGACGAACTTTGGGTTCCGTGCTCTCAAAAACTGAAACGGAGCAAAGTTTGGACCATGTGTCGTCCAAACCACGTAAAGAACTCTCATTGGGAAGAACTTTGAGTTCCTAACTCGTCAAAAACTCAAACGGAGCAAAGTTTGGACCAATTTCGTCCAAACCATTTGAAAAACTCTCAATCAGACGAACTTTGGGTTCCGAGCTCTCAAAAACTGAAACGGAGCAATGTTTGGACCATGTGTCGTCCAAACGACGTAAAGTACTCTCATTGGGGTGAACTTTCAGTTCCTAACTGTCCAAAAACTCAAACGGAGCAATTTTTCTACCAAGTTCGTCCAAACCATATGAAAAACTCTCATTGGGACGAACTTTGGGTTCCGTGCGCTCAAAAACTGAAACGGAGCAAAGTTTGGACCATGTGTCTTCCAAACCATGTAAAGTACTCTCATTGGGCCGAACTTTGAGTTCCTAACTCTCCAATAACTCAAACGGAGCAAAGTTTGGACAAAGTTTGTCCGAACCATTTGACAAACTCTCATTCTGAAGAACTTTGGGTTCCGAGCTCTCAAAAATTTTAACGGAGCAAAGTTTTGACCATGTGTCGTCCAAACCACCTAAAGAACTCTCATTGGGAAGAACTTTGAGTTCTTAACTGTCCAAAAACTCAAACGGAGCAAAGTTTGGACAAGGTTCGTCCAAACCATATGAAAAACTCTCATTGGGACGAACTTTGGGTTCCGAGCTCCCAAAAACCGAAACGGAGCAAAGTTTTGACCATGTGTCGTCCAAACCACGTAAAGAACTTTCATTGGGCCGAACTTTGAGTTCCTAACTCTCCAAAAACTCAAACGGAGCAAAGTTTGGACCAAGTTCGTCCAAACCATATGAAAAACTCTAAATGGGACGAACTTTGGGTTCCGACCTCTCAAAAACCGAAACGGAGCAATGTTTTGACAATGTGTCGTCCCAACAACCTAAATAACTCTCATTGGGAAGAACTTTTAGTTCCTAACTCTCCAAAAACTCAAACGGATAAAAGTTTGGACCAAGTTGATCCAAACAATATGAAAAACTCTCATTCGGACGAACTCTGGATTTCGAGCTCTCAAAAACTGAAAGGGAGAAAAGTTGTGACCATGTGTCGTCCAAACCACCTAAATAACTCTCAATGGGAAGAACTTTGAGTTCCTAACTGTCCAAAAACTCAAACGGAGCAAAGTTTGGACAAGGTTCGTCCAAACCATATGAAAAACTCTCATTGTTACGAACTTTGGGTTCCGAGCTCCCAAAACCGAAACGGAGCAAAGTTTGGACCATGTGTCGTCCAAGCCACGTAAAGAACTCTCATTGGGAAGAACTTTGAGTTCCTAACTCTGCAAAAACTCAAACGGAGCAAAGTTTGGACCAAGTTTGTCCAAACCATTTGAAAAACTCTCAATCAGACAAACTTTGGGTTCCGAGCTCTTAAAAACTGAAACGGAGCAATGTTTGGACCATGTGTCGTCCAAACCACGTAAAGTACTCTCATTGGGGCGAACTTTCAGTTTCTAACTCTCAAAAAACTCAAACGGAGCAATTTTTCTACCAAGTTCATCCAAACCATATGAAAAACTCTCATTGGGACGAACTTTGGGTTCCGTGCTCTCAAAAACTGAAACGGAGCAAAGTTTGGACCATGTGTCGTCCAAACCACGTAAAGAACTCTAATTGGGAAGAACTTTGAGTTCCTAACTCGTCAAAAACTCAAACGGAGCAAAGTTTGGACCAATTTCGTCCAAACCATTTGAAAAACTCTCAATCAGACGAACTTTGGGTTCCGAGCTCTCAAAAACTGAAACGGAGCAATGTTTGGACCATGTGTCGTCCAAACCACGTAAAGTACTCTCATTGGGGTGAACTTTCAGTTCCAAACTGTCCAAAAACTCAAACGGAGCAATTTTTCTACCAAGTTCGTCCAAACCATATGAAAAACTCTCATTGGGACGAACTTTGGGTTCCGTGCGCTCAAAAACTGAAACGGAGCAAAGTTTGGACCATGTGTCTTCCAAACCATGTAAAGTACTCTCATTGGGCCGAACTTTGAGTTCCTAACTCTCCAATAACTCAAACGGAGCAAAGTTTGGACCAAGTTTGTCCGAACCATTTGAAAAACTCTCATTCTGAAGAACTTTGGGTTCCGAGCTCTCAAAAATTTTAACGGAGCAAAGTTTTGACCATGTGTCGTCCAAACCACCTAAAGAACTCTCATTGGGAAGAACTTTGAGTTCTTAACTGTCCAAAAACTCAAACGGAGCAAAGTTTGGACAAGGTTCGTCCAAACCATATGAAAAACTCTCATTGGGACGAACTTTGGGTTCCGAGCTCCCAAAAACCGAAACGGAGCAAAGTTTTGACCATGTGTCGTCCAAACCACGTAAAGAACTTTCATTGGGCCGAACTTTGAGTTCCTAACTCTCCAAAAACTCAAACGGAGCAAAGTTTGGACCAAGTTCGTCCAAACCATATGAAAAACTCTAAATGGGACGAACTTTGGGTTCCGACCTCTCAAAAACCGAAACGGAGCAATGTTTTGACAATGTGTCGTCCCAACAACCTAAATAACTCTCATTGGGAAGAACTTTTAGTTCCTAACTCTCCAAAAACTCAAACGGATAAAAGTTTGGACCAAGTTGATCCAAACAATATGAAAAACTCTCATTCGGACGAACTCTGGATTTCGAGCTCTCAAAAACTGAAAGGGAGAAAAGTTGTGACCATGTGTCGTCCAAACCACCTAAATAACTCTCAATGGGAAGAACTTTGAGTTCCTATGATATGAACCAAGATGTCTTGTGTTATGCCAAAAACATATTCAAAATTAAGTTGTATTGAATGAAGTCAAATGTCAATAAAGTTGAAGTCAACTAGCATTGAAGGAACTCAAGTTGTATCGAATGAACTCAACTACATGTCAAGTTCATTAAGAGCAAGTCAAGCATCGATGATGGAACCACACTTCAAGCTACTTCAAAATACATCATGTAGAGCTTCATTAATTCATGGAATGTTACACATAAAATGAAGATTGACCAAGACTTCAATTCTCGGATTTATGGAGTCCATTATGTAATTTTTCAGTTTTTTGAGTCTTTTCAATGTTACTTAGGTTACTTTTGTTAGTGGCTCTTTAATACATTAAAGTTAAGAAGGTTACACACTTTAAGGTGACCTAGTGGCTGAATTTAGGTTATATATTGGAGGCTATAAAAAGCCATCTTTGATGTAACCACAAATCAGATTTTGATGATGTTTCAATGAAATTGAGTCTTTTGAGCCTAAAGGCCATGAGCAACTTTCTTTGCATATCTTGTGTTTAGATTTGCATGCTAGGATCATTCAAGTAGCTTTGATCGAACTACTTGTGGAGTGATTCGAATCTCGAGTTTAGAAACGAGTTTTCTCTACTCTTGATCTTGATCATCAAGGTAAATCCGTTTCTATCTTCTTCCTTGGGATGAAATCATCTTGGTTTTGGGGTTTTTGATATTGAGTTCTATGGGTCTTGTTTGCTAGCAAGGTTTTTAGATCCAATCATCAAGGGTTTCTTATCATCCTAACTGTCCAAAAACTCAAACGGAGCAAAGTTTGGACAAGGTTCGTCCAAACCATATGAAAAACTCTCATTGGGACGAACTTTGGGTTCCGAGCTCCCAAAAACCGAAAAGGAGCAAAGTTTGGACCATGTGTCGTCCAAGCCACGTAAAGAACTCTCATTGGGAAGAACTTTGAGTTCCTAACTATGCAAAAACTCAAACGGAGCAAAGTTTGGACCAAGTTCGTCCAAACCATTTGAAAAACTCTCAATCAGACAAACTTTGGGTTCCGAGCTCTCAAAAACTGAAACGGAGCAATGTTTGGACCATGTGTCGTCCAAACCATGTAAAGTACTCTCATTGGGGCGAACTTTAAGTTCCTAACTCTCCAAAAACTCAAACGGAGCAATTTTTCTACCAAGTTCGTCCAAACCATATGAAAAACTCTCATTGGGACGAACTTTGGGTTCCGTGCTCTCAAAAACTGAAACGGAGCAAAGTTTGGACCATGTGTCGTCCAAACCACGTAAAGAACTCTCATTGGGAAGAACTTTGAGTTCCTAACTCGTCAAAAACTCAAACGGAGCAAAGTTTGGACCAATTTCGTCCAAACCATTTGAAAAACTCTCAATCAGACGAACTTTGGGTTCCGAGCTCTCAAAAACTGAAACGGAGCAATGTTTGGACCATGTGTCGTCCAAACCACGTAAAGTACTCTCATTGGGGTGAACTTTCAGTTCCTAACTGTCCAAAAACTCAAACGGAGCAATTTTTCTACCAAGTTCGTCCAAACCATATGAAAAACTCTCATTGGGACGAACTTTGGGTTCCGTGCGCTCAAAAACTGAAACGGAGCAAAGTTTGGACCATGTGTCTTCCAAACCATGTAAAGTACTCTCATTGGGCCGAACTTTGAGTTCCTAACTCTCCAATAACTCAAACAGAGAAAAGTTTGGACAAAGTTTGTCCGAACCATTTGACAAACTCTCATTCTGAAGAACTTTGGGTTCCGAGCTCTCAAAAATTTTAACGGAGCAAAGTTTTGACCATGTGTCGTCCAAACCACCTAAAGAACTCTCATTGGGAAGAACTTTGAGTTCTTAACTGTCCAAAAACTCAAACGGAGCAAAGTTTGGACAAGGTTCGTCCAAACCATATGAAAAACTCTCATTGGGACGAACTTTGGGTTCCGAGCTCCCAAAAACCGAAACGAAGCAAAGTTTTGACCATGTGTCGTCCAAACCACGTAAAGAACTTTCATTGGGCCGAACTTTGAGTTCCTAACTCTCCAAAAACTCAAACGGAGCAAAGTTTGGACCAAGTTCGTCCAAACCATATGAAAAACTCTAAATGGGACGAACTTTGGGTTCCGACCTCTCAAAAACCGAAACGGAGCAATGTTTTGACAATGTGTCGTCCCAACAACCTAAATAACTCTCATTGGGAAGAACTTTTAGTTCCTAACTCTCCAAAAACTCAAACGGATAAAAGTTTGGACCAAGTTGATCCAAACAATATGAAAAACTCTCATTCGGACGAACTCTGGATTTCGAGCTCTCAAAAACTGAAAGGGAGAAAAGTTGTGACCATGTGTCGTCCAAACCACCTAAATAACTCTCAATGGGAAGAACTTTGAGTTCCTAACTGTCCAAAAACTCAAACGGAGCAAAGTTTGGACAAGGTTCGTCCAAACCATATGAAAAACTCTCATTGGGACGAACTTTGGGTTCCGAGCTCCCAAAAACCGAAACGGAGCAAAGTTTGGACCATGTGTCGTCCAAGCCACGTAAAGAACTCTCATTGGGAAGAACTTTGAGTTCCTAACTCTGCAAAAACTCAAACGGAGCAAAGTTTGGACCAAGTTCGTCCAAACCATTTGAAAAACTCTCAATCAGACAAACTTTGGGTTCCGAGCTCTCAAAAACTGAAACGGAGCAATGTTTGGACCATGTGTCGTCCAAACCACGTAAAGTACTCTCATTGGGGTGAACTTTCAGTTCCTAACTGTCCAAAAACTCAAACGGAGCAATTTTTCTACCAAGTTCGTCCAAACCATATGAAAAACTCTCATTGGGACGAACTTTGGGTTCCGAACTCCCAAAAACCGAAACGGAGCAAAGTTTGGACCATGTGTCGTCCAAGCCACGTAAAGAACTCTCATTGGGAAGAACTTTGAGTTCCTAACTCTGCAAAAACTCAAACGGAGCAAAGTTTGGACCAAGTTCGTCCAAACCATTTGAAAAACTCTCAATCAGACAAACTTTGGGTTCCGAGCTCTCAAAAACTGAAACGGAGCAATGTTTGGACCATGTGTCGTCCAAACCACCTAAAGAACTCTCATTGGGAAGAACTTTGAGTTCTTAACTGTCCAAAAACTCAAACGGAGCAAAGTTTGGACAAGGTTCGTCCAAACCATATGAAAAACTCTCATTGGGACGAACTTTGGGTTCCGAGCTCCCAAAAACCGAAACGGAGCAAAGTTTTGACCATGTGTCGTCCAAACCACGTAAAGAACTTTCATTGGGCCGAACTTTGAGTTCCTAACTCTCCAAAAACTCAAACGGAGCAAAGTTTGGACCAAGTTCGTCCAAACCATATGAAAAACTCTAAATGGGACGAACTTTGGGTTCCGACCTCTCAAAAACCGAAACGGAGCAATGTTTTGACAATGTGTCGTCCCAACAACCTAAATAACTCTCATTGGGAAGAACTTTGAGTTCCTAACTCTCCAAAAACTCAAACGGATAAAAGTTTGGACCAAGTTGATCCAAACAATATGAAAAACTCTCATTCGGACGAACTCTGGATTTCGAGCTCTCAAAAACTGAAAGGGAGAAAAGTTGTGACCATGTGTCGTCCAAACCACCTAAATAACTCTCAATGGGAAGAACTTTGAGTTCCTAACTGTCCAAAAACTCAAACGGAGCAAAGTTTGGACAAGGTTCGTCCAAACCATATGAAAAACTCTCATTGGGACGAACTTTGGGTTCCGAGCTCCCAAAAACCGAAACGGAGCAAAGTTTGGACCATGTGTCGTCCAAGCCACGTAAAGAACTCTCATTGGGAAGAACTTTGAGTTCCTAACTCTGCAAAAACTCAAACGGAGCAAAGTTTGGACCAAGTTCGTCCAAACCATTTGAAAAACTCTCAATCAGACAAACTTTGGGTTCCGAGCTCTCAAAAACTGAAACGGAGCAATGTTTGGACCATGGGTCGTCCAAACCACGTAAAGTACTCTCATTGGGGCGAACTTTCAGTTCCTAACTCTCCAAAAACTCAAACGAAGCAATTTTTCTACCAAGTTCGTCCAAACCATATGAAAAACTCTCATTGGGACGAACTTTGGGTTCCGTGCTCTCAAAAACTGAAACGGAGCAAAGTTTGGACCATGTGTCGTCCAAACCACGTAAAGAACTCTCATTGGGAAGAACTTTGAGTTCCTAACTCGTCAAAAACTCAAACGGAGCAAAGTTTGGACCAATTTCGTCCAAACCATTTGAAAAACTCTCAATCAGACGAACTTTGGGTTCCGAGCTCTCAAAAACTGAAACGGAGCAATGTTTGGACCATGTGTCGTCCAAACCACGTAAAGTACTCTCATTGGGGTGAACTTTCAGTTCCTAACTGTCCAAAAACTCAAACGGAGCAATTTTTCTACCAAGTTCGTCCAAACCATATGAAAAACTCTCATTGGGACGAACTTTGGGTTCCGTGCGCTCAAAAACTGAAACGGAGCAAAGTTTGGACCATGTGTCTTCCAAACCATGTAAAGTACTCTCATTGGGCCGAACTTTGAGTTCCTAACTCTCCAATAACTCAAACGGAGCAAAGTTTGGACCAAGTTTGTCCGAACCATTTGAAAAACTCTCATTCTGAAGAACTTTGGGTTCCGAGCTCTCAAAAATTTTAACGGAGCAAAGTTTTGACCATGTGTCGTCCAAACCACCTAAAGAACTCTCATTGGGAAGAACTTTGAGTTCTTAACTGTCCAAAAACTCAAACGGAGCAAAGTTTGGACAAGGTTCGTCCAAACCATATGAAAAACTCTCATTGGGACGAACTTTGGGTTCCGAGCTCCCAAAAACCGAAACGGAGCAAAGTTTTGACCATGTGTCGTCCAAACCACGTAAAGAACTTTCATTGGGCCGAACTTTGAGTTCCTAACTCTCCAAAAACTCAAACGGAGCAAAGTTTGGACCAAGTTCGTCCAAACCATATGAAAAACTCTAAATGGGACGAACTTTGGGTTCCGACCTCTCAAAAACCGAAACGGAGCAATGTTTTGACAATGTGTCGTCCCAACAACCTAAATAACTCTCATTGGGAAGAACTTTTAGTTCCTAACTCTCCAAAAACTCAAACGGATAAAAGTTTGGACCAAGTTGATCCAAACAATATGAAAAACTCTCATTCGGACGAACTCTGGATTTCGAGCTCTCAAAAACTGAAAGGGAGAAAAGTTGTGACCATGTGTCGTCCAAACCACCTAAATAACTCTCAATGGGAAGAACTTTGAGTTCCTAACTGTCCAAAAACTCAAACGGAGCAAAGTTTGGACAAGGTTCGTCCAAACCATATGAAAAACTCTCATTGGGACGAACTTTGGGTTCCGAGCTCCCAAAAACCGAAACGGAGCAAAGTTTGGACCATGTGTCGTCCAAGCCACGTAAAGAACTCTCATTGGGAAGAACTTTGAGTTCCTAACTCTGCAAAAACTCAAACGGAGCAAAGTTTGGACCAAGTTCGTCCAAACCATTTGAAAAACTCTCATTGGGACGAACTTTGGGTTCCGAGCTCTCAAAAACTGAAACGGAGCAATGTTTGGACCATGTGTCGTCCAAACCACGTAAAGTACTCTCATTGGGGCGAACTTTCAGTTCCTAACTCTCCAAAAACTCAAACGGAGCAATTTTTCTACCAAGTTCGTCCAAACCATATGAAAAACTCTCATTGGGACGAACTTTGGGTTCCGTGCTCTCAAAAACTGAAACGGAGCAAAGTTTGGACCATGTGTCGTCCAAACCACGTAAAGAACTCTCATTGGGAAGAACTTTGAGTTCCTAACTCGTCAAAAACTCAAACGGAGCAAAGTTTGGACCAATTTCGTCCAAACCATTTGAAAACCTCTCATTCTCACGAACTTTGGGTTCCGAGCTCTCAAAAATTTTAACGGAGCAAAGTTTTGACCATGTGACGTCCAAACCACCTAAAGAACTCTCATTGGGAAGAACTTTGAGTTCTTAACTGTCCAAAAACTCAAACGGAGCAAAGTTTGGACAAGGTTCGTCCAAACCATATGAAAAACTCTCATTGGGACGAACTTTGGGTTCCGTGCTCCCAAAAACCGAAACGGAGCAAAGTTTTGACCATGTGTCGTCCAAACCACGTAAAGAACTTTTATTGGGCCGAACTTTGAGTTCCTAACTCTCCAAAAACTCAAACGGAGCAAAGTTTGGACCAAGTTCGTCCAAACCATATGAAAAACTCTAAATGGGACGAACTTTGGGTTCGGACCTCTCAAAAACCGAAACGGAGCAATGTTTTGACAATGTGTCGTCCCAACAACCTATATAACTCTCATTGGGAAGAACTTTGAGTTCCTAACTCTCCAAAAACTCAAACGGATAAAAGTTTGGACCAAGTTGATCCAAACAATATGAAAAACTCTCATTCGGACGAACTCTGGATTTCGAGCTCTCAAAAACTGAAAGGGAGAAAAGTTGTGACCATGTGTCGTCCAAACCACCTAAATAACTCTCATTGGGAAGAACTTTGAGTTCCTAACTGACCAAAAACTCAAACGGAGCACAGTTTGGACAAGGTTCGTCCAAACCATATGAAAAACTCTCATTGGGACGAACTTTGGGTTCCGAGCTCCCAAAAACCGAAACGGAGCAAAGTTTGGACCATGTGTCGTCCATGCCACGTAAAGAACTCTCATTGGGAAGAACTTTGAGTTCCTAACTCTGCAAAAACTCAAACGGAGCAAAGTTTTGACCAAGTTCGTCCAAACCATTTGAAAAACTCTCAATCAGACAAACTTTGGGTTCCGAGCTCTCAAAAACTGAAACGGAGCAATGTTTCGACCATGTGTCGTCCAAACCACGTAAAGTACTCTCATTGGGGAGAACTTTCAGTTCCTAACTCTCCAAAAACTCAAACGGAGCAATTTTTCTACCAAGTTCGTCCAAACCATATGAAAAACTCTCATTGGGACGAACTTTGGGTTCCGTGCTCTCAAAAACAGAAACGGAGCAAAGTTTGGACCATGTGTCGTCCAAACCACGTAAAGAACTCTCATTGGGAAGAACTTTGAGTTCCTAACTCGTCAAAAACTCAAAAGGAGCAAAGTTTGGACCAATTTCGTCCAAACCATTTGAAAACCTCTCAATCAGACGAACTTTGGGTTCCGAGCTCTCAAAAACTGAAACGGAGCAATGTTTGGACCATGTGTCGTCCAAACCACGTAAAGTACTCTCATTGGGGTGAACTTTCAGTTCCTAACTCTCCAAAAACTCAAACGGAGCAATTTTTCTACCAAGTTCGTCCAAACCATATGAAAAACTCTCATTGGGACGAACTTTGGGTTCCGTGCGCTCAAAAACTGAAACGGAGCAAAGTTTGGACCATGTGTCTTCCAAACCATGTAAAGTACTCTCATTGGGCCGAACTTTGAGTCCCTAACTCTCCAATAACTCAAACGGAGCAAAGTTTGGACCAAGTTTGTCCAAACCATTTGAAAAACTCTCATTCTGACGAACTTTGGGTTCCGAGCTCTCAAAAATTTTAACGGAGCAAAGTTTTGACCATGTGTCGTCCAAACCACCTAAAGAACTCTCATTGGGAAGAACTTTGAGTTCTTAACTGTCCAAAAACTCAAACGGAGCAAAGTTTGGACAAGGTTCGTCCAAACCATATGAAAAACTCTCATTGGGACGAACTTTGGGTTCCGAGCTCCCAAAAACCGAAACGGAGCAAAGTTTTTACCATGTGTCGTCCAAACCACGTAAAGAACTTTCATTGGGCCGAACTTTGAGTTCCTAACTCTCCAAAAACTCAAACGGAGCAAAGTTTGGACCAAGTTCGTCCAAACCATATGAAAAACTCTAAATGGGACGAACTTTGGGTTCCGACCTCTCAAAAACCGAAACGGAGCAATGTTTTGACAATGTGTCGTCCCAACAACCTAAATAACTCTCATTGGGAAGAACTTTGAGTTCCTAACTCTCCAAAAACTCAAACGGATAAAAGTTTGGACCAAGTTGATCCAAACAATATGAAAAACTCTCATTCGGACGAACTCTGGATTTCGAGCTCTCAAAAACTGAAAGGGAGAAAAGTTGTGAACATGTGTCGTCCAAACCACCTAAATAACTCTCAATGGGAAGAACTTTGAGTTCCTAACTGTCCAAAAACTCAAACGGAGCATGATATGAATCCTACCATGCTATCCAAAACTAAAGAAAAGCTTCAAAATGGAGATTCATTAAATGCACTCAAGCTTCATTGAAGACAAGTAAAAGTGTCATTTATGGAACATGGACTTCAAGATACTTCAAGTGAGGTTTCAAGCATGGGAGGTTACAAATATTAATTGGCTGATTGCAAACTCCTATTCACGGATTCATGGACCCTTTTGAATGTATTTTCAGTTTTATGTCATTTTAGTTACTTTTTAGGTTACATTTAGTTAATGGCTTATTATGGTCATAAAGTTGGAATGTTACAACTCTTGAAATGCCTCATGGAAGGTCTAGGGTTCAATTTTAAGGCTATATAATGCCATGTAATTCCTTTGTAAAAAAAAAAAAAAGAAGACTTGGAAATGTAGTAAAATCAGCCTTTGAGCTTTTCCTTTAGCCTAGAGCTAAGTTTCTTTGCAATTCTATGTAGTTTAGGTTGCATGCTGAGAATCATTCAAGCTTGACTTGATCAATCATGCTTGTGGAGTGATTCGAATCTCAAGCAAGTTTTCTTGCCTTGAGATATTTGATCGACAAGGTAATCCGGTTTTTACTTTCCTTGGGTTGATTTTCAAATCGGTTTTGGGGTTTTCAGATTTGAGATCTAAAGGTTTGCATATCCATAAGGGTTCTTAGATCCAATTGGCCTGGGCTGTCATATCATTTGGTATCAGAGCTGCTTTGTCTTATCATTTGGTATCAGAGCTACTTTGATTTCACAACATTTGGTATCAGAGCTGCTTTGTCTTATCATTTGGTATCAGAGCTTTAGGCTCAAGATCGGATATATGTTTCCTTTGCGTTTCTCTTGAATTTGTTTCTCTTTCTTTAGTTATTTTTTTTTAATCTGTCCAGTTTCGTAGTCTGCCTAAATGCTCCAAAAACTCATATTTCCGAATGGTATTTCATCTTACTATCTTCTATGATATTGTAGATCTTTGTTTAAGCTACAACTTTGCCTTCTTCATAAATTTCTAATTCAATTGTCTTGAGGGTGAAACGTTTGAACTTTTACAATCTGTTCTGGAAAACTGCTATACCCGAGAATGTGTGTTCTTGTTTTTGTTCATGTCATTTTTTCCTCCAAAGCTTGATAGATCTGAATTGGTTGATGTTTAAACTCTCACTTGTGTTAGGATCTGACCGTTGGTATCCATTGGCTTCAGTTACATGTTGAATTTCTCAAATTAATTAACCACTTGCCATAAGTTTTGGGGTTAGAAACTTTTCATATTCAATTTTCCAGCCACTTGCTATTCAATGCCCATGATCTCTATTGATTATAACTTTTCTTTAATGTGAAGCCTGATTTAAATTCCATAAGTTCATTTCAACCTTTGGATATTAATATATGGAGACATACATTTAGACTTTCATTTCCATTTAACCTTGATTTCTTTCTTGACTTGTTTCTTATTTGGTATTCGTTTGACTCCATACTTAAGCTATTTTGATTGTGTTCTATGTGTGCTATCTATCACTTCAATGCAAACTTTGCTCATTGGCTCATGTGAGTGAGATTGAGAGTGTATTTGTCTTTGAGTGAAAACACGTGAGGGAGTGCTTGTGAGGTCACTTTTCATTCCTTTGCAGCATGTTTCAAACAAGGAGTTCAAACAAATCCATGTTTCGTCAAGCACAAAAACATTGTGAGAAACACGTTCGTGACGATCCATTTTGGAAGGCTTTTCGTGAAAATATGGATGAAATACATAAATCCATAAAGTACATGTCTGAATTATCTCACGAGTTGAATTTGCGGGATCAAGCAAGAGAGGCACAAATCACAAAATCCATTCAAGAAGAAGAAGATTGTTCCATGCCTCAAGATGATGTTTCAAATGACGATGTTGTTATTGATGACGCGGTGACCAGAAAAGAAAGTGTGCAAATACCAGTTGATCTATGTCCATTTGAGCCAAAACCTAAGGAAAGTGAAAAAGAGAAAGAGTTTGAGAAAGAAATATTTGAAGCTTATATTGAGATTGAAGAGAAAGAGAGTTCAGTTATTAGAGTATGTGAGAAGACCCATGTCTTGTATTCAAAAAGACACATACAAGAACTTGTATCCGAAAGGACTTGTTTTCTGACGGGTGCACTTAAACCAAGTGTACCTACTTTTTCTAATGAGTTCTTGCAGGAAATTAAAATGCTTGTTGAAACGCAAGATTCAAACAATGCTTCAAATACGAGACAAAGCCAAGCACGAGGGAACTTTAATGCCAAAGGGGAACAAATGAAGCGATGTTTGTATTTTGCTTCATCATCCATTCATGGTGGACAGTCAAAGGTGAAGAATTTGAGGAGATCAAGAATGCGAGATGCAAATGATTTCAAGTTTGCACTACAAGGGGATCCTTGCATTCGAGGACGAATCCTCTTGAAGAAGAGGAGGATGATACGAACCGAGGTGTCTTAATCAAGCTACAATAACCCAAGATGCTTCCAAACTTAAGAGTTAGCTTTTTGAAAGATGATTCTCGGATTTAAGGCATTTTTATTGTAATTTTCAGTTTTAAAGTTGTGTTTTTAATGTTTTAAGTTACTTTTAAGTTAGTGGTCATTATAGCATTGATGGGGATGAAAGTTACAACCTTTCATATGACCATAGGTTATGTTTGAAGGCTATAAATAACCATCTATGTAGTTACTTTGAGGGGAGATTAGTTTTGATGGAATTTCAATGAAAATGAAGTCTTTTGAGCCTAAAGGCCATGAGCAACTTTGCATATCTTGTGTTTAGATTTGCATGCTAGGATCATTCAAGTAGCGTTGATCAAACAACTTGTGGAGTGATTCAAATCTCGAGTTTAGGAACGAGTTTTCTCTACTCTTAATCTTGATCGTCAAGGTAAAACCGTTCTATCTTCTTCCTTGGGATGAAATCATCTTGTTTTGGGGGTCTTAGCATTTGAGATCTAGGGGTTTGCATATCCATAAGGGTTCTTAGATCCAATTGGCCTGGGCTGTCATATCATTTGGTATCAGAGCTGCTTTGTCTTATCAAAGCAAAGTTTGGACAAGGTTCGTCCAAACCATATGAAAAACTCTCATTGGGACGAACTTTGGGTTCCGTGCTCTCAAAAACTGAAACGGAGCAAAGTTTGGACCATGTGTCGTCCAAACCACGTAAAGAACTCTCATTGGGAAGAACTTTGAGTTCCTAAATCTGCAAAAACTCAAACGGAGAAAGTTTGGACCAATTTCGTCCAAACCATTTGAAAAACTCTCAATCAGACGAACTTTGGGTTCCGAGCTCTCAAAAACTGAAACGGAGCAATGTTTGGACCATGTGTCGTCCAAACCACGTAAAGTACTCTCATTGGGGCGAACTTTCAGTTCCTAACTCTCCAAAAACTCAAACGGAGCAATTTTTCTACCAAGTTCGACCAAACCATATGAAAAACTCTCATTGGGACGAACTTTGGGTTCCGTGCTCTCAAAAACTGAAACGGAGCAAAGTTTGGACCATGTGTCTTCCAAACCACCTAAAGAACTCTCAATGGGAAGAACTTTGAGTTCCTAACTGTCCAAAAACTCAAACGGAGCAAAGTTTGGACAAGGTTCGTCAAACCATATGAAAAACTCTCATTGGGACGATCTTTGGGTTCCGAGCTCCCAAAAACCGAAACGGAGAAAAGTTTGGACCATGTGTTGTCCAAACCACGTAAATAACTCTAATTGGGCCGAACTTTGAGTTCCTAACTCTCCAAAAACTCAAACGGAGCAAAAATTGGACTAGGTTCGTCCAAACAATATGAAAAACTCTCATTGGGACGAACTTTGACTTCCGAGCTCTCAAAAACCGAAACGGAGCAAACTTTTGACCATGTGTCGTCCAAACCACGTAAAGAACTTTCATTGGGCCGAACTTTGAGTTCCTAACTCTCCAAAAACTCATACGGAGCAAAGTTTGGACCAAGTTCGTCCAAACCATATGAAAAACTCTAAATGGGACGAACTTTTCGTCCCGACCTCTCAAAAACCGAAACGGAGCAATGTTTTGAGCATGTGTCGTCCCAACAACCTAAATAACTCTCATTGGGAAGAACTTTGACTTCCTAACTCTCCAAAAACTCAAACGGATAAAAGTTTGGACCAAGTTGATCCAAACAATATGAAAAACTCTCATTCGGACGAACTCTGGATTTCGAGCTCTCAAAAACTGAAAGGGAGAAAAGTTGTGACCATGTGTCGTCCAAACCACCTAAATAACTCTCAATGGGAAGAACTTTGAGTTCCTAACTGACCAAAAACTCAAACGGAGCACAGTTTGGACAAGGTTCGTCCAAACCATATGAAAAACTCTCATTGGGACGAACTTTGGGTTCCGAGCTCCCAAAAACCGAAACGGAGCAAAGTTTGGACCATGTGTCGTCCATGCCACGTAAAGAACTCTCATTGGGAAGAACTTTGAGTTCCTAACTCTGAAAAAACTCAAACGGAGCAAAGTTTGGACCAAGTTCGTCCAAACCATTTGAAAAACTCTCAATCAGACAAACTTTGGGTTCCGAGCTCTCAAAAACTGAAACTGAGCAATGTTTCGACCATGTGTCGTCCAAACCACGTAAAGTACTCTCATTGGGGCGAACTTTCAGTTCCTAACTCTCCAAAAACTCAAACGGAGCAATTTTTCTACCAAGTTCGTCCAAACCATATGAAAAACTCTCATTGGGACGAACTTTGGGTTCCGTGCTCTCAAAAACAGAAACGGAGCAAAGTTTGGACCATGTGTCGTCCAAACCACGTAAAGAACTCTCATTGGGAAGAACTTTGAGTTCCTAACTCGTCAAAAACTCAAACGGAGCAAAGTTTGGACCAATTTCGTCCAAACCATTTGAAAAACTCTCAATCAGACGAACTTTGGGTTCCGAGCTCTCAAAAACTGAAACGGAGCATTGTTTGGACCATGTGTCGTCCAAACCACGTAAAGTACTCTCATTGGGGTGAACTTTCAGTTCCTAACTCTCCAAAAACTCAAACGGAGCAATTTTTCTACCAAGTTCGTCCAAACCATATGAAAAACTCTCATTGGGACGAACTTTGGGTTCCGTGCGCTCAAAAACTGAAACGGAGCAAAGTTTGGACCATGTGTCTTCCAAACCATGTAAAGTACTCTCATTGGGCCGAACTTTGAGTTCCTAACTCTCCAATAACTCAAACGGAGCAAAGTTTGGACCAAGTTTGTCCAAACCATTTGAAAAACTCTCATTCTGACGAACTTTGGGTTCCGAGCTCTCAAAAATTTTAACGGAGCAAAGTTTTGACCATGTGTCGTCCAAACCACCTAAAGAACTCTCATTGGGAAGAACTATGAGTTCTTAACTGTCCAAAAACTCAAACGGAGCAAAGTTTGGACAAGGTTCGTCCAAACCATATGAAAAACTCTCATTGGGACGAACTTTGGGTTCCGTGCTCTCAAAAACTGAAACGGAGCAAAGTTTGGATCATGTGTCGTCCAAACCACGTAAAGAACTCTCATTGGGAAGAACTTTGAGTTCCTAAATCTGCAAAAACTCAAACGGAGGAAGTTTGAACCAATTTCGTCCAAACCATTTGAAAAACTCTCAATCAGACGAACTTTGGGTTCCGAGCTCTCAAAAACTGAAACGGAGCAATGTTTGGACCATGTGTCGTCCAAACCACGTAAAGTACTCTCATTGGGGCGAACTTTCAGTTCCTAACTCTCCAAAAACTCAAACGGAGCAATTTTTCTACCAAGTTCGACCAAACCATATGAAAAAATCTCATTGGGACGAACTTTGGGTTCCGTGCTCTCAAAAACTGAAACGGAGCAAAGTTTGGACCATGTGTCTTCCAAACCACCTAAAGAACTCTCAATGGGAAGAACTTTGAGTTCCTAACTGTCCAAAAACTCAAACGGAGCAAAGTTTGGACAAGGTTCGTCCAAACCATATGAAAAACTCTCATTGGGACGATCTTTGGGTTCCGAGCTCCCAAAAACCGAAACGGAGAAAAGTTTGGACCATGTGTTGTCGAAACCACGTAAATAACTCTAATTGGGCCGAACTTTGAGTTCCTAACTCTCCAAAAACTCAAACGGAGCAAAAATTGGACCAAGTTCGTCCAAACAATATGAAAAACTCTCATTGGGACGAACTTTGACTTCCGAGCTCTCAAAAACCGAAACGGAGAAAACTTTTGACCATGTGTCGTCCAAACCACGTAAAGAACTTTCATTGGGCCGAACTTTGAGTTCCTAACTCTCCAAAAACTCATACGGAGCAAAGTTTGGACCAAGTTCGTCCAAACCATATGAAAAACTCTAAATGGGACGAACTTTTCGTTCCGACCTCTCAAAAACCGAAACGGAGCAATTTTTTGAGCATGTGTCGTCCCAACAACCTAAATAACTCTCATTGGGAAGAACTTTGAGTTCCTAACTCTCCAAAAACTCAAACGGATAAAAGTTTGGACCAAGTTGATCCAAACAATATGAAAAACTCTCATTCGGACGAACTCTGGATTTCGAGCTCTCAAAAACTGAAAGGGAGCAAAGTTTTGACCATGTGTCGTCCAAACCACCTAAATAACTCTCAATGGGAAGAACTTTGAGTTCCTAACTCTCAAAAAACTCAAACGGAGCAAAATTTGGACCAAGTTCGTCCAAACCACGTAAAGTACTCTGATTGGGGCGAACTTTGAGTTCCTAACTCTCCAAAAACTCAAACGGAGAAAAGTTTGGACACAGTTCGTCCAAACCATATGAAAACCTCTCATTCGGATTAACTTTGGGTTCCAAGCTCTCAAAAACTGAAACGGAGCAAGGTTTGAGCATGTGTCGTCCAAACAACCTAAAGAACTCTCATTGGGCCAAACTTTGAGTTCCTAACTCTCCAAAAACTCAAACGGAGCAAAGTTCGGACTATGTTCGTCCAAACCATATGTAAAACTCTCATTGGAACGACTTTGGGTTCCGAGCTCTAGAAAACTGAAACGGAGCACAGTTTGGACCATGTGTCTTCCAAACCACGTAAAGTACTCTCATTGGGCCGAATTTTGAGTTGCTAACTCTCCAAACACTCAAACGGAGCAAAGGTTTGACCAAGTTCGTCCAAACCATTTCAAAACCTCTCATTGGGACGAACTTTGGGTTCCGAGCTCTCAAAAACTGAAATGGAGAAAAGTTTTGACCATGTGTCATCCAAACCACCTAACGAACTCTAATTGGGCCGAACTTTTAGTTCCTAACTCTCCAAAAACTCAAACGGAGCAAAGTTTGGACCAAGTTCGTCCAAACCATATGAAAAACTCTCATTGGGACGAACTTTAGGTTTCGAACTCTCAAAAACTGAAACGAAGCAAAGTTTTGACCATGTGTCGTCCAAACCACCTAAAGAACTCTCATTCGGCAAAACAATGAGTTCCTAACTCCCCAGAAACTCAAACGGAGCAAAGTTTGGGCCATGTTCGTCCAAACACTATGAAAAACTCTCATTGGGACGAACTTTGGGTTCCGAGCTCTCAAAAACTGAAACGGAGCAAAGTTTGGACCAAGTGTCGTCCAAACCACGTAAAGTACTCTCATTGAGGCGAACTTTCAGTTCCTAACTCTCCAAAAACTCAAAAGGAGCAATTTTTCTACAAAGTTCGTCCAAACCATATGAAAAACTCTCATTGGGACGAACTTTGGGTTCCGTGCTCTAAAAAACAGAAACGGAGCAAAGTTTGGACCATGTGTCGTCCAAACCACGTAAAGAACTCTCATTGGGAAGAACTTTGAGTTCCTAACTCGTCAAAAACTCAAACGGAGCAAAGTTTGGACCAATTTCGTCCAAACCATTTGAAAAACTCTCAATCAGACGAACTTTGGGTTCCGAGCTCTCAAAAACTGAAACGGAGCAATGTTTGGACCATGTGTCGTCCAAACCACGTAAAGAACTCTCATTGGGAAGAACTTTGAGTGCCTAACTATCCAAAAACTCAGACGGAGCAAAGTTTGGACTAAGTTTGTCCAAACCATATGAAAAACTCTCATTGGGACGAACTTTGGGTTCCAAGGTCTCAAAAACCGAAATGGAGCAAAGTTTTGACCATGTGTCGTCCAAACCACCTAAAGAACTCTCATTTCGCAGAACTTTGAGTTCCTAACTCTCCAAAAACTCAAACGGAGAAAAGTTTGGACCAAGTTCGTCCTAACCATATGGAAAACTCTTATTGGGTCGAACTTTGCGTTTCGAGCTCTCAAAAACTGAAAGGGAGCAAAGTTTTGACCATGTGTCGTCCAAACCACCTAAAAAACTCTCATTTGGGCGAACTTTGAGTTCCTAACTCTCCAAAAACCCATACCGAGAAAATTTTGGACCAACTTTGTCCAAACCATATGAAAAACTCTCATTGGGAAGAACTTTGGGTTCCGTTCTCTCAAAAACTTAAAGGGAGCAAAGTTTTGACCATGTGTCGTCCAAACCACGTAAAGAACTCTCATTGGGCTGAACTTTAAGTTCTTAACTCTCCAAAAACTCAAACGGAGAAAAGTTTGGACCAAGTTCGTCAAAACCATATGAAAAACTCTCATCAGGACGAACTTTGGGTTTCGAGCTCTCAAAAGCTGAAAGGGAGCAAAGTTTTGACCATGTGTCGTCCAAACCACCTAAAGAACTCTCATTGGGCTGAACTTTAAGTTCTTAACTCTCAAAAAACTCAAACAGAGAAAAGTTTGGACCAAGTTCGTCCAAACCATATGAAAAACTCTCATTGGGACGAACTTTGGGTTCCGAGCTCTCAAAAACCGAAACGGAGCAATGTTTTGACCATGTGACGTCCCAACAACCTAAATAACTCTCATTCGGAAGAACTTTGAGTTCCTAACTCTCCAAAAACTCAAACACATAAAAGTTTGGACCAAGTTCATCCAAACAATATGAAAAACTCTCATTCGGACGAACTTTGGATTCCGAGCTCTCAAAAACTGAAACCGAGCAAAGTTTTGACCATGTGTCGTCGAAACCACCTAAATAACTCTCATTTTGAAGAACTTTGAGTTCCTAACTCTCCAAAAACAAAAACGGAGCAAAGTTTGGACCAAGTTCGTCCAAACCATATGAAAAACTCTCATTGGGACGAACTTTGGGTTCCGAACTCTCAAAAACCGAAACAGAGCAAACTTTGGACCATGTGTCATCCAAACCACATAAAGAACACTCATTGGGCCGAACTTTGAGTTCCTAACTCTCCAAAAACTCAGACGGAGCAAAGTTTGGACTAAGCTTGTCCAAACCATATGAAAAACTCTCATTGGGACGAACTTTGGGTTCCAAGGTCTCAAAAACCGAAATGGAGCAAAGTTTTGACCATGTGTCGTCCAAACCACCTAAAGAACTCTCAGTTTGCAGAACTTTGAGTTCCTAACTCTCCAAAAACTCAAACGGAGAAAAGTTTGGACCAAGTTCGTCCAATCCATATGGAAAACTCTTATTGGGTCTAACTTTGCGTTTCGAGCTCTCAAAAACTGAAAGGGAGCAAAGTTTTGACCATGTGTCATCCAAACCACCTAAAAAACTCTCATTTGGGCGAACTTTGAGTTCCTAACTCTCCAAAAACCCAAATCGAGAAAATTTTGGACCAATTTTGTCCAAACCATATGAAAAACTCTCATTGGGAAGAACTTTGGGTTCCGTTCTCTCAAAAACTTAAAGGGAGCAAAGTTTTGACCATGTGTCGTCCAAACCACGTAAAGAACTCTCATTGGGCCGAACTTTGAGTTCCTAACTCTCCAAAAACTCAAACGGAGAAAAGTTTGGACCAAGTTCGTCAAAACTATATGAAAAACTCTCATCAGGACGAACTTTGGGTTTCGAGCTCTCAAAAGCTGAAAGGGAGCAAAGTTTTGACCATGTGTCGTCCAAACCACCTAAAGAACTCTCATTGGGCTGAACTTTAAGTTCTTAACTCTCAAAAAACTCAAACAGAGAAAAGTTTGGACCAAGTTCGTCCAAACCATATGAAAAACTCTCATTGGGACGAACTTTGGGTTCCGAGCTCTCAAAAACCGAAACGGAGCAACGTTTTGACCATGTGTCGTCCCAACAACCTAAATACCTCTCATTCGGAAGAACTTTGAGATCCTAACTCTCCAAAAACTCAAACGGATAAAAGTTTGGACCAAGTTCATCCAAACAATATGAAAAACTCTCATTCGGACGAACTTTGGATTCCGAGCACTCAAAAACTTAAACCGAGCAAAGTTTTGACCATGTGTCGTCGAAACCACCTAAATAACTCTCATTGGGAAAAACTTTGAGTTCCTAACTCTCCAAAAACAAAAACGGAACAAAGTTTGGACCAAGTTCGTCCAAACCATATGATAAACTCTCATTGGGACGAACTTTGGGTTCCGAACTCTCAAAAACCGAAACAAAGCAAACTTTGGACCATGTGTCATCCAAACCACGTAAAGAACACTCATTGGGCCGAACTTTGAATTCCTAACTCTCGAAAAACTCAGACGGAGCAAAGTTTGGACTAAGTTTGTCCAAACCATATGAAAAACTCTCATTGGGACGAACTTTGGGTGCCAAGGTCTCAAAAACGAAATGGAGCAAAGTTTTGACCATGTGTCGTCCAAACCACCTAAAGAACTCTCATTTCGCAGAACTTTGAGTTCCTAACTTTCCAAAAACTCAAACGGAGAAAAGTTTGGACCAAGTTCGTCCAAACCATATGAAAAACTCTCATCAGGACGAACTTTGGGTTCCGAGCTCTCAAAAGCTGAAAAGGGAGCAAAGTTTTGACCATGTGTCGTCCAGACCACCTAAAGAACTCTCATTGGGCTGAACTTTAAGTTCTTAACTCTCCAAAAACTCAAACAGAGAAAAGTTTGGACCAAGTTCGTCCAAACCATATGAAAAACTCTCATTGGGACGAACTTTGGGTTCCGAGCTCTCAAAAACCGAAACGGAGCAACGTTTTGACCATGTGTCATCCCAACAACCTAAATAACTCTCATTCGGAAGAACTTTGAGTTCCTAACTCTCCAAAAACTCAAACACATAAAAGTCTGGACCAAGTTCATCCAAACAATATGAAAAACTCTCATTCGGACGAACTTTGGATTCCGAGCTCTCAAAAACTGAAACCGAGCAAAGTTTTGACCATGTGTCGTCGAAACCACCTAAATAACTCTCATTTTGAAGAACTTTGAGTTCCTAACTCTCCAAAAACAAAAACGGAGCAAAGTTTGGACCAAGTTCGTCCAAACCATATGAAAAACTCTCATTGGGACGAACTTTGGGTTCCGAACTCTCAAAAACCGAAACAGAGCAAACTTTGGACCATGTGTCATCCAAACCACATAAAGAACACTCATTGGGCCGAACTTTGAGTTCCTAACTCTCCAAAAACTCAGACGGAGCAAAGTTTGGACTAAGCTTGTCCAAACCATATGAAAAACTCTCATTGGGACGAACTTTGGGTTCCAAGGTCTCAAAAACCGAAATGGAGCAAAGTTTTGACCATGTGTCGTCCAAACCACCTAAAGAACTCTCAGTTTGCAGAACTTTGAGTTCCTAACACTCCAAAAACTCAAACGGAGAAAAGTTTGGACCAAGTTCGTCCAATCCATATGGAAAACTCTTATTGGGTCTAACTTTGCGTTTCGAGCTCTCAAAAACTGAAAGGGAGCAAAGTTTTGACCATGTGTCATCCAAACCACCTAAAAAACTCTCATTTGGGCGAACTTTGAGTTCCTAACTCTCCAAAAACCCAAATCGAGAAAATTTTGGACCAATTTTGTCCAAACCATATGAAAAACTCTCATTGGGAAGAACTTTGGGTTCCGTTCTCTCAAAAACTTAAAGGGAGCAAAGTTTTGACCATGTGTCGTCCAAACCACGTAAAGAACTCTCATTGGGCCGAACTTTGAGTTCCTAACTCTCCAAAAACTCAAACGGAGAAAAGTTTGGACCAAGTTCGTCAAAACTATATGAAAAACTCTCATGAGGACGAACTTTGGGTTTCGAGCTCTCAAAAGCTGAAAGGGAGCAAAGTTTTGACCATGTGTCGTCCAAACCACCTAAAGAACTCTCATTGGGCTGAACTTTAAGTTCTTAACTCTCAAAAAACTCAAACAGAGAAAAGTTTGGACCAAGTTCGTCCAAACCATATGAAAAACTCTCATTGGGACGAACTTTGGGTTCCGAGCTCTCAAAAACCGAAACGGAGCAACGTTTTGACCATGTGTCGTCCCAACAACCTAAATACCTCTCATTCGGAAGAACTTTGAGATCCTAACTCTCCAAAAACTCAAACGGATAAAAGTTTGGACCAAGTTCATCCAAACAATATGAAAAACTCTCATTCGGACGAACTTTGGATTCCGAGCACTCAAAAACTTAAACCGAGCAAAGTTTTGACCATGTGTCGTCGAAACCACCTAAATAACTCTCATTGGGAAAAACTTTGAGTTCCTAACTCTCCAAAAACAAAAACGGAACAAAGTTTGGACCAAGTTCGTCCAAACCATATGATAAACTCTCATTGGGACGAACTTTGGGTTCCGAACTCTCAAAAACCGAAACAAAGCAAACTTTGGACCATGTGTCATCCAAACCACGTAAAGAACACTCATTGGGCCGAACTTTGAATTCCTAACTCTCGAAAAACTCAGACGGAGCAAAGTTTGGACTAAGTTTGTCCAAACCATATGAAAAACTCTCATTGGGACGAACTTTGGGTGCCAAGGTCTCAAAAACGAAATGGAGCAAAGTTTTGACCATGTGTCGTCCAAACCACCTAAAGAACTCTCATTTCGCAGAACTTTGAGTTCCTAACTTTCCAAAAACTCAAACGGAGAAAAGTTTGGACCAAGTTCGTCCAAACCATATGAAAAACTCTCATCAGGACGAACTTTGGGTTCCGAGCTCTCAAAAGCTGAAAAGGGAGCAAAGTTTTGACCATGTGTCGTCCAGACCACCTAAAGAACTCTCATTGGGCTGAACTTTAAGTTCTTAACTCTCCAAAAACTCAAACAGAGAAAAGTTTGGACCAAGTTCGTCCAAACCATATGAAAAACTCTCATTGGGACGAACTTTGGGTTCCGAGCTCTCAAAAACCGAAACGGAGCAACGTTTTGACCATGTGTCGTCCCAACAACCTAAATAACTCTCATTCGGAAGAACTTTGAGTTCCTAACTCTCCAAAAACTCAAACACATAAAAGTTTGGACCAAGTTCATCCAAACAATATGAAAAACTCTCATTCGGACGAACTTTGGATTCCGAGCTCTCAAAAACTGAAACCGAGCAAAGTTTTGACCATGTGTCGTCGAAACCACCTAAATAACTCTCATTTTGAAGAACTTTGAGTTCCTAACTCTCCAAAAACAAAAACGGAGCAAAGTTTGGACCAAGTTCGTCCAAACCATATGAAAAACTCTCATTGGGACGAACTTTGGGTTCCGAACTCTCAAAAACCGAAACAGAGCAAACTTTGGACCATGTGTCATCCAAACCACATAAAGAACACTCATTGGGCCGAACTTTGAGTTCCTAACTCTCCAAAAACTCAGACGGAGCAAAGTTTGGACCAATTTCGTCCAAACCATTTGAAAAACTCTCAATTAGACGAACTTTGGGTTCCGAGCTCTCAAAAACTGAAACGGAGCAATGTTTGGACCATGTGTCGTCCAAACCACGTAAAGTACTCTCATTGGGGTGAACTTTCAGTTCCTAACTCTCCAAAAACTCAAACGGAGCAATTTTTCTACCAAGTTCGTCCAAACCATATGAAAAACTCTCATTGGGACGAACTTTGGGTTCCGTGCGCTCAAAAACTTAAACTGAGCAAAGTTTGGACCATGTGTCTTCCAAACCATGTAAAGTACTCTCATTGGGCCGAACTTTGAGTCCCTAACTCTCCAATAACTCAAACGGAGCAAATTTTGGACCAAGTTTGTCCAAACCATTTGAAAAACTCTCATTCTGACGAACTTTGGGTTCCGAGCTCTCAAAAATTTTAACGTAGCAAAGTTTTGACCATGTGTCGTCCAAACCACCTAAAGAACTCTCATTGGGAAGAACTTTGAGTTCTTAACTGTCCAAAAACTCAAACGGAGCAAAGTTTGGACAAGGTTCGTCCAAACCATATGAAAAACTCTCATTGGGACGAACTTTGGGTTCCGAGCTCGCAAAAACCGAAACGGAGCAAAGTTTTGACCATGTGTCGTCCAAACCACGTAAAGAACTTTCATTGGGCCGAACTTTGAGTTCCTAACTCTCCAAAAACTCAAACGGAGCAAAGTTTGGACCAAGTTCGTCCAAACCATATGAAAAACTCTAAATGGGACGAACTTTGGGTTCCGACCTCTCAAAAACAGAAACGGAGCAATGTTTTGACAATGTGTCGTCCCAACAACCTAAATAACTCTCATTGGGAAGAACTTTGAGTTCCTAACTCTCCAAAAACTCAAACGGATAAAAGTTTGGACCAAGTTGATCCAAACAATATGAAAAACTCTCATTCGGACGAACTCTGGATTTCGAGCTCTCAAAAACTGAAAGGGAGAAAAGTTGTGAACATGTGTCGTCCAAACCACCTAAATAACTCTCAATGGGAAGAACTTTGAGTTCCTAACTGTCCAAAAACTCAAACGGAGCAAAGTTTGGACAAGGTTCGTCCAAACCATATGAAAAACTCTCATTGGGACGAACTTTGGGTTCCGTGCTCTCAAAAACTGAAACGGAGCAAAGTTTGGACCATGTGTCCTCCAAACCACGTAAAGAACTCTCATTGGGAAGAACTTTGAGTTCCTAAATCTGCAAAAACTCAAACGGAGGAAGTTTGGACCAATTTCGTCCAAACCATTTGAAAAACTCTCAATCAGACGAACTTTGGGTTCCGAGCTCTCAAAAACTGAAACGGAGCAATGTTTGGACCATGTGTCGTCCAAACCACGTAAAGTACTCTCATTGGGGCGAACTTTCAGTTCCTAACTCTCCAAAAACTCAAACGGAGCAATTTTTCTACCAAGTTCGACCAAACCATATGAAAAACTCTCATTGGGACGAACTTTGGG
This sequence comes from Luffa aegyptiaca, assembly GCA_017139565.1. NCBI lineage: Eukaryota > Viridiplantae > Streptophyta > Magnoliopsida > Cucurbitales > Cucurbitaceae > Luffa > Luffa aegyptiaca. The sequence goes on along the minus strand of JAETGN010000164.1, from coordinate 20,432 downwards.
TTCCGTGCTCTCAAAAACTGAAACGGAGCAAAGTTTGGACCATGTGTCTTCCAAACCACCTAAAGAACTCTCAATGGGAAGAACTTTGAGTTCCTAACTGTCCAAAAACTCAAACGGAGCAAAGTTTGGACAAGGTTCGTCAAACCATATGAAAAACTCTCATTGGGACGATCTTTGGGTTCCGAGCTCCCAAAAACCGAAACGGAGAAAAGTTTGGACCATGTGTTGTCCAAACCACGTAAATAACTCTAATTGGGCCGAACTTTGAGTTCCTAACTCTCCAAAAACTCAAAGGGAGCAAAAATTGGACCAAGTTCGTCCAAACAATATGAAAAACTCTCATTGGGACGAACTTTGACTTCCGAGCTCTCAAAAACCGAAACGGAGCAAACTTTTGACCATGTGTCGTCCAAACCACGTAAAGAACTTTCATTGGGCCGAACTTTGAGTTCCTAACTCTCCAAAAACTCATACGGAGCAAAGTTTGGACCAAGTTCGTCCAAACCATATGAAAAACTCTAAATGGGACGAACTTTTCATTCCGACCTCTCAAAAACCGAAACGGAGCAATGTTTTGAGCATGTGTCGTCCCAACAACCTAAATAACTCTCATTGGGAAGAACTTTGAGTTCCTAACTCTCCAAAAACTCAAACGGATAAAAGTTTGGACCAAGTTGATCCAAACAATATGAAAAACTCTCATTCGGACGAACTCTGGATTTCGAGCTCTCAAAAACTGAAATGGAGAAAAGTTGTGACCATGTGTCGTCCAAACCACCTAAATAACTCTCAATGGGAAGAACTTTGAGTTCCTAACTGACCAAAAACTCAAACGGAGCACAGTTTGGACAAGGTTCGTCCAAACCATATGAAAAACTCTCATTGGGACGAACTTTGGGTTCCGAGCTCCCAAAAACCGAAACGGAGCAAAGTTTGGACCATGTGTCGTCCATGCCACGTAAAGAACTCTCATTGGGAAGAACTTTGAGTTCCTAACTCTGCAAAAACTCAAACGGAGCAAAGTTTGGACCAAGTTCGTCCAAACCATTTGAAAAACTCTCAATCAGACAAACTTTGGGTTCCGAGGTCTCAAAAACTGAAACGGAGCAATGTTTCGACCATGTGTCGTCCAAACCACGTAAAGTACTCTCATTGGGGCGAACTTTCAGTTCCTAACTCTCCAAAAACTCAAACGGAGCAATTTTTCTACCAAGTTCGTCCAAACCATATGAAAAACTCTCATTGGGACGAACTTTGGGTTCCGTGCTCTAAAAAACAGAAACGGAGCAAAGTTTGGACCATGTGTCGTCCAAACCACGTAAAGAACTCTCATTGGGAAGAACTTTGAGTTCCTAACTCGTCAAAAACTCAAACGGAGCAAAGTTTGGACCAATTTCGTCCAAACCATTTGAAAAACTCTCAATCAGACGAACTTTGGGTTCCGAGCTCTCAAAAACTGAAACGGAGCATTGTTTGGACCATGTGTCGTCCAAACCACGTAAAGTACTCTCATTGGGGTGAACTTTCAGTTCCTAACTCTCCAAAAACTCAAACGGAGCAATTTTTCTACCAAGTTCGTCCAAACCATATGAAAAACTCTCATTGGGACGAACTTTGGGTTCCGTGCGCTCAAAAACTGAAACGGAGCAAAGTTTGGACCATGTGTCTTCCAAACCATGTAAAGTACTCTCATTGGGCCGAACTTTGAGTTCCTAACTCTCCAATAACTCAAACGGAGCAAAGTTTGGACCAAGTTTGTCCAAACCATTTGAAAAACTCTCATTCTGACGAACTTTGGGTTCCGAGCTCTCAAAAATTTTAACGGAGCAAAGTTTTGACCATGTGTCGTCCAAACCACCTAAAGAACTCTCATTGGGAAGAACTTTGAGTTCTTAACTGTCCAAAAACTCAAACGGAGCAAAGTTTGGACAAGGTTCGTCCAAACCATATGAAAAACTCTCATTGGGACGAACTTTGGGTTCCGAGCTCCCAAAAACTGAAACGGAGCAAAGTTTTGACCATGTGTCGTCCAAACCACGTAAAGAACTTTCATTGGGCCGAACTTTGAGTTCCTAACTCTCCAAAAACTCAAACGGAGCAAAGTTTGGACCAAGTTCGTCCAAACCATATGAAAAACTCTAAATGGGACGAACTTTGGGTTCCGACCTCTCAAAAACCGAAACGGAGCAATGTTTTGACAATGTGTCGTCCCAACAACCTAAATAACTCTCATTGGGAAGAACTTTGAGTTCCTAACTCTCCAAAAACTCAAACGGATAAAGGTTTGGACCAAGTTTATCCAAACAATATGAAAAACTCTCATTCGGACGAACTTTGGATTCCGAGCTCTCAAAAACTGAAACCGAGCACAGTTTTGACCATGTGTCGTCGAAACCAGCTAAATAACTCTCATTGGGAAGAACTTTGAGTTCCTAACTCTCCAAAAACAAAAACGGAGCAAAGTTTGGACCAAGTTCGTCCAAACCATATGAAAAACTCTCATTGGGACGAACTTTGGGTTCCGAACTCTCAAAAACCGAAACAGAGCAAACTTTGGACCATGTGTCATCCAAACCACGTAAAGAACACTCATTGGGCCGAACTTTGAATTCCTAACTCTCCAAAAACTCAGACGGAGCAAAGTTTGGACTAAGTTTGTCCAAACCATATGAAAAACTCTCATTGGGACGAACTTTGGGTGCCAAGGTCTCAAAAACGAAATGGAGCAAAGTTTTGACCATGTGTCGTCCAAACCACCTAAAGAACTCTCATTTCGCAGAACTTTGAGTTCCTAACTTTCCAAAAACTCAAACGGAGAAAAGTTTGGACCAAGTTCGTCCAAACCATATGAAAAACTCTCATTGGGATGAACTTTGAGTTCTGAGCTCTCAAAATCTGAAAGGGAGCAAAGTTTTGACCATGTGTCGTCCAAACCACCTAAAGAACTCTCATTGGGCTGAACTTTCAGTTCTTAACTCTCAAAAAACTCAAACGGAGAAAAGTTTGGACCAAGTTCGTCCAAACCATATGAAAAACTCTCATTGGGACGAACTTTGGGTTCCGAGCTCTCAAAAACCGAAACAGAGCAACGTTTTGACCATGTGTCGTCCCAACAACCTAAATAACTCTCATTCGGAAGAACTTTGAGTTCCTAACTCTCCAAAAACTCAAACGGATAAAAGTTTGGACCAAGTTCGTCCAAACAATATGAAAAACTCTCATTCAGACGAACTTTGGATTCCGAGCAAAGTTTTGACCATGTGTCGTCGAAACCACCTAAATAACTCTCATTGGGAAGAACTTTGAGTTCCTAACTCTCCAAAAACAAAAACGGAGCAAAGTTTGGACCAAGTTCGTCCAAACCATATGAAAAACTCTCATTGGGACGAACTTTGGGTTCCGAACTCTCAAAAACCGAAACAGAGCAAACTTTGGACCATGTGTCATCCAAACCACGTAAAGAACACTCATTGGGCCGAACTTTGAGTTCCTAACTCTCCAAAAACTCAGACGGAGCAAAGTTTGGACTAAGTTTGTCCAAACCATATGAAAAACTCTCATTGGGACGAACTTTGAGTTCCAAGGTCTCAAAAACCGAAATGGAGCAAAGTTTTGACCATGTGTCGTCCAAACCACCTAAAGAACTCTCATTTCGCAGAACTTTGAGTTCCTAACTCTCCAAAAACTCAAACGGAGAAAAGTTTGGACCAAGTTCGTCCAAACCATATGGAAAACTCTTATTGGGTCGAACTTTGCGTTTCGAGCTCTCAAAAACTAAAAGGGAGCAAAGTTTTGACCATGTGTCGTCCAAACCACCTAAAAAACTCTCATTTGGGCGAACTTTGAGTTCCTAACTCTCCAAAAACCCAAACGGATAAAATTTTGGACCAACTTTGTCCAAACCATATGAAAAACTCTCATTGGGAAGAACTTTGGGTTCCGTTCTCTCAAAAACTTAAAGGGAGCAATGTTTTGACCATGTGTCGTCCAAACCACCTAAAGAACTCTCATTGGGCTGAACTTTGAGTTCCTAACTGATAAGGAAAAAAAAACAATCAAGAAGAGCTAGAAAAAAAATTCCAAGCTCCACCAGCTCAAGAAGATGAATATTAAGCTCAAGCAGCTCAATCAAGCTCGAATGAAGCTTCATGGATGTCAACTTCATTTAAATCCAATCATGAGGCAATCATTGTGCCACAAGCTCCAATGACGAAGAGTTGCATCCATTCAAGCTTAGAAAGACAACTATTCAACCAAAAGACACAATGAATTTAAAATCCATATTCATTCACATATTTAATGTATTATGTATCTTGTGAATTCATGAACTTGTATTTATGAAGGTTCATGCATGGATTTGAAAAGTTAGGGGTTGAATTTAGACCACATAGATGAAGGGTTGCGTCCTTTCATGGTGTCTTTTCAATTAGTATAAATAGAGATGTAATTTGTCATTTGAACACAAGTTGAATTTGAATGAAACCTTAGATTGAGTTTAGTCTCTCTCAAGCTTTTAAGCTTTCTTTGTATTCTTGTGTTTAGAATGCATGCCTAGGACTTTCAATCTAGTTTGATCAATTAGATTGTGAAGAGTTCGAAATCTTGAAGTTAGGAACGAGTTCTCCTTTCTTCTTGATCTTTGATCATCCTTCCAAGCCAAATCTGTTTAACTTTCTTGGGGTTGTTCTATCATCTTGTTATTGGGGTTATTCTAATTATTGTTGTGGGGGTTCACCTGGAAATAAGGGGAGTTCTCAAGCATAATTGAGGTAGTTCCTTTATCATTTGGTATCAGAGCTTTGGCTCTAAACAGATTATATATTTACTTGCTTTCCATTCTATCTCATTTTTCTTTCTTTCAAATTTCATTCTATCCATTTCGTGTGACTCTTCATCTTCTTACATTTGTTTCATTTTGTTTCTTATCGTGCTTGCTGAAAAAAAAAATGGAAAAAAAATATATTTTTTTTTGTCAATTGCATCTTTCCAACTTGTTTTTCTAACTTTTAGATTTTGTGACTTTTCAGATTCTTGGCAATATTGACTTGTTCTTGCATGATTCTCATAAGAATACTATAAGACTTGCTGAAGTTTGAGATTTTAGAATTCTTTGAGAGTAAATACGTGAGGGAGTGCTTGTGAGGTTCATTTCTTCTTTTCAGCCATGTTTTCCCAAAGAAGAAGACGTCGTGAAACCTACAAAATTGGTGCTGAATTTTGGAAGGGTGTTCGACATAATTTGGCCGAGATACATGAAGCTTTGAATGATTATATTCAAATATGCAAAGAGTTGGATTTACGAGACCAAGCCAAGAAGGCTCAAGCTGCACAATGCAATCAAATTAAGGGAGATTGTTTAGCACCTCAGGATGATGGCGACCAACACATTCAAAATGAGGGTGATCATCAAAATCAAGAAGTGGAAGGGACAAACGGCGAGGTTAGTATAAAAGACAAGGGCACGGTTGCCGTATGTGTTGAGAATGAAGTTGAGGTAAAATCTCAAGAGAAAAGTGAGGTGAATCGAGAGAGTGAGAAAATCGAGGAAAGTGTGAAAAGCGAGAAAATAGAGAAAAGTGAGGTGAATCTAGAGAGTGAGAAAATCGAAGAAAGTGTCAAAAGTAAGAACATCGAGAAAAGAGAGGATACTATGAACAGTGAGGCGATTGAGAAAAAGGAGGAAAATGAAAAAGAAATGAGCGAATTAAAAAAGTGTTTAAGTAAAAAAAGTCATGAGCATGGGGTTTGTTTTCCAAGTGTTTTTGATGTATCAATCAAATCACGTTCCTTTATCAAGTTTGAAAATTTTGATCAACAACGAAGGGGAAAGAATTCTTCACGAAGACAATACACATTTGATCCTAGAAGAGAGGATTCCTTCAAACTCATTTTACGAGATCGAGATGATGACTACAAAGTCGCTTTACACGGGGATGCGTTAGATTCGAGGACAAATCTGCTCGAAGAAGGGGAGAATGATAAGGAAAAAAAAAACAATCAAGAAGAGCTAGAAAAAAAATTCCAAGCTCCACCAACTCAAGAAGATGAATTTGAAGCTCAAGCAGCTCAATCAAGCTCGAATGAAGCTTCATGGATGTCAACTTCAATTAAATCCAATCATGAGGCAATCATTGTGCCACAAGCTCCAATGACCAAGAGTTGCATCCATTCAAGCTTAGAAAGACAACTATTCAACCAAAAGACACAATGAATTTAAAATCCATATTCATTCACATATTTAATGTATTATGTATCTTGTGAATTCATGAACTTGTATTTATGAAGGTTCATGCATGGATTTGAAAAGTTAGGGGTTGAATTTAGACCACATAGATGAAAGGGTTGCGTCCTTTCATGGTGTCTTTTCAATTAGTATAAATAGAGATGTAATTTGTCATTTGAACACAAGTTGAATTTGAATGAAACCTTAGATTGAGTTTAGTCTCTCTCAAGCTTTTAAGCTTTCTTTGTATTCTTGTGTTTAGAATGCATGCCTAGGACTTTCAATCTAGTTTGATCAATTAGATTGTGAAGAGTTCGAAATCTTGAAGTTAGGAACGAGTTCTCCTTTCTTCTTGATCTTTGATCATCCTTCCAAGCCAAATCTGTTTAACTTTCTTGGGGTTGTTCTATCATCTTGTTATTGGGGTTATTCTAATTATTGTTGTGGGGGTTCACCTGGAAATAAGAGGAGTTCTCAAGCATAATTGAGGTAGTTCCTTTATCACTAACTCTCCAAAAATTCAAACGGAGCATGGTTTGGACCAAGTTCGTCCAAACCATATGAAAAACTCTCATTGGGACGAACTTTGAGTTCTGAGCTCTCAAAATCTGAAAGGGAGCAAAGTTTTAACCATGTGTCGTCCAAACTACCTAAAGAACTCTCATTTGGCCGAACTTTGAGTTCCTAACTCTCCAAAAACTCAAACGGAGACAAGTTTGGACCAAGTTCGTCCAAACCATATGAAAAACTCTCATTGGGACGAACTTTGAGTTCCGAGCTCTCAAAATCTGAAACGGAGCAAAGTTTTGACCATGTGTTGTCCAAACCACCTAAATAACTCTCATTGGGAAGAACTTTGAGTTCCTAACTCTCCAAAAACTCAAACGGAGCAAAGTTTGGACCAAGTTCGTCCAAACCATATGAAAAACTCTCATCAGGACGAACTTTGGGTTCCGAGCACTCAAAAACAGAAACAGAGCAATGTTTTGACCATGTGTCGTCCAAACCTCCTAAATAACTTTCATTGGGAAGAACTTTGAGTTCCTAACTCTCAAAAAACTCAAACGGAGCAAAGTTTGGACCAAGTTTGTCCAAACCATATGAAAAACTCTCATTGGGACGAACTTTGGGTTCGAGCTCTCAAAAACCGAAACGGAGCAAAGTTTTGACCATGTGTCGTCCAAACCACCTAAAGAACTATCATTTATCCGAACTTTGAGTTCCTAACTCTCCAAAAACTCAAACGGAGCAAAGTTTGGACCAAGGTCGTCCAAACAATATGAAAAACTCTCATCGGAACGAACTTTGGGTTCCGAGCTCTCAAAAACCGAAACGGAGCAAAGTTTTGACCATGTGTCGTCCAAACCACCTTAAGAACTCTCATTTGGCCGAACTTTGAGTTCATAACTCTCCAAAAACTCAAACGGAGAAAAGTTTGGAACAAGTTCGTCTAAACCATATGAAAAACTCTCATTGGGACGAACTTTTGGTTTCAAGCTCTCAAAAACGGAAAGGGAGCAAAGTTTTGGCCATGTGTCGTCCAAACCACCTAAAGAACTCTCATTGGGCTGAACTTTGAGTTCCTAACTCTCCAAAAACTCAAACGGAGCATGGTTTGGACCAAGTTCGTCCAAACCATATGAAAAACTCTCATTGGGACGAACTTTGAGTTCTGAGCTCTCAAAATCTGAAAGGGAGCAAAGTTTTGACCATGTGTCGTCCAAACCACCTAAAGAACTCTCATTTGGCCGAACTTTGAGTTCCTAACTCTCCAAAAACATAAACGGAGCAAAGTTTGGACCAAGTTAATCCAATCCATATGAAAAACTCTCATTGGGACGAACTTTGGGTTCCGAGCTCTCCAAAACTGAAAGGAAGCAAAGTTTTGACCATGTGTCGTCCAAACCACCTAAAGAACTCTCATTGGGCTGAACTTTGACTTCCTAACTCTCCAAAAACTCAAATGGAGAAAAGTTTGGACCAAGTTCGTCCACACCATATGAAAAACTCTCATTGGGACGAACTTATGGTTCCGCGGTCTCAAAAAGCGAAACGGAGCAAAGTTTTAACCATGTGTCGTCCAAACTACCTAAAGAACTCTCATTTGGCCGAACTTTGAGTTCCTAACTCTCCGAAAACTCAAACGGAGACAAGTTTGGACCAAGTTCGTCCAAACCATATGAAAAACTCTCATTGGGACGAACTTTGAGTTCCGAGCTCTCAAAATCTGAAACGGAGCAAAGTTTTGACCATGTGTTGTCCAAACCACCTAAATAACTCTCATTGGGAAGAACTTTGAGTTCCTAACTCTCCAAAAACTCAAACGGAGCAAAATTTGGACCAAGTTCGTCCAAACCATATGAAAAACTCTCATCAGGACGAACTTTGGGTTCCGAGCACTCAAAAACCGAAACAGAGCAATGTTTTGACCATGTGTCGTCCAAACCTCCTAAATAACTTTCATTGGGAAGAACTTTGAGTTCCTAACTCTCCAAAACTCAAACGGAGAAAAGTTTGGAAAAAGTTTGTCCAAACGAGATGAAAAACTCTCACTGGGACGAACTTTGGGTTCCAAGCTCTCAAAAATCGAAACAGAGAAAAGTTTTGACCATGTGTCGTCCAAACCACCTAAAGAACTCTCATTGGGAAGAACTTTGAGTTCCTAACTCTCCAAAAACTCAAACGGAGCAAAGTTTGGACCAAGTTCGTCCACACCATATGAAAAACTCTCATTGGGACGAACTTTTAGTTCCGAGCTTTCAAAATCTGAAAGGGAGCAAAGTTTTGACCATGTGTCGTCCAAACCACCTAAAAAACTCTCATTTGGCTAAACTTTGAGTTCCTAACTCTCCAAAAACTCAAACAGGGAAAAATTTGGACCAAGTTCGGCCAAACCATATGAAAAACTCTCATTGGGACGAACTTTGGGTTCCGAGCTCTCAAAAACTAAAACGGAGCAAAGTTTTGACCATGTGTCGTTCGAACCACCTAAATAACTCTCATTGGGAAGAACTTTGAGTTCCTAACTCTCCAAAAACTCAAACGGAGAAAAGTTTGGACCAACTTCATCCAAACCATATGAAAAACTCTCATCAGGACGAACTTTGGGTTCCGAGCTCTCAAAACCTGAAACAGAGCAAAGTTTTGACCATGTGTCGTCCAAACCACCTAAATAACTCTCATTGGGAAGAACTTTGAGTTCCTAACTCTCCAAAAACTCAAACAGAGCAAAGTTTAGACCAAGTTCGTCCAAACCATATGAAAAACTCTCATTGGGACGAACTTTCATTGGGACGAACTTTGGGTTCGAGCTCTCAAAAACCGAAACGGAGCAATGTTTTGACCATGTGTCGTCCAAACCACCTAAAGAACTATCATTTATCCGAACTTTGAGTTCCTAACTCTCCAAAAACTCAAACGGAGCAAAGTTTGGACCAAGGTCGTCCAAACAATATGAAAAACTCTCATCGGAACGAACTTTGGGTTCCGAGCTCTCAAAAACTGAAACAGAGCAATGTTTTGACCATGTGTCATCCAAACCTCCTAAATAACTTTCATTGGGAAGAACTTTGAATTCCTAACTCTCCAAAAACTCAAACGGAACAAAGTTTGGACCAAGTTCGTCCAAACCATATGAAAAACTCTGATTGGGACGAACTTTGGGTTCGAGCTCTCAAAAACCGAAACTGAGCAATGTTTTGACCATGTGTCATCCAAACCACCAAAAGAACTATCATTTATCCGAACTTTGAGTTCCTAACTCTCCAAAAACTCAAACGGAGCAAAGTTTGGACCAAGGTCGTCCAAAGCATATGAAAAACTCTTATTGGGACGAACTTTAGGTTCAGAGCTCTCAAAAACCGAAACAGAGCAAAGTTTTGACCATGTGTCGTCCAAACCACCTTAAGAACTCTCATTTGGCCGAACTTTGAGTTCATAACTCTCCAAAAACTCAAACGGAGAAAATTTTGGAACAAGTTCGTCCAAACCATATAAAAAACTCTCATTGGGACGAACTTTGGGTTTCGAGCTCTCAAAAACGGAAAGGGAGCAAAGTTTTGACCATGTGTCGTCCAAACCAACTAAACAACTCTCATTGGGATGAACTTTGAGTTCCTAACATTCCAAAAACTCAAACGGAGCAAAGTTTGGACCAAGTTCGTCTAAACCATATGAAAAACTCTCATTGGGACGAACTTTGACTTCCGAGCTCTCAAAATCTTAAAGGGAGCAAAGTTTTGACCATGTGTCATCCAAACCACCTAAACAACTCTTATTTGGCCGAACTTTAAGTTCCTAACTGTCCAAAACTCAAACAGAGCAAAGTTTGGACCAAGTTTGTCCAAACCATATGAAAAACTCTCATTGGGACGAACTTTGGGTTCCAAGCTCTCAAAAATCGAAACGGAGAAAAGTTTTGACCATGTGTCGTCCAAACCACCTAAACAACTCTCATTGGGAAGAACTTTGAGTTCCTAACTCTCCAAAAACTCAAACGGATCAAAGTTTGGACCAAGTTCGTCCACACCATATGAAAAACTCTCATTGGGACGAACTTTGAGTTCTGAGCTCTCAAAATCTGAAAGGGAGCATAGTTTTGACCATGTGTCGTCCAAACCACCTAAAAAACTCTCATTTGGCTGAACTTTGAGTTCCTAACTCTCCAAAAACCCAAACAGGGAAAAGTTTGGACCAAGTTCGGCCAAACCATATGAAAAACTCTCATTGGGACGAACTTTGGGTTCCGAGCTCTCAAAAACTAAGACGGAGCAAAGTTTTGACCATGTGTTGTCCAAACCACCTAAATAACTCTCATTGGGAAGAAATTTGAGTTCCTAACTCTCCAAAAACTCAAACGGAGAAAAGTTTGGACCAACTTCGTCCAAACCATATGAAAAACTCTCATCAGGACGAACTTTGGGTTCCGAGCTCTCAAAAACTGAAACAGAGCAAAGTTTTGACCATGTGTCGTCCAAACCACCTAAATAACTCTCATTGCGAAGAACTTTGATTTCCTGACTCTCCAAAAAGTCAAACGGAGCAAAGTTTGGACCCAGTTCGTCCAAACCATATGAAAAACTAGGGGTGTACACGGGTTGGGTTGGGTTGGGTTGGGGTGATTTTTTGGACCAACCCGAAAATTCGGGTTGGTCGGGTTGTCGACCCGAATGAACCGAACATAAATGGCAACCCAACCCAACCCAACCCTTCTATTTTCGGGTTGGGTTGGGTTGGGTTGTCGGGTTGTTTTTTTTTAATTATTTAAAATTATTTTTTAAAAAACGTTTATGCTTATCCATAATACTATAATATAAACCTCAATGCATAAAAGTCTAAACTATTTAAATAAATAAAAAAGAAGTTAAAAAAACAAAACATAAAAGGAAAAATAATATTTGACTTTATGAAGTTTGAAGAAAAAAAAAAGTTTATATAATTATTTTAAATTTGAATAAATAAGTAAAATAAAAAAGACAATTTTTTTAGCTAAGAACAAGTTATCATTGAAAAAAAAATAAAAAATGGAAAAGGGAAAACATAAAAAGAAACAAAAACACATTTTGTATCTTTTGGCGCTCGAACACAGGACACTGACCAACACAGAGAGAAGCTTAACCGCTGCACCAAACAATTGATATGAAAGTAAAATGGCATATATTATATATATTTCGGTTCGGTTTGGGTTGAATCGAGCCAAAATTTCCCAAACCCGTGAACCGAACCGAATTTTCGGTTTTATAAAAATTCAACCCAACCCAAACAAAAAAAAATCATAACCCAACCCAACCCTTGCGGTTTGGGTTGGGTAGTCCAGGTTGTTCGGGTTGTCGGGTTTTTTGAACACCACTATGAAAAACTCTCATCAGGACGAACTTTGGGTTCTGAGCACTCAAAAACCGAAACAGAGCAAAGTTTTGACCATGTGTCATCCAAACCTCCTAAATAACTCTCATTGGGAAGAACTTTGAGTTCCTAACTCTCCAAAAACTCAAACGGAGCAAAGTTTGGAACAAGTTCGTCCAAACCATATGAAAAACTGTCATTGGGACGAACTTTGGGTTCGAGCTCTCAAAAACCGAAACGGAGCAAAGTTTTGACCATGTGTCGTCCAAACCACATAAAGAACTATCATTTATCCGAACTTTGAGTTCCTAACTCTCCAAAAACTCAAACGGAGCAAAGTTTGGACCAAGGTCGTCCAAACCATATGAAAAACTCTCATTGGGACGAACTTTGGGTTCCGAGCTCTCAAAAACCGAAACGGAGCAAAGTTTTGACCATGTGTCGTCCAAACCACCTAAAGAACTCTCATTTGGCCGAACTTTGAGTTCATAACTATCCAAAAACTCAAACGGAGAAAAGTTTGGAACAAGTTTGTCCAAACCATATGAAAAACTCTCATTGGGACGAACTTTGTGTTTCGAGCTCTCAAAAACGGAAAGGGAGCAAAGTTTTTACCATGTGTTGTCCAAACCAACTAAACAACTCTCATTGGGATGAACTTTGAATTCCTAACATTCCAAAAACTCAAACGGAGCAAAGTTTGGACCAAGTTCGTCTAAACCATAAGAAAAACTCTCATTGGGACGAACTTTGACTTCCGAGCTCTCAAAATCTGAAAGGGAGAAAAGTTTTGACCATGTGTCGTCCAAACCACCTAAAGAACTCTTATTTGGCCGAACTTTAAGTTCCTAACTCTTCAAAACTCAAACGGAGCAAAGTTTGGACCAAGTTTGTCCAAACCATATGAAAAACTCTCATTGGGACGAACTTTGGGTTCCAAGCTCTCAAAAATCGAAACGGAGAAAAGTTTTGACCATGTGTCGTCCAAACCACCTAAAGAACTCTCATTGGGAAGAACATTGAGTTCGTAATTCTCCAAAAACTCAAACGGAGCAAAGTTTGGACCAAGTTCGTCCACACCATATGAAAAACTCTCATTGGGACGAACTTTGAGTTCCGAGCTCTCAAAATCTGAAAGGGAGCAAAGTTTTGACCATGTGTCGTCCAAACCACCTAAAAAACTCTCATTTGGCTGAACTTTGAGTTCCTAACTCTCCAAAAACTCAAACAGGGAAAAGTTTGGACCAAGTTCGGCCAAACCATATGAAAAAGTCTCATTGGGACGAACTTTGGGTTCCGAGATCTCAAAAACTAAAACGGAGCAAAGTTTTGACCATGTGTCGTCCAAACCACCTAAATAACTCTCATTGGGAAGAACTTTGAGTTCCTAACTCTCCAAAAACTGAAACGGAGAAAAGTTTGGACCAACTTCGTCCAAACCATATGAAAAACTCTGATCAGGACGAACTTTGGGTTCCGAGCTCTCAAAAACTGAAACAGAGCAAAGTTTTGACCATGTGTCGTCCAAACCACGTAAATAACTCTCATTGGGAAGAACTTTGAGTTCCTAACTCTCCAAAAACTCAAACAGAGCAAAGTTTGGACCAAGTTCGTCCAAACCATATGAAAAACTCTCATTGGGACGAACATTGGGTTCTGAGCTCTCTAAAACTTAAACGGAGCAAAGTTTTTACCATGTGTCGTCCAAACCACCTAAATAACTCTCATTGCGAAGAACTTTGATTTCCAAACTGTCCAAAAAGTCAAACGGAGCAAAGTTTGGACCAACTTGGTTTCCGGGTATTGTTCCTCAAACCTTCTCTTTTGATAGTGTGCGAGTAGGCCTAAGCAGTTGAGTATGCTTGGATACCTAGAAGATGCCCCCATTGTTGTGTGTTTGGGCACTCGTTTTTTAGTTGTGCGAGTAGGCCTAAGCAGGGCCATGTGCTGTCTAGCGTTCAGCCCTCACCTCCTAGCCCGAGGAGGCCTGTGGCAGAGGTTATGCCTAAGGCAGGAGCTCGACCTGACCCTCAGGTCCCTTCTCAGCCTTCGACTGCTTCGGGTACTAATCAGTTGGTGCAAGTCCAGACAACTCATCTGACTCCAGGTCCGGTTTCCTCTGGTGCTAATCTTCAGTGGGTGCAGGTTTTGGGTAAGGAGCGACCTGTCCAGAGGGCTGATGATAAACGATCTCCAAAGAAAGCTCTTCTGAAGTCTCCCCCTAGGGTGTCGGGGTGCTTGCCAGTTAACCCCTTTGCGGCTCTAGGAGGTGATGTTGAGTCTAAGGAACTTGCGTTGATTCAGGGGGATGTGGATCCTCCCCCATTAGCTTCGGATTCTCCCTAGTCATCTGGTACTTGTGGTGCATGAGGCAATGGTGGGCTTTTTGTTTCGTTTTGTTTTTGTGTTTCTCCCCTGCTCGGGGTGTGAGCTTTGCCTAAGTGTCGGTTCCTTTCTCAGGTTGTGAGCTTTTTTCTTCTGCTTCCCTGCTTGGGGGTGTGAGTGTTGTTTCCTCGTGATCTGTTTTAGTTTTTGCTTCCCTGCTCGGGGTGTGAGCTGTTTAATTTGTGCCCTGGCCTCGGGCTATGAGGTCCACTTTTTGCTTAGTTATATACATCTACCTTTGCAAAAAAAAAAAAAAAAACCACCTAAATAACTCTCATTGGGAAGAACTTTGAGTTCCTAACTCTCGAAAAACTCAAACGGAGGAAAGTTTGAACCAAGTTCGTCCAAACCATATGAAGAACTCTTATTGGGACGAACTCTGGGTTCCGAGCTCTCAAAAACCGAAACAAAGCAAAGTTTTGACCATGTGTCGTCCAAACCACCTAAAGAACTCTCATTGGGAAGAACTTTGAGTTCCTAACTCTCCAATAACTCAAACGGAGCAAAGTTTGGACCAAGTTCGTCCACACCATATGAAAAACTCTTATTGGGACGAACTTTGGGTTCCGAGCTCTCAAAAACCGAAACGGAGCAAAGTTTGGACCATGTGTCATCCAAACCACCTAAAGAACTCTCATTTGGACGAACTTTGAGTTCCTAACTCTCCAAAAACTCAAACGGAGCAAAGTTTGGACCAAGGTCGTCCAAACAATATGAAAAACTCTCATCGGAACGAACTTTGGGTTCCGAGCTCTCAAAAACCGAAACGGAGCAAAGTTTTGACCATGTGTCGTCCAAACCACCTTAAGAACTCTCATTTGGCCGAACTTTGAGTTCATAACTCTCCAAAAACTCAAACGGAGAAAAGTTTGGAACAAGTTCGTCCAAACCATATGAAAAACTCTCATTGGGACGAACTTTTGGTTTCAAGCTCTCAAAAACGGAAAGGGAGCAAAGTTTTGACCATGTGTCGTCCAAACCACCTAAAGAACTCTCATTGGGCTGAATTTTGAGTTCCTAACTCTCCAAAAACTCAAACGGAGCATGGTTTGGACCAAGTTCGTCCAAACCATATGAAAAACTCTCATTGGGACGAACTTTGAGTTCTGAGCTCTCAAAATCTGAAAGGGAGCAAGGTTTTGACCATGTGTCGTCCAAACCACCTAAAGAACTCTCATTTGGACGAACTTTGAGTTCCTAACTCTCCAAAAACATAAACGGAGCAAAGTTTGGACCAAGTTAATCCAATCCATATGAAAAACTCTCATTGGGACGAACTTTGGGTTCCGAGCTCTTCAAAACTGAAAGGAAGCAAAGTTTTGACCATGTGTCGTCCAAACCACCTAAAGAACTCTCATTGGGCTGAACTTTGACTTCCTAACTCTCCAAAAACTCAAATGGAGAAAAGTTTGGACCAAGTTCGTCCACACCATATGAAAAACTCTCATTGGGACGAACTTATGGTTCCGCGGTCTCAAAAAGCGAAACGGAGCAAAGTTTTAACCATGTGTCGTCCAAACTACCTAAAGAACTCTCATTTGGCCGAACTTTGAGTTCCCAACTCTCCGAAAACTCAAACGGAGACAAGTTTGGACCAAGTTCGTCCAAACCATATGAAAAACTCTCATTGGGACGAACTTTGAGTTCCGAGCTCTCAAAATCTGAAACAGAGCAATGTTTTGACCATGTGTTGTCCAAACCACCTAAATAACTCTCATTGGGAAGAACTTTGAGTTCCTAACTCTCCAAAAACTCAAACGGAGCAAAATTTGGACCAAGTTCGTCCAAACCATATGAAAAACTCTCATCAGGACGAACTTTGGGTTCCGAGCACTCAAAAACCGAAACAGAGCAATGTTTTGACCATGTGTCGTCCAAAGCTCCTAAATAACTTTCATTGGGAAGAACTTTGAGTTCCTAACTCTCCAAAACTCAAACGGAGAAAAGTTTGGACCAAGTTTGCCCAAACGATATGAAAAACTCTCACTGGGACGAACTTTGGGTTCCAAGCTCTCAAAAATCGAAACAGAGAAAAGTTTTGACCATGTGTCGTCCAAACCACCTAAAGAACTCTGATTGGGAAGAACTTTGAGTTCCTAACTCTCCAAAAACTCAAACGGAGCAAAGTTTGGACCAAGTTCGTCCACACCATATGAAAAACTCTCATTGGGACGAACTTTGAGTTCCGAGCTTTCAAAATCTGAAAGGGAGCAAAGTTTTGACCATGTGTCGTCCAAACCACCTAAAAAACTCTCATTTGGCTAAACTTTGAGTTCCTAACTCTCCAAAAACTCAAACAGGGAAAAATTTGGACCAAGTTCGGCCAAACCATATGAAAAACTCTCATTGGGACGAACTTTGGGTTCCGAGCTCTCAAAAACTAAAACGGAGCAAAGTTTTGACCATGTGTCGTTCGAACCACCTAAATAACTCTCATTGGGAAGAACTTTGAGTTCCTAACTCTCCAAAAACTCAAACGGAGAAAAGTTTGGACCAACTTCATCCAAACCATATGAAAAACTCTCATCAGGACGAACTTTGGGTTCCGAGCTCTCAAAACCTGAAACAGAGCAAAGTTTTGACCATGTGTCGTCCAAACCACCTAAATAACTCTCATTGGGAAGAACTTTGAGTTCCTAACTCTCCAAAAACTCAAACAGAGCAAAGTTTGGACCAAGTTCGTCCAAACCATATGAAAAACTCTCATTGGGACGAACTTTGGGTTCGAGCTCTCAAAAACCGAAACGGAGCAATGTTTTGACCATGTGTCGTCCAAACCACCTAAAGAACTATCATTTATCCGAAATTTGAGTTCCTAACTCTCCAAAAACTCAAACGGAGCAAAGTTTGGACCAAGGTCGTCCAAACAATATGAAAAACTCTCATCGGAACGAACTTTGGGTTCCGAGCTCTCAAAAACCGAAACAGAGCAATGTTTTGACCATGTGTCATCCAAACCTCCTAAATAACTTTCATTGGGAAGAACTTTGAATTCCTAACTCTCCAAAAACTCAAACGGAGCAAAGTTTGGACCAAGTTCGTCCAAACCATATGAAAAACTCTGATTGGGACGAACTTTGGGTTCGAGCTCTCAAAAACCGAAACGGAGCAATGTTTTGACCATGTGTCGTCCAAACCACCAAAAGAACTATCATTTATCCGAACTTTGAGTTCCTAACTCTCCAAAAACTCAAACGGAGCAAAGTTCGGACCAAGGTCGTCCAAAGCATATGAAAAACTCTTATTGGGACGAACTTTAGGTTCAGAGCTCTCAAAAACCGAAACAGAGCAAAGTTTTGACCATGTGTCGTCCAAACCACCTTAAGAACTCTCATTTGGCCGAACTTTGAGTTCATAACTCTCCAAAAACTCAAACGGAGAAAATTTTGGAACAAGTTCGTCCAAACCATATAAAAAACTCTCATTGGGACGAACTTTGGGTTTCGAGCTCTCAAAAACGGAAAGGGAGCAAAGTTTTGACCATGTGTCGTCCAAACCAACTAAACAACTCTCATTGGGATGAACTTTGAGTTCCTAACATTCCAAAAACTCAAACGGAGCAAAGTTTGGACCAAGTTCGTCTAAACCATATGAAAAACTCTGATTGGGACGAACTTTGACTTCCGAGCTCTCAAAATCTTAAAGGGAGCAAAGTTTTGACCATGTGTCGTCCAAACCACCTAAACAACTCTTATTTGGCCGAACTTTAAGTTCCTAACTGTCCAAAACTCAAACAGAGCAAAGTTTGGACCAAGTTTGTCCAAACCATATGAAAAACTCTCATTGGGACGAACTTTGGGTTCCAAGCTCTCAAAAATCGAAACGGAGAAAAGTTTTGACCATGTGTCGTCCAAACCACCTAAACAACTCTTATTTGGCCGAACTTTAAGTTCCTAACTGTCCAAAACTCAAACAGAGCAAAGTTTGGACCAAGTTTGTCCAAACCATATGAAAAACTCTCATTGGGACGAACTTTGGGTTCCAAGCTCTCAAAAATCGAAACGGAGAAAAGTTTTGACCATGTGTCGTCCAAACCACCTAAAGAACTCTCATTGGGAAGAACTTTGAGTTCCTAACTCTCCAAAAACTCAAACGGATCAAAGTTTGGACCAAGTTCGTCCACACCATATGAAAAACTCTCATTGGGACGAACTTTGAGTTCTGAGCTCTCAAAATCTGAAAGGGAGCAAAGTTTTGACCATGTGTCGTCCAAACCACCTAAAAAACTCTCATTTGGCTGAACTTTGAGTTCCTAACTCTCCAAAAACCCAAACAGGGAAAAGTTTGGACCAAGTTCGGCCAAACCATATGAAAAACTCTCATTGGGACGAACTTTGGGTTCCGAGCTCTCAAAAACTGAAACAGAGCAAAGTTTTGACCATGTGTCGTCCAAACCACCTAAATAACTCTCATTGCGAAGAAATTTGAGTTCCTAACTCTCCAAAAACTCAAACGGAGAAAAGTTTGGACCCAGTTCGTCCAAACCATATGAAAAACTAGGGGTGTACACGGGTTGGGTTGGGTTGGGTTGGGGTGATTTTTTGGACCAACCCGAAAATTCGGGTTGGTCGAGTTGTCGACCCGAATGAACCAAACATAAATGGCAACCCAACCCAACCCAACCCTTCTATTTTCGGGTTGGGTTGGGTTGGGTTGTCGGGTTGTTTTTTTTTTAATTATTTAAAGTTATTTTTTAAAAAACGTTTATGCTTATCCATAATACTATAATATAAACCTCAATGCATAAAAGTCTAAACTATTTAAATAAATAAAAAAGAAGTTAAAAAAAACAAAACATAAAAGGAAAAATAATATTTGACTTTATGAAGTTTGAAGAAAAAAAAAGTTTATATAATTATTTTAAATTTGAATAAATAAGTAAAATAAAAAAGACAATTTTTTTAGCTAAGAACAAGTTATCATTGAAAAAAAAATAAAAAATGGAAAAGAGAAAACATAAAAAGAAAGAAAAACACATTTTGTATCTTTTGGCGCTCGAACACAGGACACTGACCAACACAGAGAGAAGCTTAATCGCTGCACCAAACAATTGATATGAAAGTAAAATGGCATATATTATATATATTTCGGTTCGGTTTGGGTTGAATCGAGCCAAAATTTCCCAAACCCGTGAACCGAACCGAATTTTCGGTTTTATAAAAATTCAACCCAACCCAAAACAAAAAAAAATCATAACCCAACCCAACCCTTGCGGTTTGGGTTGGGTAGTCCAGGTTGTTCGGGTTGTCGGGTTTTTTGAACACCCCTATGAAAAACTCTCATCAGGACGAACTTTGGGTTCTGAGCACTCAAAAACCGAAACAGAGCAAAGTTTTGACCATGTGTCATCCAAACCTCCTAAATAACTCTCATTGGGAAGAACTTTGAGTTCCTAACTCTCCAAAAACTCAAACGGAGCAAAGTTTGGAACAAGTTCGTCCAAACCATATGAAAAACTGTCTGGGACGAACTTTGGGTTCGAGCTCTCAAAAACCGAAACGGAGCAAAGTTTTGACCATGTGTCGTCCAAACCACATAAAGAACTATCATTTATCCGAACTTTGAGTTCCTAACTCTCCAAAAACTCAAACGGAGCAAAGTTTGGACCAAGGTCGTCCAAACCATATGAAAAACTCTCATTGGGACGAACTTTGGGTTCCGAGCTCTCAAAAACCGAAACGGAGCAAAGTTTTGACCATGTGTCGTCCAAACCACCTAAAGAACTCTCATTTGGCCGAACTTTGAGTTCATAACTCTCACATAACTCAAACGGAGCAAAGTTTGGACCAAGTTCGTCCACACCATATGAAAAACTCTCATTGGGACGAACTTTGGGTTCCGAGCTCTCAAAAAGCGAAACAAAGCAAAGTTTTGACCATGTGTCGTCCAAACCACCTAAAGAACTCTCATTGGGAAGAACTTTGAGTTCCTAACTCTCACATAACTCAAACGGAGCAAAGTTTGGACCAAGTTCGTCCAC
>JAETGN010000163.1:0-77274 GCA_017139565.1 Luffa aegyptiaca | reverse complement strand
TTTGGACGACACATGGTCCAAACTTTGCTCCGTTTCAGGTATTTGAGAGCCCGGAACCCAAAGTTCGTCCAAATGACAGTTCTTCATATGGGTTTGGACGAACCTGGTCCAAACTGTGCTCCGTTTGAGTTTTGGAGAGTTAGGACTCAAAGTTCGGCCCATGAGAGTTCTTTTGGTGGTTGTGGAGACACATGGTCCAAACTTTGCTCCGTTTAAGTATTTGAGAGGTCGGAACCCAAAGTTCGTCCCAATGACATTTCTTCATATGGTTTGGAACGAACTTGGTCCAAACTTTGCTCGTTTGAGTTTTTGAGTGTTTGGAAACTCAAGTTCGGCCCATGAGAGTTCTTTTGGTGGTTTGGACGACACATGGTCCAAACTCTTGCTACCGTTTCGTATTTGAGAGCTCGGAACCCAAAAGTTCGTCCCAATGACAGTTCTTCATATGGTTTGGACGAACTTGGTCCAAACTTTGTCCGTTGAGTTTTTGGAGAGTTAGGAACTCAAAGTTCGGCCCAATGAGAGTTCTTTAGGTGGTTTGGACGACACATGGTCAAAACTCTGCTCCGTTTCAGTAATTGAGAGCTCGGAACCCAAAGTTCGTGCCATAAGAGTTTTTGATATGGTTTGGACGACTTGGTCCAAACTTTGCTCCGTTTGAGTTTTTGGAGAGTTAGGAACTCAAAGTTCGGCCCAATGAGAGTTCTTTTGGTGGTTTGGACGACACATGGTCCAAACTTTGCTCCGTTTCAGTATTTGAGAGCCCGGAACCCAAAGTTCGTCCAAATGACAGTTCTTCATATGGTTTGGACGAACCTGGTCCAAACTTTGCTCCGTTTGAGTTTTTGGAGAGTTAGGAACTCAAAGTTCGGCCCAATGAGAGTTCTTTTGGTGGTTTGGACGACACATGGTCCAAACTTTGCTCCGTTTAAGTATTTGAGAGGTCGGAACCCAAAGTTCGTCCCAATGACAGTTCTTCATATGGTTTGGACGAACTTGGTCCAAACTTTGCTCCGTTTGAGTTTTTGGAGTGTTTGGAAATCAAAGTTCGGCCCAATGAGAGTTCTTTTGGTGGTTTGGACGACACATGCTCCAAACTCTGCTCCGTTTCAGTATTTGAGAGCTGGGAACCCAAAGTTCGTCCCATTGAGAGTTTTTGATATGGTTTGGACGAACTTGGTCCAAACTTTTCTCCGTTTAAGTTTTTGGAGCGTTAGGAACTCAAAGTTCGGCCCAATGAGAGTTCTTTAGGTGGTTTCGACGACACATGGTCAAAACTCTGCTCCGTTTCAGTATTTGAGAGCTCGGAACCCAAAGTTCGTCCCATTGAGAGTTTTTGATATGGTTTGGACGAACTTGGTCCAAACTTTGCTCCGTTTGAATTTTTGGAGAGTTAGGAACTCAAAGTTCGGCCCAATGAGAGTTCTTTTGGTGGTTTGGATGACACATGGTCCAAACTTTTCTCCGTTTCAGTATTTGAGAGCCCGGAACCCAAAGTTCGTCCCAATGACAGTTCTTCATATGGTTTGGACAAACTTGGTCCAAACTTTGCTCCGTTTGAGTTTTTGAAGAGTTAGGAACTCAAAGTTCGGCCCAATGAGAGTTCTTTTGGTGGTTTGGACGACACTTGGTCCAAACTTGTTCCGTTTCAGTATTTGAGAGGTCGGAACCCAAAGTTCGTCCCAATGACAGTTCTTCATATGGTTTGGACGAACTTGGTCCAAACTTATCTCTGTTTGAGTTTTGGGAGTGTTTGGAACTCAAAGTTCGGCTCCAATGAGAGTTCTTTTGGTGGTTTGGACGACACATGTCCAAACTTTGCTCCGTTTCAGTATTTGAGAGGTCGGAACCCAAAGTTCGTCCCAATGACAGTTCTTCATATGGTTTGGACGAACTTGGTCCAAACTTTGCTCCCTTTGAGTTTTTGGAGAGTTAGGAACTCAAAGTTCGGCCCAATGAGAGTTCTTTAGGTGGTTTGGACGACACATGGTCAAAACTCTGCTCCGTTTCAGTAATTGAGAGCTCGGAACCCAAAGTTCGTCCCATTGAGAGTTTTTGATATGGTTTGGACGAACTTGGTCCAAACTTTGCTCCGTTTGAGTTTTTGGAGAGTTAGGAACTCAAAGTTTGGCCCAATGAGAGTTCTTTTGGTGGTTTGGACGACACATGGTCCAAATTTGCTCCGTTTCAGTATTTGAGAGCCCAAAACCCAAAGTTCGTCCAAATGACAGTTCTTCATATGGTTTGGACGAACCTGGTCCAAACTTTGCTCCGATTGAGTATTTGGAGAGTTAGGAACTCAAAGTTCGGCCCAATGAGAGTTCTTTTGGTGGTTTGGACGACACATGGTCCAAACTTTGCTACGTTTCAGTATTTGAGAGGTCGGAACCCAAAGTTCGTCCCAATGACAGCTCTTCATATGGTTTGGACGAACTTGGTCCAAACTTTGCTCCGTTTGAGTTTTTGGAGAGTTAGGAACTCAAAGTTCGGCCCAATGAGAGTTCTTTAGGTGGTTTGGACGACACATGGTCCAAACTCTGCTCCGTTTCAGTATTTGAAAGCTCGGAACCCAAAGTTCTTCCCAATGACAGTTCTTCATATGGTTTGGACAAGCTTGGTCCAAACTTTGCTCCGTTTGAGTTTTTGCAGAGTTAGGAACTCAAAGTTCGGCCCAATGAGAGGTCTTTTGGTGGTTTGGACGACACTTGGTCCAAACTTTGTTCCGTTTCAGTATTTGAGAGGTCGGAACCCAAAGTTCGTCCCAATGACAGTTCTTCATATGGTTTGGATGAACTTGGTCCAAACTTTGCTCCGTTTGAGTTTTTGGAGTGTTTGGAACTCAAAGTTCGGCCCAATGAGAGTTCTTTTGGTGGTTTGGACGACACATGGTCCAAACTTTGCTCCGTTTCAGTATTTGAGAGCTCGGAACCCAAAGTTCGTCCCAATGACAGTTGTTCATGTGGTTTAAACGAACTTGGTCCAAACTTTGCTCCGTTTGAGTTTTTGGAGAGTTAGGAACTCAAAGTTCGGCCCAATGAGAGTTCTTTAGGTGGTTTGGACGACACATGGTCAAAACTCTGCTCCGTTTCAGTATTTGAGAGCTCGGAACCCAAAGTTCGTCCCATTGAGAGTTTTTAATATGGTTTGGACGAACTTGGTCCAAACTTTGCTCCGTTTGAGTTTTTGGAGAGTTAGGAACTCACAGTTCGGCCCAATGAGAGTTCTTTTGGTGGTTTGGACGACACATGGTCCAAACTTTGCTCCGTTTCAGTATTTGAGAGCCCGGAACCCAAAGTTCGTCCAAATGACAGTTCTTCATATGGTTTGGACGAACCTGGTCCAAACTTTGCTCCGTTTGAGTTTTTGGAGAGTTAGGAACTCAAAGTTCGGCCCAATGAGAGTTCTTTTGGTGGTTTGGACGACACATGGTCCAAACTTTGCTCTGTTTAAGTATTTGAGAGGTCGGAACCCAAAGTTCGTCCCAATGACAGTTCTTCATATGGTTTGGACGAACTTGGTCCAAACTTTGCTCCGTTTGAGTTTTTGGAGTGTTTTGAACTCAAAGTTCGGCCCAATGAGAGTTCTTTTGGTGGTTTGGACGACACATGCTCAAAACTTTGCTCCGTTTCAGTATTTGAGAGGTCGGAACCCAAAGTTCGTCCCAATGACAGTTCTTCATATGGTTTTGACGAACTTGGTCCAAACTTTGCTCCGTTTGAGTTTTTGGAGAGTTAGGAACTCAAAGTTCGGCCCAATGAGAGTTCTTTAGGTGGTTTGGACGACACATGGTCCAAACTCTGCTCCGTTTCAGTATTTGAAAGCTCGGAACCCAAAGTTCTTCCCAATGACAGTTCTTCATATGGTTTGGACAAGCTTGGTCCAAACTTTGCTCCGTTTGAGTTTTTGCAGAGTTAGGAACTCAAAGTTCGGCCCAATGAGAGGTCTTTTCGTGGTTTGGACGACACTTGGTCCAAACTTTGCTCCGTTTCAGTATTTGAGAGGTCGGAACCAATAGTTCGTCCCAATGACAGTTTTTCATATGGTTTGGACGAACTTGGTCCAAACTTTGCTCCGTTTGAGTTTTTGGAGTGTTTGGAACTCAAAGTTCGGCCCAATGAGAGTTCTCTTGGTGGTTTGGACGACACATGGTCCAAACTTTGCTCCGTTTCAGTATTTGAGAGCTCGGAACCCAAAGTTCGTCCCAATGACAGTTGTTCATATGGTTTAAACGAACTTGGTCCAAACTTTGCTCCGTTTGAATTTTTGGAGAGTTAGGAACTCAAAGTTCGGCACAATGAGAGTTCTTTAGGTGGTTTGGACGACACATGGTAAAAACTCTGCTCCGTTTCAGTATTTGAGAGCTCGGAACCCAAAGTTCGTCCCATTGAGAGTTTTTAATATGGTTTGGACGAACTTGGTCCAAACTTTGCTCCGTTTGAGTTTTTGGAGAGTTAGGAACTCACAGTTCGGCCCAATGAGAGTTCTTTTTGTGGTTTGGACGACACATGGTCCAAACTTTGCTCCGTTTAAGTATTTGAGAGGTCGGAACCCAAAGTTCGTCCCAATGACAGTTCTTCATATGGTTTGGACGAACTTGGTCCAAACTTCGCTCCGTTTGAGTTTTTGGAGTGTTTTGAACTCAAAGTTCGGCCCAATGAGAGTTCTTTTGGTGGTTTGGACGACACATGGTCAAAACTTTGCTCCGTTTCAGTATTTGAGAGGTCGGAACCCAAAGTTCGTCCCAATGACAGTTTTTCATATGGTTTGGACGAACTTGGTCCAAACTTTGCTCCGTTTGAGTTTTTGGAGAGTTAGGAACTCAAAGTTCGGCCCAATGAGAGTTCTTTAGGTGGTTTGGACGACACATGGTCCAAACTCTGCTCCGTTTCAGTATTTGAAAGCTCGGAACCCAAAGTTCTTCCCAATGACAGTTCTTCATATGGTTTGGACAAACTTGGTCCAAACTTTGCTCCGTTTGAGTTTTTGCAGAGTTAGGAACTCAAAGTTCGGCCCAATGAGAGGTCTTTTGGTGGTTTGGACGACACTTGGTCCAAACTTTGTTCCGTTTCAGTATTTGAGAGGTCGGAACCCAAAGTTCGTCCCAATGACAGTTCTTCATATGGTTTGGACAAAGTTGGTCCAAACTTTGCTCCGTTTGAGTTTTTGGAGAGTTAGGAACTCAAAGTTCGGCCCAATGAGAGTTCTTTAGGTGGTTTGGACGACACATGGTCAAAACTCTGCTCCGTTTCAGTAATTGAGAGCTCGGAACCCAAAGTTCATCCCATTGAGAGTTTTTGATATGGTTTGGACGAACTTGGTCCAAACTTTGCTCCGTTTGAGTTTTTGGAGAGTTAGGAACTCAAAGTTCGGCCCAATGAGAGTTCTTTTGGTGGTTTGGACGACACATGGTCCAAACTTTGCTCCGTTTCAGTATTTGAGAGCCCGGAACCCAAAGATTCGTCCAATGACAGTTCTTCATATGGTTTGGACGAACCTGGTCCAAACTTTGCTCCGTTTGAGTTTTTGGAGAGTTAGGAACTCAAAGTTCGGCCCAATGAGAGTTCTTTTGGTGGTTTGGACGACACATGGTCCAAACTTTGCTCCGTTTAAGTATTTGAGAGGTCGGAACCCAAAGTTCGTCCCAATGACAGTTCTTCATATGGTTTGGACGAACTTGGTCCAAACTTTGCTCCGTTTGAGTTTTTGGAGATGTTTAGGAACTCAAAGTTCGGCCCAATGAGAGTTCTTTTGGTGGTTTGGACGACACATGGTCCAAACTTTGCTCCGTTTCAGTATTTGAGAGCTCGGAACCCAAAGTTCGTCCCAATGACAGTTCTTCATATGGTTTGGACGAACTTGGTCCAAACATTGCTCCGTTTGAGTTTTTGGAGAGTTAGGAACTCAAAGTTCGGCCCAATGAGAGTTCTTTAGGTGGTTTGGACGACACATGGTCAAAACTCTGCTCCGTTTCAGTAATTGAGAGCTCGGAACCCAAAGTTCGTCCCATTTGAGCAGTTTTTGATATGGTTTGGACGAACTTGGTCCAAACTTTGCTCCGTTTGAGTTTTTGGAGAGTTAGGAACTCAAAGTTCGGCCCAATGAGAGTTCTTTTGGTGGTTTGGACGACACATGGTCCAAACTTTGCTCCGTTTCAGTATTTGAGAGCTCGGAACCCAAAGTTCGTCCCAATGACAGTTCTTCATATGGTTTGGACGAACCTGGTCCAAACTTTGCTCCGTTTGAGTTTTTGGAGAGTTAGGAACTCAAAGTTCGGCCCAATGAGAGTTCTTTTGGTGGTTTGGACGACACATGGTCCAAACTTTGCTCCGTTTCAGTATTTGAGAGGTCGGAACCCAAAGTTCGTCCCAATGACAGTTCTTCATATGGTTTGGACGAACTTGGTCCAAACTTTGCTCCGTTTGAGTTTTTGGAGAGTTAGGAACTCAAAGTTCGGCCCAATGAGAGTTCTTTTGGTGGTTTGGACGACACATGGTCCAAACTTTGCTCCGTTTCAGTATTTGAGAGGTCGGAACCCAAAGTTCGTCCCAATGACAGTTCTTCATATGGTTTGGACGAACTTGGTCCAAACTTTGCTCCGTTTGAGTTTTTGGAGAGTTAGGAACTCAAAGTTCGGCCCAATGAGAGTTCTTTTGGTGGTTTGGACGACACATGGTCCAAAACTTTGCTCCGTTTCAGTATTTGAGAGGTCGGAACCCAAAGTTCGTCCCAATGACAGTTCTTCATATGGTTTGGACGAACTTGGTCCAAACTTTGCTCCGTTTGAGTTTTTGGAGAGTTAGGAACTCAAAGTTCGGCCCAATGAGAGTTCTTTAGGTGGTTTGGACGACACATGGTCCAAACTTTGCTCCGTTTCAGTATTTGAGAGCTCGGAACCCAAAGTTCGTCCCAATGACAGTTCTTCATATGGTTTGGACGAACTTGGTCCAAACTTTGCTCCGTTTGAGTTTTTGGAGAGTTAGGAACTCAAAGTTCGGCCCAATGAGAGTTCTTTTCGGTGGTTTGGACGACACATGGTCCAAACTTTGCTCCGTTTCAGTATTTGAGAGCTCGGAACCCAAAGTTCGTCCCAATGACAGTTCTTCATATGGTTTGGACGAACTTGGTCCAAACTTTGCTCCGTTTGAGTTTTTGGAGAGTTAGGAACTCAAAGTTCGGCCCAATGAGAGTTCTTTTGGTGGTTTGGACGACACATGGTCCAAACTTTGCTCCGTTTCAGTATTTGAGAGGTCGGAACCCAAAGTTCGTCCCAATGACAGTTCTTCATATGGTTTGGACGAACTTGGTCCAAACTTTGCTCCGTTTGAGTTTTTGGAGAGTTAGGAACTCAAAGTTCGGCCCAATGAGAGTTCTTTAGGTGGTTTGGACGACACATGGTCCAAACTCTGCTCCGTTTCAGTATTTGAGAGCTCGGAACCCAAAGTTCGTCCCAATGACAGTTCTTCATATGGTTTGGACGAACTTGGTCCAAACTTTGCTCCGTTTGAGTTTTTGGAGAGTTAGGAACTCAAAGTTCGGCCCAATGAGAGTTCTTTTGGTGGTTTGGACGACACATGGTCCAAACTTTGCTCCGTTTCAGTATTTGAGAGCTCGGAACCCAAAGTTCGTCCCAATGACAGTTCTTCATATGGTTTGGACGAACTTGGTCCAAACTTTGCTCCGTTTGAGTTTTTGGAGAGTTAGGAACTCAAAGTTCGGCCCAATGAGAGTTCTTTTGGTGGTTTGGACGACACATGGTCCAAACTTTGCTCCGTTTCAGTATTTGAGAGGTCGGAACCCAAAGTTCGTCCCAATGACAGTTCTTCATATGGTTTGGACGAACTTGGTCCAAACTTTGCTCCGTTTGAGTTTTTGGAGAGTTAGGAACTCAAAGTTCGGCCCAATGAGAGTTCTTTTGGTGGTTTGGACGACACATGGTCAAAACTTTGCTCCGTTTCAGTATTTGAGAGCTCGGAACCCAAAGTTCGTCCCAATGACAGTTCTTCATATGGTTTGGACGAACTTGGTCCAAACTTTGCTCCGTTTGAGTTTTTGGAGAGTTAGGAACTCAAAGTTCGGCCCAATGAGAGTTCTTTAGGTGGTTTGGACGACACATGGTCCAAACTCTGCTCCGTTTCAGTATTTGAGAGCTCGGAACCCAAAGTTCGTCCCAATGACA
The DNA here is from genome assembly GCA_017139565.1 of Luffa aegyptiaca. NCBI lineage: Eukaryota > Viridiplantae > Streptophyta > Magnoliopsida > Cucurbitales > Cucurbitaceae > Luffa > Luffa aegyptiaca. Next base: position 69,098 of record JAETGN010000163.1, on the reverse strand, counting down.
GTTCTTCATATGGTTTGGACGAACTTGGTCCAAACTTTGCTCCGTTTGAGTTTTTGGAGAGTTAGGAACTCAAAGTTCGGCCCAATGAGAGTTCTTTTGGTGGTTTGGACGACACATGGTCCAAACTTTGCTCCGTTTCAGTATTTGAGAGGTCGGAACCCAAAGTTCGTCCCAATGACAGTTCTTCATATGGTTTGGACGAACTTGGTCCAAACTTTGCTCCGTTTGAGTTTTTGGAGAGTTAGGAACTCAAAGTTCGGCCCAATGAGAGTTCTTTTGGTGGTTTGGACGACACATGGTCCAAACTTTGCTCCGTTTCAGTATTTGAGAGGTCGGAACCCAAAGTTCGTCCCAATGACAGTTCTTCATATGGTTTGGACGAACTTGGTCCAAACTTTGCTCCGTTTGAGTTTTTGGAGAGTTAGGAACTCAAAGTTCGGCCCAATGAGAGTTCTTTAGGTGGTTTGGACGACACATGGTCCAAACTCTGCTCCGTTTCAGTATTTGAGAGCTCGGAACCCAAAGTTCGTCCCAATGACAGTTCTTCATATGGTTTGGACGAACTTGGTCCAAACTTTGCTCCGTTTGAGTTTTTGGAGAGTTAGGAACTCAAAGTTCGGCCCAATGAGAGTTCTTTTGGTGGTTTGGACGACACATGGTCCAAACTTTGCTCCGTTTCAGTATTTGAGAGCTCGGAACCCAAAGTTCGTCCCAATGACAGTTCTGCATATGGTTTGGACGAACTTGGTCCAAACTTTGCTCCGTTTGAGTTTTTGGAGAGTTAGGAACTCAAAGTTCGGCCCAATGAGAGTTCTTTAGGTGGTTTGGACGACACATGGTCCAAACTCTGCTCCGTTTCAGTATTTGAGAGCTCGGAACCCAAAGTTCGTCCCATTGAGAGTTTTTGATATGGTTTGGACGAACTTGGTCCAAACTTTGCTCCGTTTGAGTTTTTGGAGAGTTAGGAACTCAAAGTTCGGCCCAATGAGAGTTCTTTAGGTGGTTTGGACGACACATGGTCCAAACTCTGCTCCGTTTCAGTATTTGAGAGCTCGGAACCCAAAGTTCGTCCCATTGAGAGTTTTTGATATGGTTTGGACGAACTTGGTCCAAACTTTGCTCCGTTTGAGTTTTTGGAGAGTTAGGAACTCAAAGTTCGGCCCAATGAGAGTTCTTTTGGTGGTTTGGACGACACATGGTCCAAACTTTGCTCCGTTTCAGTATTTGAGAGCTCGGAACCCAAAGTTCGTCCCAATGACAGTTCTTCATATGGTTTGGACGAACTTGGTCCAAACTTTGCTCCGTTTGAGTTTTTGGAGAGTTAGGAACTCAAAGTTCGGCCCAATGAGAGTTCTTTTGGTGGTTTGGACGACACATGGTCCAAACTTTGCTCCGTTTCAGTATTTGAGAGGTCGGAACCCAAAGTTCGTCCCAATGACAGTTCTTCATATGGTTTGGACGAACTTGGTCCAAACTTTGCTCCGTTTGAGTTTTTGGAGTGTTTGGAACTCAAAGTTCGGCCCAATGAGAGTTCTTTTGGTGGTTTGGACGACACATGGTCCAAACTTTGCTCCGTTTCAGTATTTGAGAGGTCGGAACCCAAAGTTCGTCCCAATGACAGTTCTTCATATGGTTTGGACGAACTTGGTCCAAACTTTGCTCCGTTTGAGTTTTTGGAGAGTTAGGAACTCAAAGTTCGGCCCAATGAGAGTTCTTTAGGTGGTTTGGACGACACATGGTCCAAACTCTGCTCCGTTTCAGTATTTGAGAGCTCGGAACCCAAAGTTCGTCCCATTGACAGTTTTTGATATGGTTTGGACGAACTTGGTCCAAACTTTGCTCCGTTTGAGTTTTTGGAGAGTTAGGAACTCAAAGTTCGGCCCAATGAGAGTTCTTTAGGTGGTTTGGACGACACATGGTCCAAACTCTGCTCCGTTTCAGTATTTGAGAGCTCGGAACCCAAAGTTCGTCCCAATTGACAGTTTTGATATGGTTTGGACGAACTTGGTCCAAACTTTGCTCCGTTTGAGTTTTTGGAGAGTTAGGAACTCAAAGTTCGGCCCAATGAGAGTTCTTTTGGTGGTTTGGACGACACATGGTCCAAACTTTGCTCCGTTTCAGTATTTGAGAGCTCGGAACCCAAAGTTCGTCCCAATGACAGTTCTTCATATGGTTTGGACGAACTTGGTCCAAACTTTGCTCCGTTTGAGTTTTTGGAGAGTTAGGAACTCAAAGTTCGGCCCAATGAGAGTTCTTTTGGTGGTTTGGACGACACATGGTCCAAACTTTGCTCCGTTTCAGTATTTGAGAGCTCGGAACCCAAAGTTCGTCCCAATGACAGTTCTTCATATGGTTTGGACGAACTTGGTCCAAACTTTGCTCCGTTTGAGTTTTTGGAGAGTTAGGAACTCAAAGTTCGGCCCAATGAGAGTTCTTTAGGTGGTTTGGACGACACATGGTCCAAACTCTGCTCCGTTTCAGTATTTGAGAGCTCGGAACCCAAAGTTCGTCCCAATGACAGTTTTGCATATGGTTTGGACGAACTTGGTCCAAACTTTGCTCCGTTTGAGTTTTTGGAGAGTTAGGAACTCAAAGTTCGGCCCAATGAGAGTTCTTTAGGTGGTTTGGACGACACATGGTCCAAACTCTGCTCCGTTTCAGTATTTGAGAGCTCGGAACCCAAAGTTCGTCCCAATGACAGTTCTTCATATGGTTTGGACGAACTTGGTCCAAACTTTGCTCCGTTTGAGTTTTTGGAGAGTTAGGAACTCAAAGTTCGGCCCAATGAGAGTTCTTTTGGTGGTTTGGACGACACATGGTCCAAACTTTGCTCCGTTTCAGTATTTGAGAGCTCGGAACCCAAAGTTCGTCCCAATGACAGTTCTTCATATGGTTTGGACGAACTTGGTCCAAACTTTGCTCCGTTTGAGTTTTTGGAGAGTTAGGAACTCAAAGTTCGGCCCAATGAGAGTTCTTTAGGTGGTTTGGACGACACATGGTCCAAACTCTGCTCCGTTTCAGTATTTGAGAGCTCGGAACCCAAAGTTCGTCCCAATTGACAGTTTTTCATATGGTTTGGACGAACTTGGTCCAAACTTGTCTCCGTTTGAGTTTTTGGAGAGTTAGGAACTCAAAGTTCGGCCCAATGAGAGTTCTTTAGGTGGTTTGGACGACACATGGTCCAAACTCTTGCTCCGTTTCAGTATTTGAGAGCTCGGAACCCAAAGTTCGTCCCAATGACAGTTCTTCATATGGTTTGGACGAACTTGGTCCAAACTTTGCTCCTGTTTGAGTTTTTGGAGAGTTAGGAACTCAAAGTTCGGCCCAATGAGAGTTCTTTTGGTGGTTTGGACGACACATGGTCCAAACTTTGCTCCGTTTCAGTATTTGAGAGCTCGGAACCCAAAGTTCGTCCCAATGACAGTTCTTCATATGGTTTGGACGAACTTGGTCCAAACTTTGCTCCGTTTGAGTTTTTGGAGAGTTAGGAACTCAAAGTTCGGCCCAATGAGAGTTCTTTAGGTGGTTTGGACGACACATGGTCCAAACTTTGCTCCGTTTCAGTATTTGAGAGGTCGGAACCCAAAGTTCGTCCCAATGACAGTTCTTCATATGGTTTGGACGAACTTGGTCCAAACTTTGCTCCGTTTGAGTTTTTGGAGAGTTAGGAACTCAAAGTTCGGCCCAATGAGAGTTCTTTTGGTGGTTTGGACGACACATGGTCCAAACTTTGCTCCGTTTCAGTATTTGAGAGGCTCGGAACCCAAAGTTCGTCCCAATGACAGTTCTTCATATGGTTTGGACGAACTTGGTCCAAACTTTGCTCCGTTTGAGTTTTTGGAGAGTTAGGAACTCAAAGTTCGGCCCAATGAGAGTTCTTTAGGTGGTTTGGACGACACATGGTCCAAACTCTGCTCCGTTTCAGTATTTGAGAGCTCGGAACCCAAAGTTCGTCCCAATGAGAGTTTTGATATGGTTTGGACGAACTTGGTCCAAACTTTGCTCCGTTTGAGTTTTTGGAGAGTTAGGAACTCAAAGTTCGGCCCAATGAGAGTTCTTTTGGTGGTTTGGACGACACATGGTCCAAACTCTGCTCCGTTTCAGTATTTGAGAGCTCGGAACCCAAAGTTCGTCCCAATGAGAGTTTTTCATATGGTTTGGACGAACTTGGTCCAAACTTTGCTCCGTTTGAGTTTTTGGAGAGTTAGGAACTCAAAGTTCGGCCCAATGAGAGTTCTTTAGGTGGTTTGGACGACACATGGTCCAAACTCTGCTCCGTTTCAGTATTTGAGAGCTCGGAACCCAAAGTTCGTCCCAATTGACAGTTTTTCATATGGTTTGGACGAACTTGGTCCAAACTTTGCTCCGTTTGAGTTTTTGGAGAGTTAGGAACTCAAAGTTCGGCCCAATGAGAGTTCTTTTGGTGGTTTGGACGACACATGGTCCAAACTTTGCTCCGTTTCAGTATTTGAGAGCTCGGAACCCAAAGTTCGTCCCAATGACAGTTTCTTCATATGGTTTGGACGAACTTGGTCCAAACTTTGCTCCGTTTGAGTTTTTGGAGAGTTAGGAACTCAAAGTTCGGCCCAATGAGAGTTCTTTTGGTGGTTTGGACGACACATGGTCCAAACTTTGCTCCGTTTCAGTATTTGAGAGCTCGGAACCCAAAGTTCGTCCCAATGACAGTTCTTCATATGGTTTGGACGAACTTGGTCCAAACTTTGCTCCGTTTGAGTTTTTGGAGAGTTAGGAACTCAAAGTTCGGCCCAATGAGAGTTCTTTTGGTGGTTTGGACGACACATGGTCCAAACTTTGCTCCGTTTCAGTATTTGAGAGCTCGGAACCCAAAGTTCGTCCCAATGACAGTTCTTCATATGGTTTGGACGAACTTGGTCCAAACTTTGCTCCGTTTGAGTTTTTGGAGAGTTAGGAACTCAAAGTTCGGCCCAATGAGAGTTCTTTAGGTGGTTTGGACGACACATGGTCCAAACTTTGCTCCGTTTCAGTATTTGAGAGCTCGGAACCCAAAGTTCGTCCCAATGACAGTTCTTCATATGGTTTGGACGAACTTGGTCCAAACTTTGCTCCGTTTGAGTTTTTGGAGAGTTAGGAACTCAAAGTTCGGCCCAATGAGAGTTCTTTTGGTGGTTTGGACGACACATGGTCCAAACTTTGCTCCGTTTCAGTATTTGAGAGCTCGGAACCCAAAGTTCGTCCCAATGACAGTTCTTCATATGGTTTGGACGAACTTGGTCCAAACTTTGCTCCGTTTGAGTTTTTGGAGAGTTAGGAACTCAAAGTTCGGCCCAATGAGAGTTCTTTTAGGTGGTTTGGACGACACATGGTCCAAACTCTGCTCCGTTTCAGTATTTGAGAGCTCGGAACCCAAAGTTCGTCCCAATTGACAGTTTTTGATATGGTTTGGACGAACTTGGTCCAAACTTTGCTCCGTTTGAGTTTTTGGAGAGTTAGGAACTCAAAGTTCGGCCCAATGAGAGTTCTTTAGGTGGTTTGGACGACACATGGTCCAAACTCTGCTCCGTTTCAGTATTTGAGAGCTCGGAACCCAAAGTTCGTCCCAATGACAGTTCTTCATATGGTTTGGACGAACTTGGTCCAAACTTTGCTCCGTTTGAGTTTTTGGAGAGTTAGGAACTCAAAGTTCGGCCCAATGAGAGTTCTTTTGGTGGTTTGGACGACACATGGTCCAAACTTTGCTCCGTTTCAGTATTTGAGAGCTCGGAACCCAAAGTTCGTCCCAATTGACAGTTCTTCATATGGTTTGGACGAACTTGGTCCAAACTTTGCTCCGTTTGAGTTTTTGGAGAGTTAGGAACTCAAAGTTCGGCCCAATGAGAGTTCTTTAGGTGGTTTGGACGACACATGGTCCAAACTCTGCTCCGTTTCAGTATTTGAGAGCTCGGAACCCAAAGTTCGTCCCAATGACAGTTCTTCATATGGTTTGGACGAACTTGGTCCAAACTTTGCTCCGTTTGAGTTTTTGGAGAGTTAGGAACTCAAAGTTCGGCCCAATGAGAGTTCTTTTGGTGGTTTGGACGACACTTGGTCCAAACTTTGCTCCGTTTCAGTATTTGAGAGCTCGGAACCCAAAGTTCGTCCCAATGACAGTTCTTCATATGGTTTGGACGAACTTGGTCCAAACTTTGCTCCGTTTGAGTTTTTGGAGAGTTAGGAACTCAAAGTTCGGCCCAATGAGAGTTCTTTTGGTGGTTTGGACGACACATGGTCCAAACTTTGCTCCGTTTCAGTATTTGAGAGCTCGGAACCCAAAGTTCGTCCCAATGACAGTTCTTCATATGGTTTGGACGAACTTGGTCCAAACTTTGCTCCGTTTGAGTTTTTGGAGAGTTAGGAACTCAAAGTTCGGCCCAATGAGAGTTCTTTAGGTGGTTTGGACGACACATGGTCCAAACTCTGCTCCGTTTCAGTATTTGAGAGCTCGGAACCCAAAGTTCGTCCCAATTGACAGTTTCTTCATATGGTTTGGACGAACTTGGTCCAAACTTTGCTCCGTTTGAGTTTTTGGAGAGTTAGGAACTCAAAGTTCGGCCCAATGAGAGTTCTTTTGGTGGTTTGGACGACACATGGTCCAAACTTTGCTCCGTTTCAGTATTTGAGAGCTCGGAACCCAAAGTTCGTCCCAATGACAGTTCTTCATATGGTTTGGACGAACTTGGTCCAAACTTTGCTCCGTTTGAGTTTTTGGAGAGTTAGGAACTCAAAGTTCGGCCCAATGAGAGTTCTTTTGGTGGTTTGGACGACACATGGTCCAAACTTTGCTCCGTTTCAGTATTTGAGAGCTCGGAACCCAAAGTTCGTCCCAATGACAGTTCTTCATATGGTTTGGACGAACTTGGTCCAAACTTTGCTCCGTTTGAGTTTTTGGAGAGTTAGGAACTCAAAGTTCGGCCCAATGAGAGTTCTTTAGGTGGTTTGGACGACACATGGTCCAAACTCTGCTCCGTTTCAGTATTTGAGAGCTCGGAACCCAAAGTTCGTCCCAATGACAGTTCTTGATATGGTTTGGACGAACTTGGTCCAAACTTTGCTCCGTTTGAGTTTTTGGAGAGTTAGGAACTCAAAGTTCGGCCCAATGAGAGTTCTTTAGGTGGTTTGGACGACACATGGTCCAAACTCTGCTCCGTTTCAGTATTTGAGAGCTCGGAACCCAAAGTTCGTCCCAATTGACAGTTCTTCATATGGTTTGGACGAACTTGGTCCAAACTTTGCTCCGTTTGAGTTTTTGGAGAGTTAGGAACTCAAAGTTCGGCCCAATGAGAGTTCTTTTGGTGGTTTGGACGACACATGGTCCAAACTTTGCTCCGTTTCAGTATTTGAGAGCTCGGAACCCAAAGTTCGTCCCAATGACAGTTCTTCATATGGTTTGGACGAACTTGGTCCAAACTTTGCTCCGTTTGAGTTTTTGGAGAGTTAGGAACTCAAAGTTCGGCCCAATGAGAGTTCTTTTGGTGGTTTGGACGACACATGGTCCAAACTTTGCTCCGTTTCAGTATTTGAGAGGTCGGAACCCAAAGTTCGTCCCAATGACAGTTCTTCATATGGTTTGGACGAACTTGGTCCAAACTTTGCTCCGTTTGAGTTTTTGGAGAGTTTAGGAACTCAAAGTTCGGCCCAATGAGAGTTCTTTTGGTGGTTTGGACGACACATGGTCCAAACTTTGCTCCGTTTCAGTATTTGAGAGCTCGGAACCCAAAGTTCGTCCCAATGACAGTTCTTCATATGGTTTGGACGAACTTGGTCCAAACTTTGCTCCGTTTGAGTTTTTGGAGAGTTAGGAACTCAAAGTTCGGCCCAATGAGAGTTCTTTAGGTGGTTTGGACGACACATGGTCCAAACTTGCTCCGTTTCAGTATTTGAGAGCTCGGAACCCAAAGTTCGTCCCAATGACAGTTCTTCATATGGTTTGGACGAACTTGGTCCAAACTTTGCTCCGTTTGAGTTTTTGGAGAGTTAGGAACTCAAAGTTCGGCCCAATGAGAGTTCTTTTGGTGGTTTGGACGACACATGGTCCAAACTTTGCTCCGTTTCAGTATTTGAGAGCTCGGAACCCAAAGTTCGTCCCAATGACAGTTCTTCATATGGTTTGGACGAACTTGGTCCAAACTTTGCTCCGTTTGAGTTTTTGGAGAGTTAGGAACTCAAAGTTCGGCCCAATGAGAGTTCTTTTGGTGGTTTGGACGACACATGGTCCAAACTTTGCTCCGTTTCAGTATTTGAGAGCTCGGAACCCAAAGTTCGTCCCAATGACAGTTCTTCATATGGTTTGGACGAACTTGGTCCAAACTTTGCTCCGTTTGAGTTTTTGGAGAGTTAGGAACTCAAAGTTCGGCCCAATGAGAGTTCTTTAGGTGGTTTGGACGACACATGGTCCAAACTCTGCTCCGTTTCAGTATTTGAGAGCTCGGAACCCAAAGTTCGTCCCAATGACAGTTCTTCATATGGTTTGGACGAACTTGGTCCAAACTTTGCTCCGTTTGAGTTTTTGGAGAGTTAGGAACTCAAAGTTCGGCCCAATGAGAGTTCTTTAGGTGGTTTGGACGACACATGGTCCAAACTCTTGCTCCGTTTCAGTATTTGAGAGCTCGGAACCCAAAGTTCGTCCCAATGACAGTTCTTCATATGGTTTGGACGAACTTGGTCCAAACTTTGCTCCGTTTGAGTTTTTGGAGAGTTAGGAACTCAAAGTTCGGCCCAATGAGAGTTCTTTTGGTGGTTTGGACGACACATGGTCCAAACTTTGCTCCGTTTCAGTATTTGAGAGCTCGGAACCCAAAGTTCGTCCCAATGACAGTTCTTCATATGGTTTGGACGAACTTGGTCCAAACTTTGCTCCGTTTGAGTTTTTGGAGAGTTAGGAACTCAAAGTTCGGCCCAATGAGAGTTCTTTAGGTGGTTTGGACGACACATGGTCCAAACTCTGCTCCGTTTCAGTATTTGAGAGCTCGGAACCCAAAGTTCGTCCCAATTGAGAGTTTTTGATATGGTTTGGACGAACTTGGTCCAAACTTTGTCTCCGTTTGAGTTTTTGGAGAGTTAGGAACTCAAAGTTCGGCCCAATGAGAGTTCTTTAGGTGGTTTGGACGACACATGGTCCTAAACTCTTGCTCCGTTTCAGTATTTGAGAGCTCGGAACCCAAAGTTCGTCCCAATGACAGTTCTTCATATGGTTTGGACGAACTTGGTCCAAACTTTGCTCCGTTTGAGTTTTTGGAGAGTTAGGAACTCAAAGTTCGGCCCAATGAGAGTTCTTTTGGTGGTTTGGACGACACATGGTCCAAACTTTGCTCCGTTTCAGTATTTGAGAGCTCGGAACCCAAAGTTCGTCCCAATGACAGTTCTTCATATGGTTTGGACGAACTTGGTCCAAACTTTGCTCCGTTTGAGTTTTTGGAGAGTTAGGAACTCAAAGTTCGGCCCAATGAGAGTTCTTTAGGTGGTTTGGACGACACATGGTCCAAACTTTGCTCCGTTTCAGTATTTGAGAGCTCGGAACCCAAAGTTCGTCCCAATGACAGTTCTTCATATGGTTTGGACGAACTTGGTCCAAACTTTGCTCCGTTTGAGTTTTTGGAGAGTTAGGAACTCAAAGTTCGGCCCAATGAGAGTTCTTTTGGTGGTTTGGACGACACATGGTCCAAACTTTGCTCCGTTTCAGTATTTGAGAGGTCGGAACCCAAAGTTCGTCCCAATGACAGTTCTTCATATGGTTTGGACGAACTTGGTCCAAACTTTGCTCCGTTTGAGTTTTTGGAGAGTTAGGAACTCAAAGTTCGGCCCAATGAGAGTTCTTTAGGTGGTTTGGACGACACATGGTCCAAACTCTGCTCCGTTTCAGTATTTGAGAGCTCGGAACCCAAAGTTCGTCCCAATGACAGTTCTTCATATGGTTTGGACGAACTTGGTCCAAACTTTGCTCCGTTTGAGTTTTTGGAGAGTTAGGAACTCAAAGTTCGGCCCAATGAGAGTTCTTTTGGTGGTTTGGACGACACATGGTCCAAACTTTGCTCCGTTTCAGTATTTGAGAGCTCGGAACCCAAAGTTCGTCCCAATGACAGTTCTTCATATGGTTTGGACGAACTTGGTCCAAACTTTGCTCCGTTTGAGTTTTTGGAGAGTTAGGAACTCAAAGTTCGGCCCAATGAGAGTTCTTTAGGTGGTTTGGACGACACATGGTCCAAACTTTGCTCCGTTTCAGTATTTGAGAGCTCGGAACCCAAAGTTCGTCCCAATGACAGTTCTTCATATGGTTTGGACGAACTTGGTCCAAACTTTGCTCCGTTTGAGTTTTTGGAGAGTTAGGAACTCAAAGTTCGGCCCAATGAGAGTTCTTTAGGTGGTTTGGACGACACATGGTCCAAACTCTGCTCCGTTTCAGTATTTGAGAGCTCGGAACCCAAAGTTCGTCCCATTGAGAGTTTTTTATATGGTTTGGACGAACTTGGTCCAAACTTGTCTCCGTTTGAGTTTTTGGAGAGTTAGGAACTCAAAGTTCGGCCCAATGAGAGTTCTTTAGGTGGTTTGGACGACACATGGTCTAAACTCTGCTCCGTTTCAGTATTTGAGAGCTCGGAACCCAAAGTTCGTCCCAATGACAGTTCTTCATATGGTTTGGACGAACTTGGTCCAAACTTTGCTCCGTTTGAGTTTTTGGAGAGTTAGGAACTCAAAGTTCGGCCCAATGAGAGTTCTTTTGGTGGTTTGGACGACACATGGTCCAAACTTTGCTCCGTTTCAGTATTTGAGAGCTCGGAACCCAAAGTTCGTCCCAATGACAGTTCTTCATATGGTTTGGACGAACTTGGTCCAAACTTTGCTCCGTTTGAGTTTTTGGAGAGTTAGGAACTCAAAGTTCGGCCCAATGAGAGTTCTTTAGGTGGTTTGGACGACACATGGTCCAAACTCTGCTCCGTTTCAGTATTTGAGAGCTCGGAACCCAAAGTTCGTCCCATTGAGAGTTTTTGATATGGTTTGGACGAACTTGGTCCAAACTTTGCTCCGTTTGAGTTTTTGGAGAGTTAGGAACTCAAAGTTCGGCCCAATGAGAGTTCTTTTGGTGGTTTGGACGACACATGGTCCAAACTTTGCTCCGTTTCAGTATTTGAGAGCTCGGAACCCAAAGTTCGTCCCAATGACAGTTCTTCATATGGTTTGGACGAACTTGGTCAAAACTTTGCTCCGTTTGAGTTTTTGGAGAGTTAGGAACTACAAGTTCGGCACAATGAGAGTTCTTTAGGTGGTTTGGACGACACATGGTCCAAACTCTGCTCCGTTTCAGTATTTGAGAGCTCGGAACCCAAAGTTCGTCCCATTGAGAGTTTTTGATATGGTTTGGACGAACTTGGTCCAAACTTGTCTCCGTTTGAGTTTTTGGAGAGTTAGGAACTCAAAGTTCGGCCCAATGAGAGTTCTTTAGGTGGTTTGGACGACACATGGTCCAAACTCTGCTCCGTTTCAGTATTTGAGAGCTCGGAACCCAAAGTTCGTCCCAATGACAGTTCTTCATATGGTTTGAACGAACTTGGTCCAAACTTTGCTCCGTTTGAGTTTTTGGAGAGTTAGGAACTCAAAGTTCGGCCTAATGAGAGTTCTTTAGGTGGTGTGGACGACACATGGTCCAAACTCCGCTCCGTTTCAGTATTTGAGAGCTCGGAACCCAAAGTTCGTCCCATTGAGAGTTTTTGATATGGTTTGGACGAACTTGGTCCAAACTTGTCTCCGTTTGAGTTTTTGGAGAGTTAGGAACTCAAAGTTCGGCCCAATGAGAGTTCTTTAGGTGGTTTGGACGACACATGGTCTAAACTCTGCTCCGTTTCAGTATTTGAGAGCTCGGAACCCAAAGTTCGTCCCATTGAGAGTTCTTGATATGGTTTGGACGAACTTGGTCCAAACTTTGCTCCGTTTGAGTTTTTGGAGAGTTAGGAACTCAAAGTTCGGCCCAATGAGAGTTCTTTTGGTGGTTTGGACGACACATGGTCCAAACTTTGCTCCGTTTCAGTATTTGAGAGCTCGGAACCCAAAGTTCGTCCCAATGACAGTTCTTCATATGGTTTGGACGAACTTGGTCCATAACTTTGCTCCGTTTGAGTTTTTGGAGAGTTAGGAACTCAAAGTTCGGCCCAATGAGAGTTCTTTAGGTGGTTTGGACGACACATGGTCCAAACTTTGCTCCGTTTCAGTATTTGAGAGGCTCGGAACCCAAAGTTCGTCCCAATGACAGTTCTCCATATGGTTTGGACGAACTTGGTCCAAACTTTGCTCCGTTTGAGTTTTTGGAGTGTTAGGAACTCAAAGTTCGGCCCAATGAGAGTTCTTTTGGTGGTTTGGACGACACATGGTCCAAACTTTGCTCCGTTTCAGTATTTGAGAGGTCGGAACCCAAAGTTCGTCCCAATGACAGTTCTTCATATGGTTTGGACGAACTTGGTCCAAACTTTGCTCCGTTTGAGTTTTTGGAGAGTTAGGAACTCAAAGTTCGGCCCAATGAGAGTTCTTTAGGTGGTTTGGACGACACATGGTCCAAACTCTGCTCCGTTTCAGTATTTGAGAGCTCGGAACCCAAAGTTCGTCCCATTGAGAGTTTTTGATATGGTTTGGACGAACTTGGTCCAAACTTTGCTCCGTTTGAGTTTTTGGAGAGTTAGGAACTCAAAGTTCGGACCAATGAGAGTTCTTTTGATGGTTTGGACGACACTTGGTCCAAACTTTGCTCCGTGTCAGTATTTGAGAGCTCGGAACCCAAAGTTCGTCCCATTGAGAGTTTTGATATGGTTTGGACGAACTTGGTCCAAACTTTGCTCCGTTTGAGTTTTTCGAGAGTTAGGAACTCAAAGTTCGGCCCAATGAGAGTTCTTTAGGTGGTTTGGACGACACATGGTCCAAACTTTGCTCCGTTTCAGTATTTGAGAGCTCGGAACCCAAAGTTCGTCCCAATGACAGTTCTTCATATGGTTTGGACGAACTTGGTCCAAACTTTGCTCCGTTTGAGTTTTTGGAGAGTTAGGAACTCAAAGTTCGGCCCAATGAGAGTTCTTTAGGTGGTTTGGACGACACATGGTCTAAACTCTGCTCCGTTTCAGTATTTGAGAGCTCGGAACCCAAAGTTCGTCCCAATGACAGTTCTTCATATGGTTTGAACGAACTTGGTCCAAACTTTGCTCCGTTTGAGTTTTTGGAGAGTTAGGAACTCAAAGTTCGGCCCAATGAGAGTTCTTTTGATGGTTTGGACGACACTTGGTCCAAACTTTGCTCCGTTTCAGTATTTGAGAGCTCGGAACCCAAAGTTCGTCCCAATGACAGTTCTTCATATGGTTTGGACGAACTTGGTCCAAACTTTGCTCCGTTTGAGTTTTTGGAGAGTTAGGAACTCAAAGTTCGGCCCAATGAGAGTTCTTTAGGTGGTTTGGACGACACATGGTCCAAACTCTGCTCCGTTTCAGTATTTGAGAGCTCGGAACCCAAAGTTCGTCCCATTGAGAGTTTTTGATATGGTTTGGACGAACTTGGTCCAAACTTGTCTCCGTTTGAGTTTTTGGAGAGTTAGGAACTCAAAGTTCGGCCCAATGAGAGTTCTTTTTGTGGTTTGGACGACACATGGTCCAAACTTTGCTCCGTTTCAGTATTTGAGAGCTCGGAACCCAAAGTTCGTCCCAATGACAGTTCTTCATATGGTTTGGACGAACTTGGTCAAAACTTTGCTCCGTTTGAGTTTTTGGAGAGTTAGGAACTACAAGTTCGGCACAATGAGAGTTCTTTAGGTGGTTTGGACGACACATGGTCCAAACTCTGCTCCGTTTCAGTATTTGAGAGCTCGGAACCCAAAGTTCGTCCCAATTGAGAGTTTTGATATGGTTTGGACGAACTTGGTCCAAACTTGCTCCTGTTTGAGTTTTTGGAGAGTTAGGAACTCAAAGTTCGGCCCAATGAGAGTTCTTTAGGTGGTTTGGACGACACATGGTCCAAACTCTGCTCCGTTTCAGTATTTGAGAGCTCGGAACCCAAAGTTCGTCCCAATGAGAGTTCTTCATATGGTTTGGACGAACTTGGTCCAAACTTTGCTCCGTTTGAGTTTTTGGAGAGTTAGGAACTCAAAGTTCGGCCCAATGAGAGTTCTTTAGGTGGTTTGGACGACACATGGTCCAAACTCTGCTCCGTTTCAGTATTTGAGAGCTCGGAACCCAAAGTTCGTCCCATTGAGAGTTTTTGATATGGTTTGGACGAACTTGGTCCAAACTTGTCTCCGTTTGAGTTTTTGGAGAGTTAGGAACTCAAAGTTCGGCCCAATGAGAGTTCTTTAGGTGGTTTGGACGACACATGGTCTAAACTCTGCTCCGTTTCAGTATTTGAGAGCTCGGAACCCAAAGTTCGTCCCATTGAGAGTTTTTGATATGGTTTGGACGAACTTGGTCCAAACTTTGCTCCGTTTGAGTTTTTTAAGAGTTAGGAACTCAAAGTTCGGCCCAATGAGAGTTCTTTTTGTGGTTTGGACGACACATGGTCCAAACTTTTCTCCGTTTCAGTATTTGAGAGCTCGGAACCCAAAGTTCGTCCCAATGACAGTTCTTCATATGGTTTGGACGAACTTGGTCCATACTTTGCTCCGTTTGAGTTTTTAGAGAGTTAGGAACTCAAAGTTCGGCCCAATGAGAGTTCTTTAGGTGGTTTGGACGACACATGGTCCAAACTTTGCTCCGTTTCAGTATTTGAGAGGTCGGAACCCAAAGTTCGTCCCAATGACAGTTCTTCATATGGTTTGGACGAACTTGGTCCAAACTTTGCTCCGTTTGAGTTTTTGGAGTGTTAGGAACTCAAAGTTCGGCCCAATGAGAGTTCTTTTGGTGGTTTGGACGACACATGGTCCAAACTTTGCTCCGTTTCAGTATTTGAGAGGTCGGAACCCAAAGTTCGTCCCAATGACAGTTCTTCATATGGTTTGGACGAACTTGGTCCAAACTTTGCTCCGTTTGAGTTTTTGGAGAGTTAGGAACTCAAAGTTCTGCCCAATGAGAGTTCTTTAGGTGGTTTGGACGACACATGGTCCAAACTCTGCTCCGTTTCAGTATTTGAGAGCTCGGAACCCAAAGTTCGTCCCATTGAGAGTTTTTGATATGGTTTGGAAGAACTTGGTCCAAACTTTGCTCCGTTTGAGTTTTTGGAGAGTTAGGAACTCAAAGTTCGGAACAATGAGAGTTCTTTTGGTGGTTTGGACGACACATGGTCCAAACTCTGCTCCGTTTCAGTATTTGAGAGCTCGGAACCCAAAGTTCGTCCCATTGAGAGTTTTTAATATGGTTTGGACGAACTTGGTCCAAACTTTGCTCCGTTTGAGTTTTTGGAGAGTTAGGAACTCAAAGTTCGGCCCAATGAGAGTTCTTTAGGTGGTTTGGACGACACATGGTCCAAACTCTGCTCCGTTTCAGTATTTGAGAGCTCGAACCCAAAGTTTGTCCCATTGAGAGTTTTGATATGGTTTGGACGAAACTTGGTCCAAACTTTGCTCCGTTTGAGTTTTGGAGAGTTAGGAACTCAAAGTTCGGCCCAATGAGAGTTCTTTGAGGGTTTGGACGACAATGGTCCAAACTTTGCTCCGTTTCAGTATTTGAGAGCTCGAACCAAAGTTCGTCCCAATGACAGTTCTTCATATGGTTTGGACGAACTTGGTCCAAACGTTGCTCCGTTTGAGTTTTTGGAGAGTTAGGAACTCAAAAGTTCGTCACCAATGAAGTCTTAGGTGGTTGGGCCGACACATGTCCAAAATGAGAGTTCTTTTGGTGGTTTGGACGACACATGGTCCAAACTTTGCTCCGTATCAGTATTTGAGAGGTCGGAACCCAAAGTTCGTCCCAATGACAGTTCTTCATATGGTTTGGACGAACTTGGTCCAAACTTTGCTCCGTTTGAGTTTTTGGAGAGTTAGGAACTCAAAGTTCGGCCCAATGAGAGTTCTTTAGGTGGTTTGGACGACACATGGTCCAAACTCTGCTCCGTTTCAGTATTTGAGAGCTCGGAACCCAAAGTTCGTCCCATTGAGAGTTTTTGATATGGTTTGGACGAACTTGGTCCAAACTTGTCTCCGTTTGAGTTTTTGGAGAGTTAGGAACTCAAAGTTCGGCCCAATGAGAGTTCTTTAGGTGGTTTGGACGACACATGGTCTAAACTCTGCTCCGTTTCAGTATATGAGAGCTCGGAACCCAAAGTTCGTCCCAATGACAGTTCTTCATATGGTTTGCACGAACTTGGTCCAAACTTTGCTCCGTTTGAGTTTTTGGAGAGTTAGGAACTCAAAGTTCGGCCCAATGAGAGTTCTTTAGGTGGTTTCGACGACACATGGTCCAAACTCTGCTCCGTTTCAGTATTTGAGAGCTCGGAACCCAAAGTTCGTCCCATTGAGAGTTTTTGATATGGTTTGGACGAACTTGGTCCAAACTTTGCTCCGTTTGAGTTTTTGGAGTGTTAGGAACTCAAAGTTCGGCCCAATGAGAGTTCTTTAGGTGGTTTGGACGACACATGGTCCAAACTCTGCTCCGTTTCAGTATTTGAGAGCTCGGAACCCAAAGTTCGTCCCAATTGAGAGTTTTGATATGGTTTGGACGAACTTGGTCCAAACTTTGCTCCGTTTGAGTTTTTGGAGAGTTAGGAACTCAAAGTTCGGCCCAATGAGAGTTCTTTAGGTGGTTTGGACGACACATGGTCCAAACTCTGCTCCGTTTCAGTATTTGAGAGCTCGGAACCCAAAGTTCGTCCCATTGAGAGTTTTTGATATGGTTTGGACGAACTTGGTCCAAACTTTGCTCCGTTTGAGTTTTTGGAGAGTTAGGAACTCAAAGTTCGGCCCAATGAGAGTTCTTTAGGTGGTTTGGACGACACATGGTCCAAACTCTGCTCCGTTTCAGTATTTGAGAGCTCGGAACCCAAAGTTCGTCCCAATGACAGTTCTTCATATGGTTTGGACGAACTTGGTCCAAACTTTGCTCCGTTTGAGTTTTTGGAGAGTTAGGAACTCAAAGTTCGGCCCAATGAGAGTTCTTTGGTGGTTTGGACGACACATGGTCCAAACTTTGCTCCGTTTCAGTATTTGAGAGCTCGGAACCCAAAGTTCGTCCCAATGACAGTTCTTCATATGGTTTGGACGAACTTGGTCCAAACTTTGCTCCGTTTGAGTTTTTGGAGAGTTAGGAACTCAAAGTTCGGCCCAATGAGAGTTCTTTAGGTGGTTTGGACGACACATGGTCCAAACCTTGCTCCGTTTCAGTATTTGAGAGCTCGGAACCCAAAGTTCGTCCCAATGACAGTTCTTCATATGGTTTGGACGAACTTGGTCCAAACTTTGCTCCGTTTGAGTTTTTGGAGAGTTAGGAACTCAAAGTTCGGCCCAATGAGAGTTCTTTAGGTGGTTTGGACGACACATGGTCCAAACTCTGCTCCGTTTCAGTATTTGAGAGCTCGGAACCCAAAGTTCGTCCCATTGAGAGTTTTTGATATGGTTTGGACGAACTTGGTCCAAACTTTGCTCCGTTTGAGTTTTTGGAGAGTTAGGAACTCAAAGTTCGGCCCAATGAGAGTTCTTTAGGTGGTTTGGACGACACATGGTCCAAACTCTGCTCCGTTTCAGTATTTGAGAGCTCGGAACCCAAAGTTCGTCCCAATTGACAGTTTTTCATATGGTTTGGACGAACTTGGTCCAAACTTTGCTCCGTTTGAGTTTTTGGAGAGTTAGGAACTCAAAGTTCGGCCCAATGAGAGTTCTTTAGGTGGTTTGGACGACACATGGTCCAAACTCTGCTCCGTTTCAGTATTTGAGAGCTCGGAACCCAAAGTTCGTCCCAATGACAGTTCTTCATATGGTTTGGACGAACTTGGTCCAAACTTTGCTCCGTTTGAGTTTTTGGAGAGTTAGGAACTCAAAGTTCGGCCCAATGAGAGTTCTTTGGTGGTTTGGACGACACATGGTCCAAACTTTGCTCCGTTTCAGTATTTGAGAGCTCGGAACCCAAAGTTCGTCCCAATGACAGTTCTTCATATGGTTTGGACGAACTTGGTCCAAACTTTGCTCCGTTTGAGTTTTTGGAGAGTTAGGAACTCAAAGTTCGGCCCAATGAGAGTTCTTTAGGTGGTTTGGACGACACATGGTCCAAACTCTGCTCCGTTTCAGTATTTGAGAGCTCGGAACCCAAAGTTCGTCCCATTGAGAGTTTTTGATATGGTTTGGACGAACTTGGTCCAAACTTTGCTCCGTTTGAGTTTTTGGAGAGTTAGGAACTCAAAGTTCGGCCCAATGAGAGTTCTTTAGGTGGTTTGGACGACACATGGTCCAAACTCTGCTCCGTTTCAGTATTTGAGAGCTCGGAACCCAAAGTTCGTCCCAATGACAGTTCTTCATATGGTTTGGACGAACTTGGTCCAAACTTTGCTCCGTTTGAGTTTTTGGAGAGTTAGGAACTCAAAGTTCGGCCCAATGAGAGTTCTTTAGGTGGTTTGGACGACACATGGTCCAAACTCTGCTCCGTTTCAGTATTTGAGAGCTCGGAACCCAAAGTTCGTCCCATTGAGAGTTTTTGATATGGTTTGGACGAACTTGGTCCAAACTTTGCTCCGTTTGAGTTTTTGGAGAGTTAGGAACTCAAAGTTCGGCCCAATGAGAGTTCTTTAGGTGGTTTGGACGACACATGGTCCAAACTCTGCTCCGTTTCAGTATTTGAGAGCTCGGAACCCAAAGTTCGTCCCATTGAGAGTTTTTGATATGGTTTGGACGAACTTGGTCCAAACTTTGCTCCGTTTGAGTTTTTGGAGTGTTAGGAACTCACAGTTCGGCCCAATGAGAGTTCTTTAGGTGGTTTGGACGACACATGGTCAAAACTCTGCTCCGTTTCAGTATTTGAGAGCTCGGAACCCAAAGTTCGTCCCAATGACAGTTCTTCATATGGTTTGGACGAACTTGGTCCATACTTTGCTCCGTTTGAGTTTTTAGAGAGTTAAGAACTCAAAGTTCGGCCCAATGAGAGTTCTTTGGGTGGTTTGGACGCCACATGGTCCAAACTTTGCTCTGTTTCAGTATTTTAGAGGTCGGAACCCAAAGTTCGTCCCAATGACAGTTCTTCATATGGTTTGGACGAACTTGGTCCAAACTTTGCTCCGTTTGAGTTTTTGGAGAGTTAAGAACTCAAAGTTCGGCCCAATGAGAGTTCTTTAGGTGGTTTGGACGACACATGGTCCAAACTCTGCTCCGTTTCAGTATTTGAGAGCTCGGAACCCAAAGTTCAGCCCAATGAGAGTTCTTTTGATGGTTTGGACGACACTTGGTCCAAACTTTGCTCCGTTTCAGTATTTGAGAGCTCGAAACCCAAAGTTCGTCCCATTGAGAGTTTTTGATATGGTTTGGACGAACTTGGTCCAAAATTTGCTCCGTTTGAGTTTTTGGAGAGTTAAGAACTCAAAGTTCGGCCCAATGAGAGTTCTTTAGGTGGTTTGGACGACACATGGTCAAAACTCTGCTCTGTTTCAGTATTTGAGAGCTCGGAACCCAAAGTTCGTCCCATTGAGAGTTTTTGATATGGTTTGGACGAACTTGGTCCAAACTTTGCTCCGTTTGAGTTTTTG
The DNA here is from genome assembly GCA_017139565.1 of Luffa aegyptiaca. Lineage (NCBI taxonomy): Eukaryota > Viridiplantae > Streptophyta > Magnoliopsida > Cucurbitales > Cucurbitaceae > Luffa > Luffa aegyptiaca. Next base: position 49,463 of record JAETGN010000163.1, on the reverse strand, counting down.
GAGAGTTAGGAACTCAAAGTTCGGCCCAATGAGAGTTCTTTAGGTGGTTTGGACGACACATGGTCAAAACTCTACTCCGTTTCAGTATTTGAGAGCTCGGAACCCAAAGTTCGTCCCATTGAGAGTTTTTGATATGGTTTGGACGAACTTGGTCCAAACTTTGCTCCGTTTGAGTTTTTGGAGTGTTAGGAACTCAAAGTTCGGCCCAATGAGAGTTCTTTAGGTGGTTTGGACGACACATGGTCAAAACTCTGCTCCGTTTCAGTATTTGAGAGCTCGGAACCCAAAGTTCGTCCCAATGACAGTTCTTCATATGGTTTGGACGAACTTGGTCCATACTTTGCTCCGTTTGAGTTTTTAGAGAGTTAAGAACTCAAAGTTCGGCCCAATGAGAGTTCTTTGGGTGGTTTGGACGCCACATGGTCCAAACTTTGCTCTGTTTCAGTATTTTAGAGGTCGGAACCCAAAGTTCGTCCCAATGACAGTTCTTCATATGGTTTGGACGAACTTGGTCCAAACTTTGCTCCGTTTGAGTTTTTGGAGAGTTAGGAACTCAAAGTTCGGCCCAATGAGAGTTCTTTAGGTGGTTTGGACGACACATGGTCCAAACTCTGCTCCGTTTCAGTATTTGAGAGCTCGGAACCCAAAGTTCGGCCCAATGAGAGTTCTTTTGGTGGTTTGGACGACACATGGTCCAAACTTTGCTCCGTTTTAGTATTTGAGAGGTCGGAACCCAAAGTTCGTCCCAATGACAGTTCTTCATATGGTTTGGACGAACCTTGTCCAAACTTTGCTCCGTTTGAGTTTTTGGAGAGTTAGGAAGTCAAAGTTCGACCCAATGAGAGTTCTTTAGGTGGTTTGGACGACACATGGTCCAAACTCTGCTCCGTTTCAGTATTTGAGAGCTCGGAACCCAAAGTTCGTCCCATTGAGAGTTTTTGATATGGTTTGGACCAACTTTGTCCAAACTTTGCTCCGTTTGAGTTTTTGGAGAGTTAGGAACTCAAAGTTCGGCCCAATGAGAGTTCTTTAGGTGGTTTGGACGACACATGGTCTAAACTCTGCTCCGTTTCAGTATTTGAGAGCTCGGAACCCAAAGTTCGTCCTAATGACAGTTCTTCATAAGGTTTGAACGAACTTGGTCAGAACTTTGCTCCGTTTGAGTTTTTGGAGAGTTAGGAACTCAAAGTTCGGCCCAATGAGAGTTCTTTTGATGGTTTGGACGACACTTGGTCCAAACTTTGCTCCGTTTCAGTATTTGAGAGCTCGAAACCCAAAGTTCGTCCCATTGAGAGTTTTTGATATGGTTTGGACGAACTTGGTCCAAACTTTGCTCCGTTTGAGTTTTTGGAGAGTTAGGAACTCAAAGTTCGGCCCAATGAGAGTTCTTTAGGTGGTTTGGACGACACATGGTCCAAACTCTGCTCCGTTTCAGTATTTGAGAGCTCGGAACCCAAAGTTCGTCCCATTGAGAGTTTTTGATATGGTTTGGACGAACTTGGTCCAAACTTTGCTCCGTTTGAGTTTTTGGAGAGTTAGGAACTCAAAGTTCGGCCCAATGAGAGTTCTTTAGGTGGTTTGGACGACACATGGTCCAAACTCTGCTCCGTTTCAGTATTTGAGAGCTCGGAACCCAAAGTTCGTCCCAATGACAGTTCTTCATATGGTTTGGACGAACTTGGTCCAAACTTTGCTCCGTTTGAGTTTTTGGAGAGTTAGGAACTCAAAGTTCGGCCCAATGAGAGTTCTTTGGTGGTTTGGACGACACATGGTCCAAACTTTGCTCCGTTTCAGTATTTGAGAGCTCGGAACCCAAAGTTCGTCCCAATGACAGTTCTTCATATGGTTTGGACGAACTTGGTCCAAACTTTGCTCCGTTTGAGTTTTTGGAGAGTTAGGAACTCAAAGTTCGGCCCAATGAGAGTTCTTTTGGTGGTTTGGACGACACATGGTCCAAACTTTGCTCCGTTTCAGTATTTGAGAGCTCGGAACCCAAAGTTCGTCCCAATGACAGTTCTTCATATGGTTTGGACGAACTTGGTCCAAACTTTGCTCCGTTTGAGTTTTTGGAGAGTTAGGAACTCAAAGTTCGGCCCAATGAGAGTTCTTTAGGTGGTTTGGACGACACATGGTCCAAACTCTGCTCCGTTTCAGTATTTGAGAGCTCGGAACCCAAAGTTCGTCCCATTGAGAGTTTTTGATATGGTTTGGACGAACTTGGTCCAAACTTTGCTCCGTTTGAGTTTTTGGAGAGTTAGGAACTCAAAGTTCGGCCCAATGAGAGTTCTTTAGGTGGTTTGGACGACACATGGTCCAAACTCTGCTCCGTTTCAGTATTTGAGAGCTCGGAACCCAAAGTTCGTCCCAATGACAGTTCTTCATATGGTTTGGAACGAACTTGGTCCAAACTTTGCTCCGTTTGAGTTTTTGGAGAGTTAGGAACTCAAAGTTCGGCCCAATGAGAGTTCTTTTGAGTGGTTTGGACGACACATGGTCCAAACTTTGCTCCGTTTCAGTATTTGAGAGCTCGGAACCCAAAGTTCGTCCCATTGAGAGTTTTGATATGGTTTGGACGAACTTGGTCCAAACTTTGCTCCGTTTGAGTTTTTGGAGAGTTAGGAACTCAAAGTTCGGCCCAATGAGAGTTCTTTAGGTGGTTTGGACGACACATGGTCCAAACTCTGCTCGTTTCAGTATTTGAGAGCTCGGAACCCAAAGTTCGTCCCATTGAGAGTTTTTGATATGGTTTGGACGAACTTGGTCCAAACTTTGCTCCGTTTGAGTTTTTGGAGAGTTAGGAACTCAAAGTTCGGCCCAATGAGAGTTCTTTAGGTGGTTTGGACGACACATGGTCCAAACTCTGCTCCGTTTCAGTATTTGAGAGCTCGGAACCCAAAGTTCGTCCCATTGAGAGTTTTTGATATGGTTTGGACGAACTTGGTCCAAACTTTGCTCCGTTTGAGTTTTTGGAGAGTTAGGAACTCAAAGTTCGGCCCAATGAGAGTTCTTTAGGTGGTTTGGACGACACATGGTCAAAACTCTGCTCCGTTTCAGTATTTGAGAGCTCGGAACCCAAAGTTCGTCCCAATGACAGTTCTTCATATGGTTTGGACGAACTTGGTCCATAACTTTGCTCCGTTTGAGTTTTTGGAGAGTTAGGAACTCAAAGTTCGGCCCAATGAGAGTTCTTTGGTGGTTTGGACGACACATGGTCCAAACTTTGCTCCGTTTCAGTATTTGAGAGCTCGGAACCCAAAGTTCGTCCCAATGACAGTTCTTCATATGGTTTGAACGAACTTGGTCCAAACTTTGCTCCGTTTGAGTTTTTGGAGAGTTAGGAACTCAAAGTTCGGCCCAATGAGAGTTCTTTTGGTGGTTTGGACGACACATGGTCCAAACTTTGCTCCGTTTCAGTATTTGAGAGCTCGGAACCCAAAGTTCGTCCCAATGACAGTTCTTCATATGGTTTGGACGAACTTGGTCCAAACTTTGCTCCGTTTGAGTTTTTGGAGAGTTAGGAACTCAAAGTTCGGCCCAATGAGAGTTCTTTAGGTGGTTTGGACGACACATGGTCCAAACTCTGCTCCGTTTCAGTATTTGAGAGCTCGGAACCCAAAGTTCGTCCCATTGAGAGTTTTTGATATGGTTTGGACGAACTTGGTCCAAACTTTGCTCCGTTTGAGTTTTTGGAGAGTTAGGAACTCAAAGTTCGGCCCAATGAGAGTTCTTTAGGTGGTTTGGACGACACATGGTCTAAACTCTGCTCCGTTTCAGTATTTGAGAGCTCGGAACCCAAAGTTCGTCCAATGACAGTTCTTCATATGGTTTGGACGAACTTGGTCCAAACTTTGCTCCGTTTGAGTTTTTGGAGAGTTAGGAACTCAAAGTTCGGCCCAATGAGAGTTCTTTAGGTGGTTTGGACGACACATGGTCCAAACTTTGCTCCGTTTCAGTATTTGAGAGCTCGGAACCCAAAGTTCGTCCCAATTGAGAGTTTTGATATGGTTTGGACGAACTTGGTCCAAACTTTGCTCCGTTTGAGTTTTTGGAGAGTTAGGAACTCAAAGTTCGGCCCAATGAGAGTTCTTTAGGTGGTTTGGACGACACATGGTCCAAACTCTGCTCCTGTTTCAGTATTTGAGAGCTCGGAACCCAAAGTTCGTCCCATTGAGAGTTTTGATATGGTTTGGACGAACTTGGTCCAAACTTTGCTCCGTTTGAGTTTTTGGAGAGTTAGGAACTCAAAGTTCGGCCCAATGAGAGTTCTTTAGGTGGTTTGGACGACACATGGTCAAAACTCTGCTCCGTTTCAGTATTTGAGAGCTCGGAACCCAAAGTTCGTCCCAATGACAGTTCTTCATATGGTTTGGACGAACTTGGTCCAAACTTTGCTCCGTTTGAGTTTTTGGAGAGTTAGGAACTCAAAGTTCGGCCCAATGAGAGTTCTTTGGGTGGTTTGGACGACACATGGTCCAAACTTTGCTCCGTTTCAGTATTTGAGAGCTCGGAACCCAAAGTTCGTCCCAATGACAGTTCTTCATATGGTTTGGACGAACTTGGTCCAAACTTTGCTCCGTTTGAGTTTTTGGAGAGTTAGGAACTCAAAGTTCGGCCCAATGAGAGTTCTTTAGGTGGTTTGGACGACACATGGTCCAAACTTTGCTCCGTTTCAGTATTTGAGAGGCTCGGAACCCAAAGTTCGTCCCAATGACAGTTCTTCATATGGTTTGGACGAACTTGGTCCAAACTTTGCTCCGTTTGAGTTTTTGGAGAGTTAGGAACTCAAAGTTCGGCCCAATGAGAGTTCTTTAGGTGGTTTGGACGACACATGGTCCAAACTCTGCTCCGTTTCAGTATTTGAGAGCTCGGAACCCAAAGTTCGTCCCATTGAGAGTTTCTTGATATGGTTTGGACGAACTTGGTCCAAACTTTGCTCCGTTTGAGTTTTTGGAGAGTTAGGAACTCAAAGTTCGGCCCAATGAGAGTTCTTTAGGTGGTTTGGACGACACATGGTCCTAAACTCTGCTCCGTTTCAGTATTTGAGAGCTCGGAACCCAAAGTTCGTCCCAATGACAGTTCTTCATATGGTTTGGACGAACTTGGTCCAAACTTTGCTCCGTTTGAGTTTTTGGAGAGTTAGGAACTCAAAGTTCGGCCCAATGAGAGTTCTTTTGGTGGTTTGGACGACACATGGTCCAAACTTTGCTCCGTTTCAGTATTTGAGAGCTCGGAACCCAAAGTTCGTCCCATTGAGAGTTTTTGATATGGTTTGGACGAACTTGGTCCAAACTTTGCTCCGTTTGAGTTTTTGGAGAGTTAGGAACTCAAAGTTCGGCCCAATGAGAGTTCTTTAGGTGGTTTGGACGACACATGGTCAAAACTCTGCTCCGTTTCAGTATTTGAGAGCTCGGAACCCAAAGTTCGTCCCATTGAGAGTTTTTGATATGGTTTGGACGAACTTGGTCCAAACTTTGCTCCGTTTGAGTTTTTGGAGAGTTAGGAACTCAAAGTTCGGCCCAATGAGAGTTCTTTAGGTGGTTTGGACGACACATGGTCCAAACTCTGCTCCGTTTCAGTATTTGAGAGCTCGGAACCCAAAGTTCGTCCCATTGAGAGTTTTTGATATGGTTTGGACGAACTTGGTCCAAACTTTGCTCCGTTTGAGTTTTTGGAGTGTTAGGAACTCAAAGTTCGGCCCAATGAGAGTTCTTTAGGTGGTTTGGACGACACATGGTCAAAACTCTGCTCCGTTTCAGTATTTGAGAGCTCGGAACCCAAAGTTCGTCCCAATGACAGTTCTTCATATGGTTTGGACGAACTTGGTCCAAACTTTGCTCCGTTTGAGTTTTTGGAGAGTTAGGAACTCAAAGTTCGGCCCAATGAGAGTTCTTTGGTGGTTTGGACGACACATGGTCCAAACTTTGCTCCGTTTCAGTATTTGAGAGCTCGGAACCCAAAGTTCGTCCCAATGACAGTTCTTCATATGGTTTGGACGAACTTGGTCCAAACTTTGCTCCGTTTGAGTTTTTGGAGATGTTAGGAACTCAAAGTTCGGCCCAATGAGAGTTCTTTTGGTGGTTTGGACGACACATGGTCCAAACTTTGCTCCGTTTCAGTATTTGAGAGCTCGGAACCCAAAGTTCGTCCCAATGACAGTTCTTCATATGGTTTGGACGAACTTGGTCCAAACTTTGCTCCGTTTGAGTTTTTGGAGAGTTAGGAACTCAAAGTTCGGCCCAATGAGAGTTCTTTAGGTGGTTTGGACGACACATGGTCCAAACTCTGCTCCGTTTCAGTATTTGAGAGCTCGGAACCCAAAGTTCGTCCCATTGAGAGTTTTTGATATGGTTTGGACCAACTTTGTCCAAACTTTGCTCCGTTTGAGTTTTTGGAGAGTTAGGAACTCAAAGTTCGGCCCAATGAGAGTTCTTTAGGTGGTTTGGACGACACATGGTCCTAAACTCTGCTCCGTTTCAGTATTTGAGAGCTCGGAACCCAAAGTTCGTCCCAATGACAGTTCTTCATATGGTTTGAACGAACTTGGTCCAGAACTTTGCTCCGTTTGAGTTTTTGGAGAGTTAGGAACTCAAAGTTCGGCCCAATGAGAGTTCTTTTGATGGTTTGGACGACACTTGGTCCAAACTTTGCTCCGTTTCAGTATTTGAGAGCTCGAAACCCAAAGTTCGTCCCATTGAGAGTTTTTGATATGGTTTGGACGAACATGGTCCAAAATTTGCTCCGTTTGAGTTTTTGGAGAGTTAAGAACTCAAAGTTCGGCCCAATGAGAGTTCTTTAGGTGGTTTGGACGACACATGGTCAAAACTCTGCTCTGTTTCAGTATTTGAGAGCTCGGAACCCAAAGTTCGTCCCATTGAGAGTTTTTGATATGGTTTGGACGAACTTGGTCCAAACTTTGCTCCGTTTGAGTTTTTGGAGAGTTAGGAACTCAAAGTTCGGCCCAATGAGAGTTCTTTAGGTGGTTTGGACGACACATGGTCAAAACTCTGCTCCGTTTCAGTATTTGAGAGCTCGGAACCCAAAGTTCGTCCCATTGAGAGTTTTTGATATGGTTTGGACGAACTTGGTCCAAACTTTGCTCCGTTTGAGTTTTTGGAGTGTTAGGAACTCAAAGTTCGGCCCAATGAGAGTTCTTTAGGTGGTTTGGACGACACATGGTCAAAACTCTGCTCCGTTTCAGTATTTGAGAGCTCGGAACCCAAAGTTCGTCCCAATGACAGTTCTTCATATGGTTTGGACGAACTTGGTCCAACTTTGCTCCGTTTGAGTTTTTAGGAGAGTTAGAACTCAAAGTTCGGCCCAATGAGAGTTCTTTGGTGGTTTGGACGACACATGGTCCAAACTTTGCTCCGTTTCAGTATTTGAGAGCTCGGAACCCAAAGTTCGTCCCAATGACAGTTCTTCATATGGTTTGAACGAACTTGGTCCAAACTTTGCTCCGTTTGAGTTTTTGGAGAGTTAGGAACTCAAAGTTCGGCCCAATGAGAGTTCTTTTGGTGGTTTGGACGACACATGGTCCAAACTTTGCTCCGTTTTAGTATTTGAGAGGTCGGAACCCAAAGTTCGTCCCAATGACAGTTCTTCATATGGTTTGGACGAACCTTGTCCAAACTTTGCTCCGTTTGAGTTTTTGGAGAGTTAGGAACTCAAAGTTCGGCCCAATGAGAGTTCTTTAGGTGGTTTGGACGACACATGGTCCAAACTCTGCTCCGTTTCAGTATTTGAGAGCTCGGAACCCAAAGTTCGTCCCATTGAGAGTTTTTGATATGGTTTGGACAAACTTTGTCCAAACTTTGCTCCGTTTGAGTTTTTGGAGAGTTAGGAACTCAAAGTTCGGCCCAATGAGAGTTCTTTAGGTGGTTTGGACGACACATGGTCTAAACTCTGCTCCGTTTCAGTATTTGAGAGCTCGGAACCCAAAGTTCGTCCTAATGACAGTTCTTCATAAGGTTTGAACGAACTTGGTCCAAACTTTGCTCCGTTTGAGTTTTTGGAGAGTTAGGAACTCAAAGTTCGGCCCAATGAGAGTTCTTTTGATGGTTTGGACGACACTTGGTCCAAACTTTGCTCCGTTTCAGTATTTGAGAGCTCGAAACCCAAAGTTCGTCCCATTGAGAGTTTTTGATATGGTTTGGACGAACTTGGTCCAAACTTTGCTCCGTTTGAGTTTTTGGAGAGTTAAGAACTCAAAGTTCGGCCCAATGAGAGTTCTTTAGGTGGTTTGGACGACACATGGTCAAAACTCTGCTCTGTTTCAGTATTTGAGAGCTCGGAACCCAAAGTTCGTGCCCATTGAGAGTTTTTGATATGGTTTGGACGAACTTGGTCCAAACTTTGCTCCGTTTGAGTTTTTGGAGAGTTAGGAACTCAAAGTTCGGCCCAATGAGAGTTCTTTAGGTGGTTTGGACGACACATGGTCCAAACTCTGCTCCGTTTCAGTATTTGAGAGCTCGGAACCCAAAGTTCGTCCCATTGAGAGTTTTTGATATGGTTTGGACGAACTTGGTCCAAACTTTGCTCCGTTTGAGTTTTTGGAGAGTTAGGAACTCAAAGTTCGGCCCAATGAGAGTTCTTTAGGTGGTTTGGACGACACATGGTCCAAACTCTGCTCCGTTTCAGTATTTGAGAGCTCGGAACCCAAAGTTCGTCCCATTGAGAGTTTTTGATATGGTTTGGACGAACTTGGTCCAAACTTTGCTCCGTTTGAGTTTTTGGAGAGTTAGGAACTCAAAGTTCGGCCCAATGAGAGTTCTTTTGGTGGTTTGGACGACACATGGTCCAAACTTTGCTCCGTTTCAGTATTTGAGAGCTCGGAACCCAAAGTTCGTCCCAATGACAGTTCTTCATATGGTTTGGACGAACTTGGTCCAAACTTTGCTCCGTTTGAGTTTTTGGAGATGTTTAGGAACTCAAAGTTGGGCCCAATGAGAGTTCTTTTGGTGGTTTGGACGACACATGGTCCAAACTTTGCTCCGTTTCAGTATTTGAGAGGTCGGAACCCAAAGTTCGTCCCAATGACAGTTCTTCATATGGTTTGGACGAACTTGGTCCAAACTTTGCTCCGTTTGAGTTTTTGGAGAGTTAGGAACTCAAAGTTCGGCCCAATGAGAGTTCTTTAGGTGGTTTAGACGACACATGGTCCAAACTCTGCTCCGTTTCAGTATTTGAGAGCTCGGAACCCAAAGTTCGTCCCATTGAGAGTTTTATATATGGTTTGGACGAACTTGGTCCAAACTTTGCTCCGTTTCAGTATTTGAGAGGTCGGAACCCAAAGTTCGTCCCAATGACAGTTCTTCATATGGTTTGGACGAACTTGGTCCAAACTTTGCTCCGTTTGAGTTTTTGGAGAGTTAGGAACTCAAAGTTCGGCCCAATGAGAGTTCTTTAGGTGGTTTGAACGACACATGGTGAAAACTCTGCTCCGTTTCAGTATTTGAGAGTTCGGAACCCAAAGTTCGTCCCATTGAGAGTTTTTGATATGGTTTGGACGAACTTGGTCCAAACTTTGCTCCGTTTGAGTTTTTGGAGAGTTAGGAACTCAAAGTTCGGCCCAATGAGAGTTCTTTAGGTGGTTTGGACGACACATGGTCAAAACTCTGCTCCGTTTCAGTATTTGAGAGCTCGGAACCCAAAGTTCGTCCCATTGAGAGTTTTTGATATGGTTTTGACGAACTTGGTCCAAACTTTGCTCCGTTTGAGTTTTTGGAGAGTTAGGAACTCAAAGTTCGGCCCAATGAGAGTTCTTTTGGTGGTTTGGACGACACATGGTCCAAACTTTGCTCCGTTTAAGTATTTGAGAGGTCGGAACCCAAAGTTCGTCCCAATGACAATTCTTCATATGGTTTGGACGAACTTGGTCCAAACTTTGCTCCGTTTGAGTTTTTGGAGAGTTAGGAACTCAAAGTTCGGCCCAATGAGAGTTCTTTTGATGGTTTGGACGACACTTGGTCCAAACTATGCTCCGTTTCAGTATTTGAGAGCTCGGAACCCATAGTTCGTCCCATTGAGAGTTTTTGATATGGTTTGGACGAACTTGGTCCAAACTTTGCTCCGTTTGAGTTTTTGGAGAGTTAGGAACTCAAAGTTCGGCCCAATGAGAGTTCTTTTGGTGGTTTGGACGACACATGGTCCAAACTTTGCTCCGTTTAAGTATTTGAGAGGTCGGAACCCAAAGTTCGTCCCAATGACAGTTCTTCATATGGTTTGGACGAACTTGGTCCAAACTTTGCTCCGTTTGAGTTTTTGGAGTGTTAGGAACTCAAAGTTCGGCCCAATGAGAGTTCTTTTGGTGGTTTGGACGAAACATGGTCCAAACTTTGCTCCGTTTCAGTATTTGAGAGGCTCGGAACCCAAAGTTCGTCCCAATGACAGTTCTTCATATGGTTTTGACGAACTTGGTCCAAACATTTGCTCCGTTTGAGTTTTTGGAGAGTTAGGAACTCAAAGTTCGGCCCAATGAGAGTTCTTTAGGTGGTTTGGACGACACATGGTCCAAACTCTGCTCCGTTTCAGTATTTGAGAGCTTGGAACCCAAAGTTCATCCCATTGAGAGTTTTATATGGTTTGGACGAACTTCGGTCCAAACTTTGCTCCGTTTGAGTCTTTGGAGAGTTAGGAACTCAAAGTTCGGCCCAATGAGAGTTCTTTTGGTGGTTTGGACGACACATGGTCCAAACTTTGCTTCGTTTCAGTATTTGAGAGCCCGGAACCCAAAGTTCGTCCCAATGACAGTTCTTCATATGGTTTGGACGAACTTGGTCCAAACTTTGCTCCGTTTGAGTTTTTGGAGTGTTTAGGAACTCAAAGTTCGACCCAATGAGAGTTCTTTTGGTGGTTTGGACGACACATGGTCCAAACTCTGCTCCGTTTAAGTATTCCAGAGCTCGGAACCCAAAGTTCGTCCCAATGACAGTTCTTCATATGGTTTGGACGAACTTGGTCCAAACTTTGCTCCGTTTGAGTTTTTAGAGAGTTAGGAACTCAAAGTTCGACCCAATGAGAGTTCTTTAGGTGGTTTGGACGACACGTGGTCCAAACTTTCCTCCGTTTCAGTACTTGAGAGCTCGGAACCAAAAGTTCGTCCCAATGACAGTTCTTCATATGGTTTGGACGAACTTGGTCCATACTTTGCTCCGTTTGAGTTTTTGGAGTGTTAGGAACTCAAAGTTCGGCCCAATGAGAGTTCTTTTGGTGGTTTGGACGACACATGGTCCAAACTTTGCTCCGTTTCAGTATTTGAGACGTCGGAACCCAAAGTTCGTCCCAATGACAGTTCTTCATATGGTTTTGACGAGCTGGGTCCAAACTTTCCTCCGTTTGAGTTTTTGGAGAGTTAGGAACTCAAAGTTCGGCCCAATGAGAGTTCTTTAGGTGGTTTGGACGACACATAGTCCAAACTCTTCTCCGTTTCAGTATTTGAGAGCTCAGAACCCAAAGTTCGTCCCAATGACAGTTCTTCATATGGTTTGAACGAACTTGGTCCAAACTTTGCTCCGTTTGAGTTTTTGGAGAGTTAGGAACTCAAAGTTCGGCCCAATGAGAGTTCTTTTGATGGTTTGGACGACACTTGGTCCAAACTTTGCTCCGTTTCAGTATTTGAGAGCTCGAACCCAAAGTTCGTCCCATTGAGAGTTTTTGATATGGTTTGGACGAACTTGGTCCAAAATTTGCTCCGTTTGAGTTTTTGGAGAGTTAGGAACTCAAAGTTCGGCCCAATGAGAGTTCTTTTGGTGGTTTGGACGACACATGGTCCAAACTTTGCTCCGTTTCAGTATTTGAGAGCTCGGAACCCAAAGTTCGTCCCATTGACAGTTCTTCATATGGTTTGGACGAACTTGGTCCAAACTTTTCTCCGTTTGAGTTTTTGGAGAGTTAGGAACTCAAAGTTCGCCCCAATGAGAGTTCTTTAGGTGGCTTGGACGACACATGGTCCAAACTCTGCTCCGTTTCAGTATTTGAGAGCTCGGAACTCAAAGTTCGTCCCATTGAGAGTTTTTGATATGGTTTGGACGAACTTGGTCCAAACTTTGCTCCGTTTGAGTTTTTGGAGAGTTAGGAACTCAAAGTTCGGCCCAATGAGAGTTCTTTAGGTGGTTTGGACGACACATAGTCCAAACTCTTCTCCGTTTCAGTATTTGAGAGCTCAGAACCCAAAGTTCGTCCCAATGACAGTTCTTCATATGGTTTGAACGAACTTGGTCCAAACTTTGCTCCGTTTGAGTTTTTGGAGAGTTAGGAACTCAAAGTTCGGCCCAATGAGAGTTCTTTAGGTGGTTTGGACGACACATGGTCAAAACTCTGCTCTGTTTCAGTATTTGAGAGCTCGGAACCCAAAGTTCGTCCCATTGAGAGTTTTTGATATGGTTTGGACGAACTTGGTCCAAACTTTGCTCCGTTTGAGTTTTTGGAGAGTTAGGAACTCAAAGTTCGGCCCAATGAGAGTTCTTTTGGTGGTTTGGACGACACATGGTCCAAACTTTGCTCCGTTTCAGTATTTGAGAGCTCGGAACCCAAAGTTCGTCCCATTGACAGTTCTTCATATGGTTTGGACGAACTTGGTCCAAACTTTGCTCCGTTTGAGTTTTTGGAGAGTTAGGAACTCAAAGTTCGGCCCAATGAGAGTTCTTTAGGTGGCTTGGACGACACATGGTCCAAACTCTGCTCCGTTTCAGTATTTGAGAGCTCGGAACTCAAAGTTCGTCCCATTGAGAGTTTTTGATATGGTTTGGACGAACTTGGTCCAAACTTTGCTCCGTTTGAGTTTTTGGAGAGTTAGGAACTCAAAGTTCGGCCCAATGAGAGTTCTTTAGGTGGTTTGGACGACACATGGTCCAAACTCTGCTCCGTTTCAGTATTTGAGAGCTCGGAACCCAAAGTTCGGTCCCATTGAGTGTTTTTGATATGGTTTGGACGAACTTGGTCCAAACTTTGCTCCGTTGGAGTTTTCTGAGAGTTAGGAACTCAAAGTTCGGCCCAATGAGAGTTCTTTTGGTGGTTTGGACGACACATGGTCCAAAATTTGCTCCGTTTCAGTATTTGAGAGCTCGGAACCCAAAGTTCATCCCAATGACAGTTCTTCATATGGTTTTGACGAACTGGGTCCAAACTTTGCTCCGTTTGAGTTGTTGGAGAGTTAGGAACTCAAAGTTCGGCCCAATGAGAGTTCTTTTGGTGGTTTGGACGACACATGGTCCAAACTTTGCTCCGTTTCAGTATTTGAGAGCTCGAAACCGAAAGTTCGTCCCAATGACAGTTCTTCATATGGTTTGGACGAACTTGGTTCAAACTTTGCTCCGTTTGAGTTTTTGAGAGTTAGGAACTCGAAGTTCGGCCCAATGAGAGTTCTTTTGGTGGTTTGGACGACACATGGTCCAAACTGTGCTCCGTTTCAGTATTTGAGAGCTCGGAACCCAAATTTCGTCCCAATGACTGTTCTTCATATGGTTTGGACGAACTTGGTCCAAACTTTGCTCCGTTTGAGTTGTTGGAGAGTTAGGAACTCAAAGTTCGGCCCAATGAGAGTTCTTTTAGGTGGTTTGGACGACACATGGTCCACACTTTGCTCCGTTTCAGTATTTGAGAGCTCGGAACCAAAGTTCGTCCCAATGACAGTTCTTCATATGGTTTGGACTGAACTTGGTCCAAACTTTGCTCCGTTTGAGTTTTTGGAGAGTTAGGAACTCAAAGTTCGGCCCAATGAGAGTTCTTTTGGTTGTTTGGACGACACATGGTCCAAACTTTGCTCCGTTTCAGTATTTGAGAGCTCGAAACCGAAAGTTCGTCCCATTGAGTGTTTTGATATGGTTTGGACGAACTTGGTCCAAACTTTGCTCCGTTGGAGTTTTTGAGAGTTAGGAACTCAAAGTTCGGCCCAATGAGAGTTCTTTTGGTGGTTTGGACGACACATGGTCCAAACTTTGCTCCGTTTCAGTATTTGAGAGCTCGGAACCCAAAGTTCGTCCCAATGACAGTTCTTCATATGGTTTGGACGAACTGGGTCCAAACTTTGCTCCGTTTGAGTTGTTGGAGAGTTAGGAACTCAAAGTTCGGCCCAATGAGAGTTCTTTTGGTGGTTTGGACGACACATGGTCCAAACTTTGCTCCGTTTCAGTATTTGAGAGCTCGAAACCGAAAGTTCGTCCCAATGACAGTTCTTCATATGGTTTGGACGAACTTGGTTAAAACTTTGCTCCGTTTGAGTTTTTTGAGAGTTAGGAACTCGAAGTTCGGCCCAATGAGAGTTCTTTTGGTGGTTTGGACGACACATGGTCCAAACTGTGCTCCGTTTCAGTATTTGAGAGCTCGGAACCCAAATTTCGTCCCAATGACTGTTCTTCATATGGTTTGGACGAACTTGGTCCAAACTTTGCTCCGTTTGAGTTGTTGGAGAGTTAGGAACTCAAAGTTCGGCCCAATGAGAGTTCTTTTAGTGGTTTGGACGACACATGGTCCACACTTTGCTCCGTTTAAGTATTTGAGAGCTCGGAACCAAAGTTCGTCCCAATGACAGTTCTTCATATGGTTTGGATGAACATGGTCCAAACTTTGCTCCGTTTGAGTTTTTGGAGAGTTAGGAACTCAAAGTTCGGCCCAATGAGAGTTCTTTTGGTTGTTTGGACGACACATGGTCCAAACTTTGCTCCGTTTCAGTATTTGAGAGCTCGAAACCGAAAGTTCGTCCCATTGAGTGTTTTTGATATGGTTTGGACGAACTTGGTCCAAACTTTGCTCCGTTGGAGTTTTCTGAGAGTTAGGAACTCAAAGTTCGGCCCAATGAGAGTTCTTTTGGTGGTTTGGACGACACATGGTCCAAAATTTGCTCCGTTTCAGTATTTGAGAGCTCGGAACCCAAAGTTTATCCCAATGACAGTTCTTCATATGGTTTTGACGAACTGGGTCCAAACTTTGCTCCGTTTGAGTTGTTGGAGAGTTAGGAACTCAAAGTTCGGCCCAATGAGAGTTCTTTTGGTTGTTTGGACGACACATGGTCCAAACTTTGCTCCGTTTCAGTATTTGAGAGCTCGAAACCGAAAGTTCGTCCCAATGACAGTTCTTCATATGGTTTGGACGAACTTGGTTAAAACTTTGCTCCGTTTGAGTTTTTTGAGAGTTAGGAACTCGAAGTTCGGCCCAATGAGAGTTCTTTTGGTGGTTTGGACGACACATGGTCCAAACTGTGCTCCGTTTCAGTATTTGAGAGCTCGGAACCCAAATTTCGTCCCAATGACTGTTCTTCATATGGTTTGGACGAACTTGGTCCAAACTTTGCTCCGTTTGAGTTGTTGGAGAGTTAGGAACTCAAAGTTCGGCCCAATGAGAGTTCTTTTAGTGGTTTGGACGACACATGGTCCACACTTTGCTCCGTTTAAGTATTTGAGAGCTCGGAACCAAAAGTTCGTCCCAATGACAGTTCTTCATATGGTTTGGATGAACATGGTCCAAACTTTGCTCCGTTTGAGTTGTTGGAGAGTTAGGAACTCAAAGTTCGGCCCAATGAGAGTTCTTTTGGTTGTTTGGACGACACATGGTCCAAACTTTGCTCCGTTTCAGTATTTGAGAGCTCGAAACCGAAAGTTCGTCCCAATGACAGTTCTTCATATGGTTTGGACGAACTTGGTTAAAACTTTGCTCCGTTTGAGTTTTTTGAGAGTTAGGAACTCGAAGTTCGGCCCAATGAGAGTTCTTTTGGTGGTTTGGACGACACATGGTCCAAACTGTGCTCCGTTTCAGTATTTGAGAGCTCGGAACCCAAATTTCGTCCCAATGACTGTTCTTCATATGGTTTGGACGAACTTGGTCCAAACTTTGCTCCGTTTGAGTTGTTGGAGAGTTAGGAACTCAAAGTTCGGCCCAATGAGAGTTCTTTAGGTGGTTTGGACGACACATGGTCCAAACTCTGCTCCGTTTCAGTATTTGAGAGCTCGGAACCCAAAGTTCGTCCCATTGAGAGTTTTTTATATGGTTTGGACGAACTTGGTCCAAACTTTGCTCCGTTTGAGTTTTTGGAGAGTTAGGAACTCAAAGTTCGGCCCCATGAGAGTTCTTTTGGTGGTTTGGACGACACATGGTCCAAACTTTGCTCCGTTTCAGTATTTGAGAGGTCGGAACCCAAAGTTCGTCCCATTGAGAGTTTTATATATGGTTTGGACGAACTTGGTCCAAACTTTGCTCCGTTTCAGTATTTGAGAGGTCGGAACCCAAAGTTCGTCCCAATGACAGTTCTTCATATGGTTTGGACGAACTTGGTCCAAACATTGCTCCGTTTGAGTTTTTGGAGAGTTAGGAACTCAAAGTTCGGCCCAATGAGAGTTCTTTAGGTGGTTTGGACGACACATGGTCAAAACTCTGCTCCGTTTCAGTATTTGAGAGGTCGGAACCAAAAGTTCGTCCCAATGACAGTTCTTCATATGGTTTTGACGAACTTGGTCCAAACATTGCTCCGTTTGAGTTTTTGGAGAGTTAGGAACTCAAAGTTCGGCCCAATGAGAGTTCTTTAGGTGGTTTGGACGACACATGGTCAAAACTCTGCTCCGTTTCAGTATTTGAGAGCTTGGAACCCAAAGTTCATCCCATTGAGAGTTTTATATGGTTTTGACGAACTCGGTCCAAACTTTGCTCCGTTTGAGTCTTTGGAGAGTTAGGAACTCAAAGTTCGGCCCAATGAGAGTTCTTTTGGTGGTTTGCACGACACATGGTCCAAACTTTGCTCCGTTTAAGTATTTGAGAGGTCGGAACCCAAAGTTCGTCCCAATGACAGTTCTTCATATGGTTTGGACGAACTTGGTCCAAACTTTGCTCCGTTTGAGTTTTTGGAGTGTTTGGAACTCAAAGTTCGGCCCAATGAGAGTTCTTTTGGTGGTTTGGACGAAACATGGTCCAAACTTTGCTCCGTTTCAGTATTTGAGAGGTCGGAACCAAAAGTTCGTCCCAATGACAGTTCTTCATATGGTTTTGACGAACTTGGTCCAAACATTGCTCCGTTTGAGTTTTTGGAGAGTTAGGAACTCAAAGTTCGGCCCAATGAGAGTTCTTTAGGTGGTTTGGACGACACATGGTCAAAACTCTGCTCCGTTTCAGTATTTGAGAGCTTGGAACCCAAAGTTCATCCCATTGAGAGTTTTATATGGTTTTGACGAACTCGGTCCAAACTTTGCTCCGTTTGAGTCTTTGGAGAGTTAGGAACTCAAAGTTCGGCCCAATGAGAGTTCTTTTGGTGGTTTGCACGACACATGGTCCAAACTTTGCTTCGTTTCAGTATTTGAGAGCCCGGAACCCAAAGTTCGTCCAAATGACAGTTCTTCATATGGTTTGGACGAACTTGGTCCAAACTTTGCTCCGTTTGAGTTTTTGGAGTGTTTGGAACTCAAAGTTCGACCCAATGAGAGTTCTTTTGGTGGTTTGGACGACACATGGTCCAAACTCTGCTCCGTTTAAGTATTCCAGAGCTCGGAACCCAAAGTTCGTCCCAATGACAGTTCTTCATATGGTTTGGACGAACTTGGTCCAAACTTTGCTCCGTTTGAGTTTTTAGAGAGTTAGGAACTCAAAGTTCGACCCAATGAGAGTTCTTTAGGTGGTTTGGACGACACGTGGTCCAAACTTCCCTCCGTTTCAGTACTTGAGAGCTCGGAACCAAAAGTTCGTCCCAATGACAGTTCTTCATATGGTTTGGACGAACTTGGTCCATACTTTGCTCCGTTTGAGTTTTTGGAGTGTAGGAACTCAAAGTTCGGCCCAATGAGAGTTCTTTTGGTGGTTTGGACGACACATGGTCCAAACTTTGCTCCGTTTCAGTATTTGAGAGGTCGGAACCCAAAGTTCGTCCCAATGACAGTTCTTCATATGGTTTTGACGAGCTGGGTCCAAACTTTCCTCCGTTTGAGTTTTTGGAGAGTTAGGAACTCAAAGTTCGGCCCAATGAGAGTTCTTTAGGTGGTTTGGACGACACATAGTCCAAACTCTTCTCCGTTTCAGTATTTGAGAGCTCAGAACCCAAAGTTCGTCCCAATGACAGTTCTTCATATGGTTTGAACGAACTTGGTCCAAACTTTGCTCCGTTTGAGTTTTTGGAGAGTTAGGAACTCAAAGTTCGGCCCAATGAGAGTTCTTTTGATGGTTTGGACGACACTTGGTCCAAACTTTGCTCCGTTTCAGTATTTGAGAGCTCGAAACCCAAAGTTCGTCCCATTCAGAGTTTTTGATATGGTTTGGACGAACTTGGTCCAAAATTTTCTCCGTTTGAGTTTTTGGAGAGTTAGGAACTCAAAGTTCGGCCCAATGAGAGTTCTTTTGGTGGTTTGGACGACACATGGTCCAAACTTTGCTCCGTTTCAGTATTTGAGAGCTCGGAACCCAAATTCGTCCCATTGACAGTTCTTCATATGGTTTGGACGAACTTGGTCCAAACTTTTCTCCGTTTGAGTTTTTGGAGAGTTAGGAACTCAAAGTTCGCCCCAATGAGAGTTCTTTAGGTGGCTTGGACGACACATGGTCCAAACTCTGCTCCGTTTCAGTATTTGAGAGCTCGGAACTCAAAGTTCGTCCCATTGAGAGTTTTTGATATGGTTTGGACGAACTTGGTCCAAACTTTGCTCCGTTTGAGTTTTTGGAGAGTTAGGAACTCAAAGTTCGGCCCAATGAGAGTTCTTTAGGTGGTTTGGACGACACATAGTCCAAACTCTTCTCCGTTTCAGTATTTGAGAGCTCAGAACCCAAAGTTCGTCCCAATGACAGTTCTTCATATGGTTTGAACGAACTTGGTCCAAACTTTGCTCCGTTTGAGTTTTTGGAGAGTTAGGAACTCAAAGTTCGGCCCAATGAGAGTTCTTTAGGTGGTTTGGACGACACATGGTCAAAACTCTGCTCTGTTTCAGTATTTGAGAGCTCGGAACCCAAAGTTCGTCCCATTGAGAGTTTTTGATATGGTTTGGACGAACTTGGTCCA
The DNA here is from genome assembly GCA_017139565.1 of Luffa aegyptiaca. Classification (NCBI taxonomy): domain Eukaryota; kingdom Viridiplantae; phylum Streptophyta; class Magnoliopsida; order Cucurbitales; family Cucurbitaceae; genus Luffa; species Luffa aegyptiaca. The sequence goes on along the minus strand of JAETGN010000163.1, from coordinate 30,502 downwards.
AACTTTGCTCCGTTTGAGTTTTTGGAGAGTTAGGAACTCAAAGTTCGGCCCAATGAGAGTTCTTTTGGTGGTTTGGACGACACATGGTCCAAACTTTGCTCCGTTTCAGTATTTGAGAGCTCGGAACCCAAATTCGTCCCATTGACAGTTCTTCATATGGTTTGGACGAACTTGGTCCAAACTTTTCTCCGTTTGAGTTTTTGGAGAGTTAGGAACTCAAAGTTCGCCCCAATGAGAGTTCTTTAGGTGGCTTGGACGACACATGGTCCAAACTCTGCTCCGTTTCAGTATTTGAGAGCTCGGAACTCAAAGTTCGTCCCATTGAGAGTTTTTGATATGGTTTGGACGAACTTGGTCCAAACTTTGCTCCGTTTGAGTTTTTGGAGAGTTAGGAACTCAAAGTTCGGCCCAATGAGAGTTCTTTAGGTGGTTTGGACGACACATGGTCCAAACTCTGCTCCGTTTCAGTATTTGAGAGCTCGGAACCCAAAGTTGGTCCCATTGAGTGTTTTTGATATGGTTTGGACGAACTTGGTCCAAACTTTGCTCCGTTGGAGTTTTCTGAGAGTTAGGAACTCAAAGTTCGGCCCAATGAGAGTTCTTTTGGTGGTTTGGACGACACATGGTCCAAAATTTGCTCCGTTTCAGTATTTGAGAGCTCGGAACCCAAAGTTCATCCCAATGACAGTTCTTCATATGGTTTTGACGAACTGGGTCCAAACTTTGCTCCGTTTGAGTTGTTGGAGAGTTAGGAACTCAAAGTTCGGCCCAATGAGAGTTCTTTTGGTTGTTTGGACGACACATGGTCCAAACTTTGCTCCGTTTCAGTATTTGAGAGCTCGAAACCGAAAGTTCGTCCCAATGACAGTTCTTCATATGGTTTGGACGAACTTGGTTAAAACTTTGCTCCGTTTGAGTTTTTTGAGAGTTAGGAACTCGAAGTTCGGCCCAATGAGAGTTCTTTTGGTGGTTTGGACGACACATGGTCCAAACTGTGCTCCGTTTCAGTATTTGAGAGCTCGGAACCCAAATTTCGTCCCAATGACTGTTCTTCATATGGTTTGGACGAACTTGGTCCAAACTTTGCTCCGTTTGAGTTGTTGGAGAGTTAGGAACTCAAAGTTCGGCCCAATGAGAGTTCTTTTAGTGGTTTGGACGACACATGGTCCACACTTTGCTCCGTTTAAGTATTTGAGAGCTCGGAACCAAAAGTTCGTCCCAATGACAGTTCTTCATATGGTTTGGATGAACATGGTCCAAACTTTGCTCCGTTTGAGTTTTTGGAGAGTTAGGAACTCAAAGTTCGGCCCAATGAGAGTTCTTTTGGTTGTTTGGACGACACATGGTCCAAACTTTGCTCCCTTTCAGTATTTGAGAGCTCGAAACCGAAAGTTCGTCCCATTGAGTGTTTTTGATATGGTTTGGACGAACTTGGTCCAAACTTTGCTCCGTTGGAGTTTTCTGAGAGTTAGGAACTCAAAGTTCGGCCCAATGAGAGTTCTTTTGGTGGTTTGGACGACACATGGTCCAAAATTTGCTCCGTTTCAGTATTTGAGAGCTCGGAACCTAAAGTTCATCCCAATGACAGTTCTTCATATGGTTTTGACGAACTGGGTCCAAACTTTGCTCCGTTTGAGTTGTTGGAGAGTTAGGAACTCAAAGTTCGGCCCAATGAGAGTTCTTTTGGTTGTTTGGACGACACATGGTCCAAACTTTGCTCCGTTTCAGTATTTGAGAGCTCGAAACCGAAAGTTCGTCCCAATGACAGTTCTTCATATGGTTTGGACGAACTTGGTTAAAACTTTGCTCCGTTTGAGTTTTTTGAGAGTTAGGAACTCGAAGTTCGGCCCAATGAGAGTTCTTTTGGTGGTTTGGACGACACATGGTCCAAACTGTGCTCCGTTTCAGTATTTGAGAGCTCGGAACCCAAATTTCGTCCCAATGACTGTTCTTCATATGGTTTGGACGAACTTGGTCCAAACTTTGCTCCGTTTGAGTTGTTGGAGAGTTAGGAACTCAAAGTTCGGCCCAATGAGAGTTCTTTTAGTGGTTTGGACGACACATGGTCCACACTTTGCTCCGTTTAAGTATTTGAGAGCTCGGAACCAAAAGTTCGTCCCAATGACAGTTCTTCATATGGTTTGGATGAACATGGTCCAAACTTTGCTCCGTTTGAGTTGTTGGAGAGTTAGGAACTCAAAGTTCGGCCCAATGAGAGTTCTTTTGGTTGTTTGGACGACACATGGTCCAAACTTTGCTCCGTTTCAGTATTTGAGAGCTCGAAACCGAAAGTTCGTCCCAATGACAGTTCTTCATATGGTTTGGACGAACTTGGTTAAAACTTTGCTCCGTTTGAGTTTTTTGAGAGTTAGGAACTCGAAGTTCGGCCCAATGAGAGTTCTTTTGGTGGTTTGGACGACACATGGTCCAAACTGTGCTCCGTTTCAGTATTTGAGAGCTCGGAACCCAAATTTCGTCCCAATGACTGTTCTTCATATGGTTTGGACGAACTTGGTCCAAACTTTGCTCCGTTTGAGTTGTTGGAGAGTTAGGAACTCAAAGTTCGGCCCAATGAGAGTTCTTTAGGTGGTTTGGACGACACATTTTCCAAACTCTGCTCCGTTTCAGTATTTGAGAGCTCGGAACCCAAAGTTCGTCCCATTGAGAGTTTTTTATATGGTTTGGACGAACTTGGTCCAAACTTTGCTCCGTTTGAGTTTTTGGAGAGTTAGGAACTCAAAGTTCGGCCCCATGAGAGTTCTTTTGGTGGTTTGGACGACACATGGTCCAAACTTTGCTCCGTTTCAGTATTTGAGAGCTCGGAACCCAAAGTTGGTCCCATTGAGTGTTTTTGATATGGTTTGGACGAACTTGGTCCAAACTTTGCTCCGTTGGAGTTTTCTGAGAGTTAGGAACTCAAAGTTCGGCCCAATGAGAGTTCTTTTGGTGGTTTGGACGACACATGGTCCAAAATTTGCTCCGTTTCAGTATTTGAGAGCTCGGAACCCAAAGTTCATCCCAATGACAGTTCTTCATATGGTTTTGACGAACTGGGTCCAAACTTTGCTCCGTTTGAGTTGTTGGAGAGTTAGGAACTCAAAGTTCGGCCCAATGAGAGTTCTTTTGGTTGTTTAGACGACACATGGTCCAAACTTTGCTCCGTTTCAGTATTTGAGAGCTCGAAACCGAAAGTTCGTCCCAATGACAGTTCTTCATATGGTTTGGACGAACTTGGTTAAAACTTTGCTCCGTTTGAGTTTTTTGAGAGTTAGGAACTCGAAGTTCGGCCCAATGAGAGTTCTTTTGGTGGTTTGGACGACACATGGTCCAAACTGTGCTCCGTTTCAGTATTTGAGAGCTCGGAACCCAAATTTCGTCCCAATGACTGTTCTTCATATGGTTTGGACGAACTTGGTCCAAACTTTGCTCCGTTTGAGTTGTTGGAGAGTTAGGAACTCAAAGTTCGGCCCAATGAGAGTTCTTTTAGTGGTTTGGACGACACATGGTCCACACTTTGCTCCGTTTAAGTATTTGAGAGCTCGGAACCAAAAGTTCGTCCCAATGACAGTTCTTCATATGGTTTGGATGAACATGGTCCAAACTTTGCTCCGTTTGAGTTGTTGGAGAGTTAGGAACTCAAAGTTCGGCCCAATGAGAGTTCTTTAGGTGGTTTGGACAACACATGGTCCAAACTCTGCTCCGTTTCAGTATTTGAGAGCTCGGAACCCAAAGTTCGTCCCATTGAGAGTTTTTTATATGGTTTGGACGAACTTGGTCCAAACTTTGCTCCGTTTGAGTTTTTGGAGAGTTAGGAACTCAAAGTTCGGCCCCATGAGAGTTCTTTTGGTGGTTTGGACGACACATGGTCCAAACTTTGCTCCGTTTCAGTATTTGAGAGGTCGGAACCCAAAGTTCGTCCCAATGACAGTTCTTCATATGGTTTGGACGAACTTGGTCCAAACTTTGCTCCGTTTGAGTTTTTGGAGAGTTAGGAATTCAAAGTTCGGCCCAATGAGAGTTCTTTTGGTTGTTTGGACGACACATGGTCCAAACTTTGCTCCGTTTCAGTATTTGAGAGCTCGAAACCGAAAGTTCGTCCCAATGACAGTTCTTCATATGGTTTGGACGAACTTGGTTAAGACTTTGCTCCGTTTGAGTTTTTTGAGAGTTAGGAACTCGAAGTTCGGCCCAATGAGAGTTCTTTTGGTGGTTTGGACGACACATGGTCCAAACTGTGCTCCGTTTCAGTATTTGAGAGCTCGGAACCCAAATTTCGTCCCAATGACTGTTCTTCATATGGTTTGGACGAACTTGGTCCAAACTTTGCTCCGTTTGAGTTGTTGGAGAGTTAGGAACTCAAAGTTCGGCCCAATGAGAGTTCTTTAGGTGGTTTGGACGACACATGGTCCAAACTCTGCTCCGTTTCAGTATTTGAGAGCTCGGAACCCAAAGTTCGTCCCATTGAGAGTTTTTTATATGGTTTGGACGAACTTGGTCCAAACTTTGCTCCGTTTGAGTTTTTGGAGAGTTAGGAACTCAAAGTTCGGCCCCATGAGAGTTCTTTTGGTGGTTTGGACGACACATGGTCCAAACTTTGCTCCGTTTCAGTATTTGAGAGGTCGGAACCCAAAGTTCGTCCCAATGACAGTTCTTCATATGGTTTGGATGAACTTGGTCCAAACTTTGCTCCGTTTGAGTTTTTGGAGAGTTAGGAACTCAAAGTTTGGCCCAATGAGAGTTCTTTAGGTGGTTTGGATGACACTTGGTCCAAACTTTGCTCCGTTCAAGTATTTGAGAGCTCGGAACCCAAAGTTCGTCCCAATGACAGTTCTTCATATGGTTTGGACGAACTTGGTCCAAACTTTGCTCCGTTTGAGTTTTTGGAGAGTTAGGAAGTCAAAGTTCGACGCAATGAGAGTTCTTTTTGTGGTTTGGACGACACATGGTCGAAACTCTGCTCCGTTTCAGTATTTGAGAGCTCGGAACCCAAAGTTCGTCCCATTGAGAGTTTTTGATATGGTTTGGACGAACTTGGTCCAAACTTTGCTCCGTTAGAGTTTTTGGAGAGTTAGCAACTCAAAGTTCGGCCCTATGAGAGTTCTTTAGGTGGTTTGGACGACACATGGTCCAAACTTTGCTCCATTTCAGTATTTGAGAGCTCGGAACCCAAAGTTCGTCCCAATGACAGTTCTTCATATGGTTTGGACGAACTTGGTCCAAACATTGCGCCGTTTGAGTTTTTGGAGAGTTAGGAACTCAAAGTTCGTCCCAATGACAGTTCTTCATATGGTTTGGACGAACTTGGTCCAAACTTTGCTCCGTTTGAGTTTTTGGAGAATTAGGAACTCAAAGTTCGGCCCAATGAGAGTTCTTTTGGTGGTTTGGACGACACATGGTCCAAACTTTGCTCCGTTTCAGTATTTCAGAGCTCGGAACCCAAAGTTCGTCCCAATGACAGTTCTTCATATGGTTTGGACGAACTTGGTCCAAACTTTGCTCCGTTTGAGTTTTTGGAGAGTTAGGAATTCAAAGTTCGGCCCAATGAGAGTTCTTTTAGTGGTTTGGACGACACTTGGTCCAAACTTTGCTCCGTTTCAGTATTTGAGAGCTCGGAAGCCAAAGTTCGTCCCATTGAGAGTTTTTGATATGGTTTGGACTAACTTGGTCCAAACTTTGCTCCGTTTGAGTTTTTGGAGAGTTAGGAACTCAAAGTTCGGCCCAATGAGAGTTCTTTAGGTGGTTTGGACGACAAATGGTCCAAACTTTGCTCCGTTTCAGTATTTGAGATCTCGGAACCCAAAGTTCGTCCCAATGACAGTTCTTCATATGGTTTGGACGAACTTGGTCCAAACTTTGCTCCGTTTGAGTTTTTTGGAGAGTTAAGAACTCAAAGTTCGGCCTAATGAGAGTTCTTTAGGTGGTTTGGACGACACTTGGTCCAAACTTTGCTCCGTTTAAGTATTTGAGAGCTCGCAACCAAAAGTTCGTCCCAATGACAGTTCTTCATATGGTTTGGACAAACTTGGTCCAAACTTTGCTCCGTTTGAGTTTTTGGAGAGTTAGGAACTCAAAGTTCGGCCCAATGAGAGTTCTTTTGGTGGTTTGGACGACACATGGTCCACACTTTCCTCCGTTTAAGTATTTGAGAGCTCGGAACCAAAAGTTCGTCCCAATGACAGTTCTTCATATTGTTTGGACGAACTTGGTCCAAACTTTGCTCCGTTTGAGTTTTTGGAGAGTTAGGAACTCAAAGTTCGGCCCAATGAGAGTTCTTTTGGTGGTTTGGGCGACACATGGTCCACACTTTGCTCCGTTTAAGTATTTGAGAGCTCGGAACCAAAAGTTGGTCCCAATGACAGTTCTTCATATGGTTTGGACGAACTTGGTCCAAACTTTGCTCCGTTTGAGTTTTTGGAGAGTTAGGAACTCAAAGTTCGGCGCAATGAGAGTTCTTTTTGTGGTTTGGACGACACATGGTCGAAACTCTGCTACGTTTCAGTATTTGAGAGCTCGGAACCCAAAGTTCGTCCCATTGAAAGTTTTTGATATGGTTTGGACGAACTTGGTCCAAACTTTGCTCCGTTAGAGTTTTTGGAGAGTTAGCAACTCAAAGTTCGGCCCTATGAGAGTTCTTTAGGTGGTTTGGACGACACATGGTCCAAACTTTGCTCCATTTCAGTATTTGAGAGCTCGGAACCCAAAGTTCGTCCCAATGACAGTTCTTCATATGGTTTGGACGAACTTGGTCAAAACATTGCGCCGTTTGAGTTTTTGGAGAGTTAGGAACTCAAAGTTCGTCCCAATAACAGTTCGTCATATGGTTTGGACGAACTTGGTCCAAACTTTGCTCCGTTTAAGTTTTTAGAGAGTTAGGAACTCAAAGTTTGGCCCAATGAGAGTTCTTTAGGTGGTTTGGATGACACATGGTCCAAACTTTGCTCCGTTCAAGTATTTGAGAGCTCGGAACCCAAAGTTCGTGCCAATGACAGTTCTTCATATGGTTTGGACGAACTTGGTCCAAACTTTGCTCCGTTTGAGTTTTTGGAGAGTTAGGAAGTCAAAGTTCGGCGCAATGAGAGTTCTTTTATTGGTTTGGACGACACATGGTCGAAACTCTGCTACGTTTCAGTATTTGAGAGCTCGGAACCCAAAGTTCGTCCCATTGAGAGTTTTTGATATGGTTTGGACGAACTTGGTCCAAACTTTGCTCCGTTAGAGTTTTTGGAGAGTTAGCAACTCAAAGTTCGGCCCTATGAGAGTTCTTTAGGTGGTTTGGACGACACATGGTCCAAACTTTGCTCCATTTCAGTATTTGAGAGCTCGGAACCCAAAGTTCGTCCCAATGACAATTCTTCATATGGTTTGGACGAACTTGGTCCAAACATTGCGCCGTTTGAGTTTTTGGAGAGTTAGGAACTCAAAGTTCGTCCCAATGACAGTTCTTCATATGGTTTGGACGAACTTGGTCCAAACTTTGCTCCGTTTGAGTTTTTGGAGAATTAGGAAGTCAAAGTTCGGCCCAATGAGAGTTCTTTTGGTGGTTTGGACGACACATGGTCCAAACTTTGCTCCGTTTCAGTATTTCAGAGCTCGGAACCCAAAGTTCGTCCCAATGACAGTTCTTCATATGGTTTGGACGAACTTGGTCCAAACTTTGCTCCGTTTGAGTTTTGTGAGAGTTAGGAATTCAAAGTTCGGCCCAATGAGAGTTCTTTTGGTGGTTTGGACGACACTTGGTCCAAACTTTGCTCCGTTTCAGTATTTGAGAGCTCGGAAGCCAAAGTTCGTCCCATTGAGAGTTTTTGATATGGTTTGGACTAACTTGGTCCAAACTTTGCTCCGTTTGAGTTTTTGGAGAGTTAGGAACTCAAAGTTCGGCCCAATGAGAGTTCTTTAGGTGGTTTGGACGACAAATGGTCCAAACTTTGCTCCGTTTCAGTATTTGAGATCCCGGAACCCAAAGTTCGTCCCAATGACAGTTCTTCATATGGTTTGGACGAACTTGGTCCAAACTTTGCTCCGTTTGAGTTTTGTGAGAGTTAGGAATTCAAAGTTCGGCCCAATGAGAGTTCTTTTGGTGGTTTGGACGACACTTGGTCCAAACTTTGCTCCGTTTCAGTATTTGAGAGCTCGGAAGCCAAAGTTCGTCCCATTGAGAGTTTTTGATATGGTTTGGACTAACTTGGTCCAAACTTTGCTCCGTTTGAGTTTTTGGAGAGTTAGGAACTCAAAGTTCGGCCCAATGAGAGTTCTTTAGGTGGTTTGGACGACAAATGGTCCAAACTTTGCTCCGTTTCAGTATTTGAGATCCCGGAACCCAAAGTTCGTCCCAATGACAGTTCTTCATATGGTTTGGACGAACTTGGTCCAAACTTTGCTCCGTTTGAGTTTTTGGAGAGTTAAGAACTCAAAGTTCGGCCCAATGAGAGTTCTTTAGGTGGTTTGGACGACACTTGGTCCAAACTTTGTTCCGTTTCAGTATTTGAGAGGTCGGAACCCAAAGTTCGTCCCAATGACAGTTCTTCATATGGTTTGGACGAACTTGGTCCAAACTTTGCTCCGTTTGAGTTTTTGGAGAGTTAGGAACTCAAAGTTCGGCCCAATGAGAGTTCTTTTGGTGGTTTGGACGACACATGGTGTTGTGAAACTCCCAGGAAATGTATCTAACAACCTTGTTGAAAAACAAGACCTTTAGATCTCAAATCTGAAAACCCCAAAACCGATTTGAAAATCAACCCAAGGAAAGTAAAAACCGGATTACCTTGTCGATCAAATATCTCAAGGCAAGAAAACTTGCTTGAGATTCGAATCACTCCACAAGCATGATTGATCAAGTCAAGCTTGAATGATTCTAAGCATGCAACCTAAACTACATAGAATTGCAAAGAAACTTAGCTCTTAGGCTAAAGGAAAAGCTCAAAGGCTTATTTTACTACATTTCCAAGTCTTTTTTTTTCAAATACAACATACATGGCTTTTTATAGCCTCAAAATTAAACTCTAGAGTAACCTATGGTCATTTGAAGAGTTGTAACTCTCATCCTCATTAATACTATAATGACCACTACCTAAATTGTAACCTAAAACATTGATAACAAAACTTAAAAACTGAAAATTACATAGAAACTCCCTTAAATCCGAGAATTGAAAACCCATCAACCAACAATGTCTTGTAACCTCCCAAAGTTTAAATGAAGCTCTACTTGATGTAGTTTGAAGTAGCTTGAAGTGTGGTTCCATCATTGATGCTTGACTTGCACTAAATGAACTTGACATGTAGTTGAGTTCATTCAATACAACTTGAGTTCCTTCAATGCTAGTTGACTTCAACTTTATTGACATTTGACTTCATTTAATGCAACGTAATTATGAATATGTTTTTGGCATAACACAAGACATCTTGGTTCATATCATCCTCCCCTTCTTCAAGAGGATTCGTCCTCGAATCTTGTTGTGAGACATTGCTGTAAAAATATGTTAAGAAAAGAAAACACAAAGGACCTCACAACACTCTTTTATGTGCTCACACTCATGAAAATTTAGGCCACTTGTTTTTGCACTCGTTTTCACAAATCACTCGGTATGAACTCGCATTCTCATCTCTCAATATTGGAAGTGGAAAAGCCAATGATAATTTGCAATTCTTGTAATTGAAAGCATATATCAAACAAGCTAAACCTAGAAGGATTCCAAAACTAAATTATGAAATGAGAGAAATAAATGGACAGAATGTGATAATATGGAGGATGGAATTCTGTCAATATTGAATGCAAGTGTATGGTTGATTTATAACACTTTGGAAAGTGGAAGACCGAATTTAAGACCATTGGCTAGACTTTAAACAAAGGAGTTACAATCTGAAACTAATGGCTGGAAAATTCAATGAGCAGAAATGTAACTGTCCATATTTAATGCATAACAGCCAACTCTTGCTTAAATTGAATGTGTAACTGATATAATCAGCAAGTGAAAAGCCATATTAAAACACAATTGATGAATTTATAGCAATGCAATTCGGATCTATAAGGCTTTGGAGGCAAAAATGACAAGAACAAAACAAGAACACACATTCTCGGGTATAGCAGTTTTTCCAGAACAGATTTCAAAACATCAGACGTTTCACCCTCAAGACATTTGAATTAGAAATCCATGAAGAAGACAAAGTTGTAGCTTAGACAAAGATCTACAATAACATAGAAGACATTAAGATGAAATTCCCTTCGGAAATATGAGTTTTTGGAGCATTTAGGCAGACTACGAAGCTGGACAGATTAAAAAAAATAACTAAAGAAAGAGAAACAAATTCAAGAGAAACGCAAAGGAAACATATATCCGATCTTGAGCCTAAAGCTCTGATAACAAATGTTGTGAAATCAAAGTAGCTCTGATACCAAATGTTATGAATCAAAGCAGCTCTGATACCAAATGTTGTGAAACTCCCAGGAAATGTATCTAACAACCTTGTTGAAAAACAAGACCTTTAGATCTCAAATCTGAAAACCCCAAAACCGATTTGAAAATCAACCCAAGGAAAGTAAAAACCGGATTACCTTGTCGATCAAATATCTCAAGGCAAGAAAACTTGCTTGAGATTCGAATCACTCCACAAGCATGATTGATCAAGTCAAGCTTGAATGATTCTAAGCATGCAACCTAAACTACATAGAATTGCAAAGAAACTTAGCTCTTAGGCTAAAGGAAAAGCTCAAAGGCTTATTTTACTACATTTCCAAGTCTTTTTTTTCAAATACAACATACATGGCTTTTTATAGCCTCAAAATTAAACTCTAGAGTAACCTATGGTCATTTGAAGAGTTGTAACTCTCATCCTCATTAATACTATAATGACCACTACCTAAATTGTAACCTAAAACATTGATAACAAAACTTAAAAACTGAAAATTACATAGAAACTCCCTTAAATCCGAGAATTGAAAACCCATCAACCAACAATGTCTTGTAACCTCCCAAAGTTTAAATGAAGCTCTACTTGATGTAGTTTGAAGTAGCTTGAAGTGTGGTTCCATCATTGATGCTTGACTTGCACTAAATGAACTTGACATGTAGTTGAGTTCATTCAATACAACTTGAGTTCCTTCAATGCTAGTTGACTTCAACTTTATTGACATTTGACTTCATTTAATGCAACGTAATTATGAATATGTTTTTTTCTTAAACTTGTTTCTTTGTTGTTATTCGGATTGCTCCTTTAATACCTTTGATTGTGTTCTAAGTGTGTGGACTAATCACTTGAATTGCACTGCTTAGCTCTTTAACTTTGCTAGACTTAATACCAATCTGTTTTGGAGTGTGATTTCTGTGTGCCAATTTGTGAGGGTGTGATTGTAAGGGAGTGGTACATTGTTTTGAGTGTTGAGTGTTAAACACGAGTGGTCTTCATTAACGAGTGAAACGTGTGAGGGAGCGCTTGTGAGGTCCATTATTATTTTTTTTTTTGTCACTTAACTTTGTTTTGTAGTATGGCAAATCATGAGAATGATCCTAACATTACTGAAGCACGGATGAGAGAGGCACAACAAGGAACCATGGAAAGAATGATTCGTGGTATAGAAGAGTTGTCCGAACGCATGGGAAGGTTGGAGGCTCAGTACCAACCTCGTGAGAGAGTTCCACCACCACGTATTGACAATGATCGAGAGGATGACTATGAGGATGATGGTTCCGATCAACCAGATGATGACCAAGTTACCTTGGTAGCGGTTCCAAGAGGAAGACAAAGACGTGCTGGTCGTGGCATGGAAAGAGGGCGAGGTCGTGGACGAGGACATCATATTTTCCAACAACGAGTTCCTCAATATGAGGGAGTTGATCGAAATGTGGGTAACATCAAATTGAAGCTTCCAAAGTTCTATGGCAAAACCGATCCGGAGGAATACCTTGAATGGGAGAAGTCAGTGGAGTCCGTATTCAATTGCCATAATTTCAGTGATGAAAAGAAGGTAATATTATGTGTTGCTCAATTTAAACAATATGCTCAAACATGGTGGGATAAGTTGATGTCAAGTAGGAGAAGAAATCTTGAGGCACCGATCGATGATTGGTACGAGTTCAAGGAGGCCATGAGGAAGCGTTTTGTTCCAAAACATTTTCAACGGGACATGGCGCAAAAGCTTCAAGCATTGAAACAAGGAAGTAAGTCCGTGGAGGATTATTACAAGGAGATGGATACGTTGATGGATCGACTTGATATAGATGAAGACATGGAGAATCTCATGGCACGGTTTCTTAATGGGCTAAACACGGAGATTGCGGACAAGGTTGATCTACAACCTTATTTTGACATGGAAGAGATGCTGCATATTGCAATCAAAATTGAGAGGCAACTCCAACGAAAGTCACGACGGTATTCTTCTAAACACTTTTCCAACTCTAGCTCATCATGGAAAAGGGATAGTAAGAGTATTGATTATAAGCCTAGAAATCGAGAGGGGTATGAGAAACCTAAAGAGAAGTTTGAAAAGGGGGAGAGTTCCAAGAAGGGGAAAGAGAAGGTAGATGAATCTAATGTGCGAAATAGGGATTTGAAGTGCTGGAAATGTCAAGGGGTAGGTCATTATAGTAGAGATTGCCCAAATAGGAGAACGATGATCCTTCGAGAGGGAGAGTTTGTGACGGAGGATGAAGAGGAAGATGAGGTCATAGAGGAAGGAAAAGTAGAGTGTGAAAGTGATGAGTTTAGTGAAGAGGATCCTACTTATATGTCCTTAGTCACTAGGAGAGCTTTAAACACCCAAATTAAGGAGGATAGTCTAGACCAACGGGAGAACTTATTTCACACTAGGTGTCTTGTTCAATCTGTACCTTGTAGTGTGGTTATCGATAGTGGTAGTTGTACCAATGTTGTGAGTTCCATTCTGGTCAAGAGACTTAATTTAGAAACCAAACCCCATCCTAAACCATATAGGCTTCAATGGTTGAATGATTGTGGGGAGGTAAGGGTAAGTAGGCAAGCTCTTGTTTCTTTTACCATTGGGAAGTATGCTGATGATGTTTTGTGTGATGTTGTATCCATGCATGCTGGGGATTTATTGTTGGGGAGACCTTGGCAATTTGATCGTCGGGTAGTCTATGATGGGTATGCTAATCGTTACTCTTTTACTCATAATGGGAGAAAAACTACTCTTGTACCTTTGTCTCCAACAGACGTGTATATTGATCAATGTAAACTTGAAAAGAAAAGGCAAGAGGTCGATGCAAAAGCAAAAGGTTCAAAAGAAATGAAAGAAAAAGAATTGAGAGAAAAAAAAGAGTTGAGTGAAAAGCAAGTGACTAGCAATCGGCCTAGAGAGAAAAATGAGAGAAAAGCCAAAATAGTGAGCTTGTATGTTAGATCAAGTGAGGCTAGGAATGTTTTGCTCTCTAACCGGACCATTCTTGTACTTTTGTACAAAGGGTCTTGTTTTCTTAATAACGAGCTTAACCCTTCTTTGCCTAGTGTTTTTGTTACACTTTTGCAGGAGTTTGAAGATTTATTTCCCGAGGAGATGCCAAGTGGTTTGCCACCACTTAGAGGAATTGAGCACAAGATTGACTTCATTTCGGGAGCGACCATTCCAAATCGTCCAGCATATAGGACTAATCCAAAGGAGGCTGAAGAAATACAAAGGCAAGTAAGTGAACTCCTTGATAAAGGGTATGTGCGTGAGAGTTTGAGTCCATGTTCTGTTCCGGTTATTCTTGTGCCTAAGAAAGATGGATCATGGCGGATGTGTGTTGATTGTAGGGCTATAAACAAGATAACTATTAAGTATAGGCATCCAATTCCTAGATTAGATGATATGCTTGATGAGTTGCATGGATGTAGTCTATTTACTAAAATTGATTTGAAATCAGGTTATCATCAAATTCGCATGCATATTGGTGATGAATGGAAAACCGCTTTCAAAACTAAGTATGGCCTTTATGAGTGGTTAGTTATGCCTTTTGGATTGACTAATGCACCTAGTACATTCATGAGGTTAATGAATCATGTCTTGCGTGAATACTTAGGGAAGTTTGTGGTTGTGTATTTTGATGACATACTTGTTTATTCTAAATCCTTAGATGAGCATGTTGAGCATGTGCGTTCTGTTTTCATTACTTTGCGAAAAGAATGCTTGTATGCAAATTTTAAAAAATGTAGCTTTTGTATGGAAAAAGTTAATTTTCTTGGATTTGTCGTTTCATCTAATGGTGTTGAGGTTGACGAGGAGAAGGTAAAGGCAATACGAGATTGGCCTACACCTAAAAGTGTAAGTGAGGTAAGAAGTTTTCATGGTCTTGCAGGATTTTATCGTAGGTTCATAAAGGATTTTAGTACTATTGCTTCACCTTTGAATGAACTTGTTAAAAAAAATGTTTCTTTTGAATGGGGAAAAGACCAAGAACTTGCTTTTAATACTTTGAAAGAAAAATTGAGTTCTGCTCCATTACTGGCATTACCTAATTTTGACTTAACTTTTGAAATTGAATGTGATGCTAGTGGTGTTGGAATAGGGGCTGTTTTAATGCAAAATCAAAGACCTTTAATGTTCTTTAGTGAAAAATTGAATGGTGCTTCTTTGAAGTATCCGACTTATGACAAAGAACTTTATGCTTTGGTTCGTGCATTACAAACTTGGCAACATTATCTTTGGCCTAAAGAGTTTGTTATTCATACTGATCATGAGAGTTTAAAACACTTGAGAGGTCAAGATAAGCTCAATCGTCGCCATGCTAAATGGGTGGAGTTCATCGAGTCATTTCCTTATGTCATTAAGTATAAACAAGGTAAAGAGAATGTTGTTGCTGATGCTTTGTCTCGAAGGTATGCTCTTTTTAACCGATTGAATGCTAAGTTTTTGGGTTTTGAGCATATAAAGTCTTTGTATCATCATGATGTGTTCTTTGCTCCTTTTGTTGAATCTTGTGAAAAAGGACTTGTTGTGGATGATTACATGTTGTTTGATGGATTTTTGTTTAGAAAAGGGAAACTTTGCATACCATTTTGTTCCATTCGTGAGTTACTTGTAAGGGAAGCTCATGGAGGTGGCTTAATGGCTCATTTTGGAGTTTCTAAAACTTATGATATGCTTGCTGAACACTTTTACTGGCCTAAAATGAGACATGATGTTAATAAAGTGTGTGCACGATGCATAACATGTAAACAAGCTAAGTCTAGGCTTCAACCACATGGTTTGTATTCACCTTTGCCCATTCCTAATGGTCCTTGGATTGATATATCAATGGATTTTGTTTTAGGCTTACCTAGAACTAGGAAAGGTAGGGATAGCATCTTTGTTGTGGTTGATAGATTTAGTAAAATGGCTCATTTTATTCCTTGTCACAAAACTGATGATGCAAAGCATATTGCTGATTTATTTTTTAGGGAGGTTGTGAGATTGCATGGTATTCCTAAAAGCATAGTAAGTGATCGTGATGTTAAATTTTTAAGTCACTTTTGGCGTGTTTTGTGGGGTAAATTGGGAACTAAGCTAGTGTATTCAACTACATGTCATCCACAAACGGATGGACAAACTGAGGTTGTTAATCGGACCATGACTACTATGCTTAGAGCTATTATCGACAAGAATCTTAAGACTTGGGAGGATTGTTTGCCATTCATAGAATTTGCATATAATAGGGCTGTACATAGCACTACTAAATGCACTCCTTTTGAAATTGTTTATGGCTTTAATCCTCTAACTCCTATTGATTTATTACCTATGCCCCCTAATGAGTTTGTGAGTTTTGATGCCAATGCAAAGGTTGACTTTGTTCATAAGCTGCACCAAAAAGTGAAAGAGAACATTGAGAAGCATAATTCCAAGGTTGCTTCAAGAATTAATAAGGGACGCAAGCTTTTAGTCTTCAAACCTGGAGATTGGGTTTGGGTGCATTTTCGAAAAGAAAGGTTTCCTACACAAAGAAGATCGAAACTTTTGCCCAGAGGAGATGGTCCTTTCCAAGTTCTTGAGCGCATCAATGACAATGCTTATAAAATTGATTTACCAGGTGAGTATGGTGTTAGTGCAACCTTTAATGTTGCTGACTTGAGTCCTTTTGATGTAGGTGATGGCTATGATTCGAGGACGAATCCTTCTGAAGAGGGAGAAGATGATGTGAACCAAGCTACATCTATTGTCATGCCTCAAGGTCCAATTACAAGGTCGAGAGCCAAGAAGATACAAAAAGCATTAATCACCTATATTCAAGCTATGGTGAGCTCGACAAAGGACGTTCAAGGAGATGTTGGACTATTTCCCTACACTATTTCCAAAATTGAGATTCAAGATGGAGACACGTTAAATGCATTTTCACTTGCATTTAATGAACTATAGTTGGCTTTATGGAACTTAAGCTTAAACTACTCCAAGTGAAGCTTCAATTAATATGGGAGGTTACAAACAACTCAAAGCTGACCATTGGAGTTCAATTCTCGGATTTATGGCCCTCCATTATATAATTTTCAGTTTTTAAGTCTTTTTCATAACTTATAGGTTACATTTGAGTAGTGGCTGATTATGGGCTTTAATATTGTGGAGGTTACACTCTTAAATATGTCATTTAAGCTGAATTTAGGTTATATTTTGAAGGCTAAAAAAAGCCATCTTGGATGTAACACAAACCAGAATATTTTTTTTGAAATATATTGGGTTTTCTCTTAGCTTTGTGTTGAGCTGAGTTTTTTTCAAATTGTGCAATTTCTTGTGTTTAGATCTTGCATGCTAGAGTCATTCAAGTGGTGTTGATCAAACCTCTTGTGGAGTGATTCGAATCACGAGTTTAGAAACAAGTTTTCTTTACTCTTGATATTGATCATCAAGGTAATCCGTTTCAAAACTTTTCCTTGGGTTGGTTCCATATTGTTCTTTGGGGTTTTCAGATTTGAGATCTAAAGGTCTTGTTTTTTAGCAAGGTTGTTAGATCCATTTCTTGGGAGTTTCATAACACATGGTCCACACTTTGCTCCGTTTAAGTATTTGAGAGCTCGGAACCAAAAGTTCGTCCCAATGACAGTTCTTCATATGGTTTGGATGAACATGGTCCAAACTTTGCTCCGTTTGAGTTTTTGGAGAGTTAGGAACTCAAAGTTCGGCCCAATGAGAGTTCTTTTGGTGGTTTGGACGACACATGGTCCACACTTTGCTCCGTTTAAGTATTTGAGAGCTCGGAACCAAAAGTTCGTCCCAATGACAGTTCTTCATATGGTTTGGACGAACTTGGTCCAAACTTTGCTCCGTTTGAGTTTTTGGAGAGTTAGGAACTCAAAGTTCGGCCCAATGAGAGTTCTTTTGGTGGTTTGGACGACACATGGTCCACACTTTGCTCCGTTTAAGTATTTGAGAGCTCGGAACCAAAAGTTCGTCCCAATGACAGTTCTTCATATGGTTTGGACGAACTTGGTCCAAACTTTGCTCCGTTTGAGGTTTTGGAGAGTTAGGAACTCAAAGTTCGGCCCAATGAGAGTTCTTTAGGTGGTTTGGACGACACATGGTCCAAACTCTACTCCATTTCAGTATTTGAAAGCTCGGAACCCAAAGTTCGTCCCATTGAGAGTTTTTGATATGGTTTGGACGAACTTTGTCCAAACTTTTCTCCGTTTGAGTTTTTGGAGAGTTAGCAACTCAAAGTTCGGCCCAATGAGAGTTCTTTTGGTGGTTTGGACGACACATGGTCCAAACTTTTCTCCGTTTCAGTATTTGAGAGCTCGGAACCGAAAGTTCGTCCCAATGACAGTTCTTCATATGGTTTGGACGAACTTGGTTAAAACTTTGCTCCGTTTGAGTTTTTGGAGAGTTAGCAACTCAAAGTTCGGCCCAATGAGAGTTCTTTTGGTGGTTTGGATTCACATGGTCCAAACTCTGCTCCGTTTCAGTATTTGAGAGCTCGGAACTCAAAGTTCGTCCCATTGAGAGTTTTTGATATGGTTTGGACGAACTTGGTCCAAACTTTGCTCCGTTTGAGTTTTTGGAGAGTTAGGAACTCAAAGTTCGGCCCAATGAGAGTTCTTTAGGTGGTTTGGACGACACATAGTCCAAACTCTTCTCCGTTTCAGTATTTGAGAGCTCAGAACCCAAAGTTCGTCCCAATGACAGTTCTTCATATGGTTTGAACGAACTTGGTCCAAACTTTGCTCCGTTTGAGTTTTTGGAGAGTTAGGAACTCAAAGTTCGGCCCAATGAGAGTTCTTTAGGTGGTTTGGACGACACATGGTCAAAACTCTGCTCTGTTTCAGTATTTGAGAGCTCGGAACCCAAAGTTCGTCCCATTGAGAGTTTTTGATATGGTTTGGACGAACTTGGTCCAAACTTTGCTCCGTTTGAGTTTTTGGAGAGTTAGGAACTCAAAGTTCGGCCCAATGAGAGTTCTTTTGGTGGTTTGGACGACACATGGTCCAAACTTTGCTCCGTTTCAGTATTTGAGAGCTCGGAACCAAAAGTTCGTCCCAATGACAGTTCTTCATATGGTTTGGACGAACTTGGTCCAAACTTTGCTCCGTTTGAGGTTTTGGAGAGTTAGGAACTCAAAGTTCGGCCCAATGAGAGTTCTTTAGGTGGTTTGGACGACACATGGTCCAAACTCTACTCCATTTCAGTATTTGAGAGCTCGGAACCCAAAGTTCGTCCCATTGAGAGGTTTTGATATGGTTTGGATGAACTTGGTCCAAACTTTGCTCCATTTGAGTTTTTGGAGAGTTAGGAACTCAAAGTTCGGCCCAATGAGAGTTCTTTAGGTGGTTTGGACGACACATAGTCCAAACTCTGCTCCGTTTCAGTATTTGAGAGCTCGGAACCCAAAGTTCGTCCCAATGACAGTTCTTCATATGGTTTGGACGAACTTGGTCCAAACTTTGCTCCGTTTGAGTTTTTAGAGAGTTAGGAACTCAAAGTTCGGCCCAATGAGAGTTCTTTAGGTGGTTTGGACGACACGTGGTCCAAACTTTGCTCCGTTTCAGTATTTGAGAGCTCGGAACCAAAAGTTCGCCCCAATGACAGTTCTTCATATGGTTTGGACGAATTTCGTCCATACTTTGCTCCGTTTGAGTTTTTGGAGTGTTAGGAACTCAAAGTTCGGCCCAATGAGAGTTCTTTTGGTGGTTTGGACGACACATGGTCCAAACTTTGCTCCGTTTCAGTATTTGAGAGGTCGGAACCCAAAGTTCGTCCCAATGACAGTTCTTCATATGGTTTTGACGAACTGGGTCCAAACTTTGCTACGTTTCAGTTTTTGGAGAGTTAGGAACTCAAAGTTCGGCCCAATGACAGTTCTTTAGGTGGTTTGGACGACACATAGTCCAAACTCTTCTCCGTTTCAGTATTTGAGAGCTCGGAACCCAAAGGTCGTCCCAATGACAGTTCTTCATATGGTTTGGACGAACTTGGTCCAAACTTTGCTCCGTTTGAGTTTTTGGAGAGTTAGGAACTCAAAGTTCGGCCCAATGAGAGTTCTTTAGGTGGTTTGGACGACACATGGTCCAAACTCTGCTCCGTTTCAGTATTTAAGAGCTCGGAACCCAAAGTTGGTCCCATTGAGAGTTTTTGATATGGTTTGGACGAACTTGGTCCAAACTTTGCTCCGTTTGAGTTTTTTGAGAGTTAGGAACTCAAAGTTCGGCCCAATGAGAGTTCTTTTGGTGGTTTGGACGACACATGGTCAAAACTTTGCTCCGTTTCAGTATTTGAGAGCTCGGAACACAAAGTTCGTCCCAATGACAGTTCTTCATATGGTTTGGACGAACTTGGTCCAAACTTTGCTCCGTTGAGTTTTTGGAGAGTTGGGAACTCAAAGTTCGGCCCAATGGGAGTTCTTTTGGTGGTTTGGACGACACTTTGTCCAAACTTTGCTCCGTTTCAGTATTTGAGAGCTCGGAACCCAAAGTTCGTCCCAATGACAGTTCTTCACATGGTTTGGACGAACTTAGTCCAAACTTTGCTCCGTTTGAGTTTTCGAGAGTTAGGAACTCAAAGTTCGGCCCAATGAGAGTTCTTTAGGTGGTTTGGACGACACATGGTCCAAACTCTACTCCATTTCAGTATTTGAAAGCTCGGAACCCAAAGTTCGTCCCATTGAGGGTTTTTGATATGGTTTGGACGAACTTTGTCCAAACTTTTCTCCGTTTGAGTTTTTGGAGAGTTAGCAACTCAAAGTTCGGCCCAATGAGAGTTCTTTTGGTGGTTTGGACGACACATGGTCCAAACCTTTCTCCGTTTCAGTATTTGAGAGCTCGGAACCGAAAGTACGTCCCAATGACAGTTCTTCATATGGTTTGGACGAACTTGGTTAAAACTTTGCTCCGTTTGAGATTTTGGAGAGTTAGGAACTCAAAGTTCGGCCCAATGAGAGTTCTTTTGGTGGTTTGGATTCACATGGTCCAAACTCTGCTCCGTTTCAGTATTTGAGAGCTCGGAACCCAAAGTTCGTCCCAATGATAGTTCTTCATATGGTTTGGACGAACTTGGTCCAAACTTTTCTCCGTTTGAGTTTTTAGAGAGTTAGGAACTCA
This sequence comes from Luffa aegyptiaca, assembly GCA_017139565.1. Lineage (NCBI taxonomy): Eukaryota > Viridiplantae > Streptophyta > Magnoliopsida > Cucurbitales > Cucurbitaceae > Luffa > Luffa aegyptiaca. The sequence goes on along the minus strand of JAETGN010000163.1, from coordinate 10,018 downwards.
AAGTTCGGCCCAATGAGAGTTCTTTAGGTGGTTTGGACGACACATGGTCCAAACTTTGCTCCGTTTCAGTATTTGAGAGCTCGGAACCCAAATTCGTCCCATTGACAGTTCTTCATATGGTTCGGTCGAACTTGGTCCAAACTTTGCTCCGTTTGAGTTTTTGGGGAGTTAGGAACTCAAAGTTCGGCCCAATGAGAGTTCTTTTTAAGGTTTGGACGACACTTGGTCCAAACTTTGCTCCGTTTAAGTATTTTAGAGCTCGGAACCCAATTTTCGTCCCATTGAGAGTTTTCTATATGGTTTCGACGAACTTGGTCCAAACTTTGCTCCGTTTGAGTTTTTGGAGAGTTAGGAACTCAAAGTTCGGCCCAATGAGAGTTCTTTAGGTGGTTTGGACGACACATGGTCCAAACTTTGCTCCGTTTCAGTATCTGAGAGCTCGGAACCCAAAGTTCGTACCAATGACAGTTCTTCATATGGTTTGGACGAACTTGGTCCAAACTTTGCTCCGTTTGAGTTTTTGGAGAGTTAAGAACTCAAAGTTCGGCCCAATGAGAGTTCTTTAGGAGGTTTGGACGACACATGGTCAAAACTTTGCTCCGTTTCAGTATTTGAGAGCTCGGAACCAAAAGTTCGTCCCAATGACAGTTCTTCATAAGGTTTGGACGAACTTGGTCCAAACTTTGCTCCGTTTGAGTTTTTGGGGAGTTAGGAACTCAAAGTTCGGCCCAATGAGAGTTCTTTTTAAGGTTTGGACGACACATGGTCAAAACTTTGCTCCGTTTCAGTATTTGAGAGCTCGGAACCAAAAGTTCGTCCCAATGACAGTTCTTCATAAGGTTTGGACGAACTTGGTCCAAACTTTGCTCCGTTTGAGTTTTTGGAGAGTTGGGAACTCAAAGTTCGGCCCAATTTGAGTTCTTTTGGTGGTTTGGACGAAACTTGGTCCAAACTTTGCTCCGTTTCAGTATTTGAGAGCTCGGAACCCAAAGTTCGTCCCAATGACAGTTCTTCATATGGTTTGGACGAACTTAGTCCAAACTTTGCTCCGTTTGAGTTTTCGAGAGTTAGGAACTCATAGTTCGGCCCAATGAGAGTTCTTTAGGTGGCTTGGACGACACATGGTCCAAACTTTGCTCCGTTTCAGTATTTGAGAGCTCGGAACCCAAAGTTCGTCCGAATGACAGTTCTTCATATGGTTTGGACGAACTTGGTCCAAACTTTGCTCCGTTTGAGTTTTTGGAGAGTACGTAACTCAAAGTTCGGCCCAATGAGAGTTCTTTTGGTGGTTTGGACGACACTTGGTCAAAACTTTGCTCCGTTTCAGTATTTCAGAGCTCGGAACCCAAAGATCGTCCCAATGATAGTTCTTCATATGGTTTGGACGAACTTGGTCCAAACTTTGCTCCGTTTGAGTTTTTGGAGAGTTAGGAAGTCAAAGTTCGGCCCAATGAGAGTTCTTTTTGTGGTTTGGACGACACATGGTCGAAACTCTGCTCCGTTTCAGTATTAGAGAGCTCGGAACCCAAAGTTCGTCCCATTGAGAGTTTTTGATATGGTTTGGACGAACTTGGTCCAAACTTTACTCCGTTAGAGTTTTTGGAGAGTTAGCAACTCCAAGTTCGGCCCTATGAGAGTTCTTTAGGTGGTTTGGACGACACATGGTCCAAACTTTGCTCCATTTCAGTATTTGAGAGCTCGGAACCCAAAGTTCGTCCCAATGAGAGGTTTTGATATGGTTTGGATGAACTTGGTCCAAACTTTGCTCCATTTGAGTTTTTGGAGAGTTAGGAACTCAAAGTTCGGCCCAATGAGAGTTCTTTAGGTGGTTTGGACGACACATAGTCCAAACTCTGCTCCGTTTCAGTATTTGAGAGCTCGGAACCCAAAGTTCGTCCCAATGACAGTTCTTCATATGGTTTGGACGAACTTGGTCCAAACTTTGCTCCGTTTGAGTTTTTAGAGAGTTAGGAACTCAAAGTTCGGCCCAATGAGAGTTCTTTAGGTGGTTTGGACGACACATGGTCCAAACTTTGCTCCGTTTCAGTATTTGAGAGCTCGGAACCCAAATTCGTCCCATTGACAGTTCTTCATATGGTTTGGACGAACTTGGTCCAAACTTTTCTCCGTTTGAGTTTTTGGAGAGTTAGGAACTCAAAGTTCGCCCCAATGAGAGTTCTTTAGGTGGCTTGGACGACACATGGTCCAAACTCTGCTCCGTTTCAGTATTTGAGAGCTCGGAACTCAAAGTTCGTCCCATTGAGAGTTTTTGATATGGTTTGGACGAACTTGGTCCAAACTTTGCTCCGTTTGAGTTTTGGAGAGTTAGGAACTCAAAGTTCGGCCCAATGAGAGTTCTTTTGGTGGTTTGGACGACACATGGTCCAAACTTTGCTCCGTTTAAGTATTTGAGAGGTCGGAACCCAAAGTTCGTCCCAATGACAGTTCTTCATATGGTTTGGACGAACTTGGTCCAAACTTTGCTCCGTTTGAGTTTTTGGAGAGTAAGTAACTCAAAGTTCGGCCCAATGAGAGTTCTTTTGGTGGCTTGGACGACACATGGTCCAAACTCTGCTCCGTTTCAGTATTTGAGAGCTCGGAACTCAAAGTTCGTCCCATTGAGAGTTTTTGATATGGTTTGGACGAACTTGGTCCAAACTTTGCTCCGTTTGAGTTTTGGAGAGTTAGGAACTCAAAGTTCGGCCCAATGAGAGTTCTTTTGGTGGTTTGGACGACACATGGTCTAAACTTTGCTCCGTTTCAGTATTTCAGAGCTCGGAACCCAAAGTTCGTCCCAATGACAGTTCTTCATATGGTTTGGACGAACTTGGTCCAAACTTTGCTCCGTTTGAGTTTTTGGAGAGTTAGGAACTCAAAGTTCGGCCCAATGAGAGTTCTTTAGGTGGTTTGGACGACACATAGTCCAAACTCTGCTCCGTTTCAGTATTTGAGAGCTCGGAACCCAAATTCGTCCCATTGACAGTTCTTCATATGGTTTGGACGAACTTGGTCCAAACTTTTCTCCGTTTGAGTTTTTGGAGAGTTAGGAACTCAAAGTTCGCCCCAATGAGAGTTCTTTAGGTGGCTTGGACGACACATGGTCCAAACTCTGCTCCGTTTCAGTATTTGAGAGCTCGGAACTCAAAGTTCGTCCCATTGAGAGTTTTTGATATGGTTTGGACGAACTTGGTCCAAACTTTGCTCCGTTTGAGTTTTGGAGAGTTAGGAACTCAAAGTTCGGCCCAATGAGAGTTCTTTTGGTGGTTTGGACGACACATGGTCCAAACTTTGCTCCGTTTAAGTATTTGAGAGGTCGGAACCCAAAGTTCGTCCCAATGACAGTTCTTCATATGGTTTGGACGAACTTGGTCCAAACTTTGCTCCGTTTGAGTTTTTGGAGAGTAAGTAACTCAAAGTTCGGCCCAATGAGAGTTCTTTTGGTGGTTTCGACGACACTTGGTCAAAACTTTGCTCCGTTTCAGTATTTCAGAGCTCGGAACCCAAAGTTCGTCCCAATGACAGTTCTTCATATGGTTTGGACGAACTTGGTCCAAAGTTTGCTCCGTTTGAGTTTTTGGAGAGTTAGGAACTCAAAGTTCGGCCCAATGAGAGTTCTTTTTAAGGTTTGGACGACACTTGGTCCAAACTTTGCTCCGTTTAAGTATTTGAGAGCTCGGAACCCAAAGTTCGTCCCAATGACAGTTCTTCATATGGTTTGGACGAACTTGGTCCAAACTTTGCTCCGTTTGAGTTTTTGGAGAGTTAGGAACTCAAAGTTCGGCCCAATGAGAGTTCTTTAGGTGGTTTGGACGACACATGGTCCAAACTTTGCTCCGTTTCAGTATCTGAGAGCTCGGAACCCAAAGTTCGTCCCAATGACAGTTCTTCATATGGTTTGGACGAACTTGGTCCAAACTTTGCTCCGTTTGAGTTTTTGGAGAGTTAGAACTCAAAGTTCGGCCCAATGAGAGTTCTTTAGGTGGTTTGGACGACACATGGTCAAAACTTTGCTCCGTTTCAGTATTTGAGAGCTCGGAACCCAAAGTTCGTCCCAATGACAGTTCTTCATATGGTTTGGACGAACTTGGTCCAAACTTTGCTCCGTTTGAGTTTTTGGAGAGTTAGGGAACTCAAAGTTCGGCCCAATTGAGTTCTTTTGGTGGTTTGGACGAAACTTGGTCCAAACTTTGCTCCGTTTTAGTATTTGAGAGCTCGGAACCCAAAGTTCGTCCCAATGACAGTTCTTCATATGGTTTGGACGAACTTAGTCCAAACTTTGCTCCGTTTGAGTTTTTGGAGAGTTAGGAACTCATAGTTCGGCCCAATGAGAGTTCTTTAGGTGGTTTGGACGACACATGGTCCAAACTTTGCTCCGTTTCAGTATTTGAGAGCTCGGAACCCAAAGATCGTCCCAATGATAGTTCTTCATATGGTTTGGACGAACTTGGTCCAAACTTTGCTCCGTTTGAGTTTTTGGAGAGTTAGGAAGTCAAAGTTCGGCCCAATGAGAGTTCTTTTTGTGGTTTGGACGAGACATGGTCGAAACTCTGCTCCGATTCAGTATTAGAGAGCTCGGAACCCAAAGTTCGTCCCATTGAGAGTTTTTGATATGGTTTGGACGAACTTGGTCCAAACTTTGCTCCGTTAGAGTTTTTGGAGAGTTAGCAACTCAAAGTTCGGCCCTATGAGAGTTCTTTAGGTGGTTTGGACGACACATGGTCCAAACTTTGCTCCATTTCAGTATTTGAGAGATCGGAACCCAAAGTTCGTCCCAATGACAGTTCTTCATATGGTTTGGACGAACTTGGTCCAAACTTTTCTCCGTTTGAGTTTTTAGAGAGTTAGGAACTCAAAGTTCGGCCCAATGAGAGTTCTTTAGGTGGTTTGGACGACACATGGTCCAAACTTTGCTCCGTTTCAGTATTTGAGAGCTCGGAACCCAAATTCGTCCCATTGACAGTTCTTCATATGGTTTGGACGAACTTGGTCCAAACTTTTCTCCGTTTGAGTTTTTGGAGAGTTAGGAATTCAAAGTTCGGCCCAATGAGAGTTCTTTTTAAGGTTTGGACGACACTTGGTCCAAACTTTGCTCCGTTTAAGTATTTGAGAGCTCGGAACCCAATTTTCGTCCCATTGAGAGTTTTCTATATGGTTTCGACGAACTTGGTCCAAACTTTGCTCCGTTTGAGTTTTTGGAGAGTTAGGAACTCAAAGTTCGGCCCAATGAGAGTTCTTTAGGTGGTTTGGACGACACATGGTCCAAACTCTGCTCCGTTTCAGTATTTGAGAGCTCGGAACTCAAAGTTCGTCCCATTGAGAGTTTTTGATATGGTTTGGACGAACTTGGTCCAAACTTTGCTCCGTTTGAGTTTTTGGAGAGTTAGGAACTCAAAGTTCGGCCCAATGAGAGTTCTTTTGGTGGTTTGGACGACACATGGTCCAAACTTTGCTCCGTTTCAGTATTTGAGAGCTCGGAACCCAAAGTTCGTCCCAATGACAGTTCTTCATATGGTTTGGACGAACTTGGTCCAAACTTTGCTCCGTTTGAGTTTTTGGAGAGTTAGGAACTCAAAGTTCGCCCCAATGAGAGTTCTTTAGGTGGCTTGGACGACACATGGTCCAAACTTTGCTCCGTTTCAGTATTTGAGAGCTCGGAACCCAAAGTTCGTCCCAATGACAGTTCTTCATATGGTTTGGACGAACTTGGTCCAAACTTTGCTCCGTTTGAGTTTTTGGAGAGTAAGTAACTCAAAGTTCGGCCCAATGAGAGTTCTTTTGGTGGTTTGGACGACACTTGGTCAAAACTTTGCTCCGTTTCAGTATTTCAGAGCTCGGAACCCAAAGTTCGTCCCAATGACAGATCTTCATATGGTTTGGACGAACTTGGTCCAAAGTTTGCTCCGTTTGAGTTTTTGGAGAGTTAGGAACTCAAAGTTCGGCCCAATGAGAGTTCTTTTTAAGGTTTGGACGACACTTGGTCCAAACTTTGCTCCGTTTAAGTATTTGAGAGCTCGGAACCCAATTTTCGTCCCATTGAGAGTTTTCTATATGGTTTCGACGAACTTGGTCCAAACTTTGCTCCGTTTGAGTTTTTGGAGAGTTAGGAACTCAAAGTTCGGCCCAATGAGAGTTCTTTAGGTGGTTTGGACGACACATGGTCCAAACTCTGCTCCGTTTCAGTATTTGAGAGCTCGGAACTCAAAGTTCGTCCCATTGAGAGTTTTTGATATGGTTTGGACGAACTTGGTCCAAACTTTGCTCCGTTTGAGTTTTGGAGAGTTAGGAACTCAAAGTTCGGCCCAATGAGAGTTCTTTTGGTGGTTTGGACGACACATGGTCCAAACTTTGCTCCGTTTCAGTATTTCAGAGCTCGGAACCCAAAGTTCGTCCCAATGACAGTTCTTCATATGGTTTGGACGAACTTGGTCCAAACTTTGCTCCGTTTGAGTTTTTGGAGAGTTAGGAACTCAAAGTTCGGCCCAATGAGAGTTCTTTTGGTGGTTTGGACGACACATGGTCCAAACTTTGCTCCGTTTCAGTATTTGAGAGCTCGGAACCCAAAGTTCGTCCCAATGACAGTTCTTCATATGGTTTGGACGAACTTGGTCCAAACTTTGCACCGTTTGAGTTTTTGGAGAGTTAGGAACTGAAAGTTCGCCCCAATGAGAGTTCTTTAGGTGGCTTGGACGACACATGGTCCAAACTTTGCTCCGTTTCAGTATTTGAGAGCTCGGAACCCAAAGTTCGTCCCAATGACAGTTCTTCATATGGTTTGGACGAACTTGGTCCAAACTTTGCTCCGTTTGAGTTTTTGGAGAGTAAGTAACTCAAAGTTCGGCCCAATGAGAGTTCTTTTGGTGGTTTGGACGACACTTGGTCAAAACTTTGCTCCGTTTCAGTATTTCAGAGCTCGGAACCCAAAGTTCGTCCCAATGACAGTTCTTCATATGGTTTGGACGAACTTGGTCCAAAGTTTGCTCCGTTTGAGTTTTTGGAGAGTTAGGAACTCAAAGTTCGGCCCAATGAGAGTTCTTTTGGTGGTTTGGACGACACTTGGTCCAAACTTTGCTCCGTTTCAGTATTTGAGAGCTCGGAACCCAAAGTTCGTCCCAATGACAGTTCTTCATATGGTTTCGACGAACTTGGTCCAAACTTTGCTCCGTTTGAGTTTTTGGAGAGTTAGTAACTCAAAGTTCGGCCCAATGAGAGTTCTTTTGGTGGTTTGGACGACACTTGGTCCAAACTTTGCTCCGTTTCAGTATTTGAGAGCTCGGAACCCAAAGTTCGTCCCAATGACAGTTCTTCATATGGTTTGGACGAACTTGGTCCAAACTTTGCTCCTTTGAGTTTTTGGAGAGTAAGTAACTCAAAGTTCGGCCCAATGAGAGTTCTTTTGGTGGTTTGGACGACACTTGGTCAAAACTTTGCTCCGTTTCAGTATTTCAGAGCTCGGAACCCAAATTTCGTCCCAATGACAGTTCTTCATATGGTTTGGACGAACTTGGTCCAAAGTTTGCTCCGTTTGAGTTTTTGGAGAGTAAGTAACTCAAAGTTCGGCCCAATGAGAGTTCTTTTGGTGGTTTGGACGACACTTGGTCCAAACTTTGCTCCGTTTCAGTATTTGAGAGCTCGGAACCCAAAGTTCGTCCCAATGACAGTTCTTCATATGGTTTGGACGACCTTGGTCCAAACTTTGCTCCGTTTGAGTTTTTGGAGAGTTAGGAAGTCAAAGTTCGGCCCAATGAGAGTTCTTTTTGTGGTTTGGACGACACATGGTCGAAACTCTGCTCCGTTTCAGTATTAGAGAGCTCGGAACCCAAAGTTCGTCCCATTGAGAGTTTTTGATATGGTTTGGACGAACTTGGTCCAAACTTTGCTCCGTTAGAGTTTTTGGAGAGTTAGCAACTCAAAGTTCGGCCGTATGAGAGTTCTTTAGGTGGTTTGGACGACAAATGGTCCAAACTTTGATCCATTTCAGTATTTGAGAGCTCGGAACCCAAAGTTCGTCCCAATGACAGTTCTTCATATGGTTTGGACGAACTTGGTCCAAACTTTGCTCTGTTTGAGTTTTTAGAGAGTTAGGAACTCAAAGTTCGGCCCAATGAGAGTTCTTTAGGTGGTTTGGACGACACATGGTCCAAACTTTTCTCCGTTTCAGTATTTGAGAGCTCGGAACCCAAATTCGTCGCATTGACAGTTCTTCATATGGTTTGGACGAACTTGGTCCAAACTTTTCTCCGTTTGAGTTTTTGGAGAGTTAGGAACTCAAAGTTCGGCCCAATGAGAGTTCTTTTTAAGGTTTGGACGACACTTGGTCCAAACTTTGCTCCGTTTAAGTATTTGAGAGCTCGGAACCCAATTTTCGTCCCATTGAGAGTTTTCTATATGGTTTCGATGAACTTGGTCCAAACTTTGCTCCGTTTGAGTTTTTGGAGAGTTAGGAACTCAAAGTTCGGCCCAATGAGAGTTCTTTAGGTGGTTTGGACGACACATGGTCCAAACTCTGCTCCGTTTCAGTATTTGAGAGCTCGGAACTCAAAGTTTGTCCCATTGAGAGTTTTTGATATGGTTTGGACGAACTTGGTCCAAACTTTGCTCCGTTTGAGTTTTTGTAGCGTTAGGAACTCAAAGTTCGGCCCAATGAGAGTTCTTTTGGTGGTTTGGACGACACTTGGTCAAAACTTTGCTCCGTTTCAGTATTTCAGAGCTCGGAACCCAAAGTTCGTCCCAATGACAGTTCTTCATATGGTTTGGACGAACTTGGTCCAAAGTTTGCTCCGTTTGAGTTTTTGGAGAGTAAGTAACTCAAAGTTCGGCCCAATGAGAGTTCTTTTGGTGGTTTGGACGACACTTGGTCCAAACTTTGCTCCGTTTCAGTATTTGAGAGCTCGGAACCCAAAGTTCGTCCCAATGACAGTTCTTCATATGGTTTGGACGACCTTGGTCCAAACTTATCTCCGTTTGAGTTTTTGGAGAGTTAGGAAGTCAAAGTTCGGCCCAATGAGAGTTCTTTTTGTGGTTTGGACGACACATGGTCGAAACTCTGCTCCGTTTCAGTATTAGAGAGCTCGGAACCCAAAGTTCGTCCCATTGAGAGTTTTTGATATGGTTTGGACGAACTTGGTCCAAACTTTGCTCCGTTAGAGTTTTTGGAGAGTTAGCAACTCAAAGTTCGGCCCTATGAGAGTTCTTTAGGTGGTTTGGACGACAAATGGTCCAAACTTTGCTCCATTTCAGTATTTGAGAGCTCGGAACCCAAGGTTCGTCCCAATGACAGTTCTTCATATGGTTTGGACGAACTTGGTCCAAACTTTGCTCCGTTTGAGTTTTTAAAGAGTTAGGAACTCAAAGTTCGGCCCAATGAGAGTTCTTTTTGTGGTTTGGACGACACATGGTCGAAACTCTGCTCCATTTCAGTATTTGAGAGCTCGGAACCCAAATTCGTCCCATTGACAGTTCTTCATATGGTTTGGACGAACTTGGTCCAAACTTTGCTCCGTTAGAGTTTTTGGAGAGTTAGCAACTCAAAGTTCGGCCCTATGAGAGTTCTTTAGGTGGTTTGGACGACAAATGGTCCAAACTTTGCTCCATTTCAGTATTTGAGAGCTCGGAACCCAAGGTTCGTCCCAATGACAGTTCTTCATATGGTTTGGACGAACTTGGTCCAAACTTTGCTCCGTTTGAGTTTTTAAAGAGTTAGGAACTCAAAGTTCGGCCCAATGAGAGTTCTTTAGGTGGTTTGGACGACACATGGTCCAAACTTTGCTCCGTTTCAGTATTTGAGAGCTCGGAACCCAAATTCGTCCCATTGACAGTTCTTCATATGGTTTGGACGAACTTGGTCCAAACTTTTCTCCGTTTGAGTTTATGGAGAGTTAGGAACTCAAAGTTCGGCCCAATGAGAGTTCTTTTTAAGGTTTGGACGACACTTGGTCCAAACTTTGCTCCGTTTAAGTATTTGAGAGCTCGGAACCCAATTTTCGTCCCATTGAGAGTTTTCTATATGGTTTCGACGAAC